>BSBK01003461.1:0-342500 GCA_027943335.1 Chamaecyparis obtusa
GAGCATTGTTAGAAAACTACCTATCACATGTCAATAGGTATGTCACCATTCAAGGCACTTTATGGTTATGAGGCCTCATCATTTGTGGATCTAACATTACGCAAAAGTCATACACTGAGGGTGAAGCACTGGTTGTAGGAGAGTTTGGATATCCTATTCTCTCTCAAGGATAACTTAGAGATGGCTCATAATCAGCAGAAGATGTATGCCAACAATCATATGATTGAACAAAGTTTTGAATTTAGTGATTTGGTATATCTCTTATTACAACTATATAGACAGTCTTCCTTTAATAAAAGTGGCACCAATAAGTTGAAGCCTCATTTCTATGGACCATCAGGGACTACCTAGTGATGAAGGGTGCTCCCCTTAATACCACAAACACATAACAGATATAGAGAAACAACAACAATATGCAAGAACAGAAAATTGGCTTCTTATTATCTCCACAAATGTGGAATTAAAAACTTTCAGAATTACAATATGCAAAGCCACATGGGCATTCCCTTACAATATTCTGTAGGACAAAGCCTCGAACTATTACCCAGAGCTATTCTGAACTGCCTAAGACAATAATACAGCCTTTCTTATATAGGCAATTTTTCCACTGCCTGGGAAGGTTCCAGAAATTTAGCCCTAAGGGCCGACCAAACTTAGAATTATTTTATTTTTCAATTTATTACATCAAAGTCAGCTCAAAATAACTTTTGAAACCTGAACAGAAACTTTGAAGGAAAATTATTTTCTGCCATTTCAGGTGACCCGACTTTCGGAGACCATAAGTCATCACTAGTTGACTTGATTGACTATTATAACCCCATTTTGGAAATGCCACGAAGCGCTCTATAGGCCTAGCCCATGTAAGTGCCTGTCACCCAAATTTTTGACCTCATTATGGGCCTCTAAAGCCTTCAAAATTGAGTTCGAAGTTTCTGTACCCTGCTGCCAATACCGAAAATTTTCAATATCTTCAAAACTACACCTGATCTAGCAATGAAACTTTGCTGGCAGACTTATATGACCAAAATGAACCTCCAAGAAAGAAATCAGATCATTTTGAGCACATACAAAAATTACCAAAAATAGTAACTTTCCAGAAATAGCAGCTCTACATAAAATAGCCTTTATTGAATATAAAAACAAAAATATTTTTTTTTGGGTGATGCAAGATTGCTCTTACACCCAGGATGCTCCTGCATCAGACACCCAGGGTAATTTGAGAAGTGACCCTGTCACGACTCAGGTGTGCAGAGGAAAACCAAGATGGCTAACCTCCTCCTTTGTTAGCCATGATGAATCTTCAACAGGTCGTTCTTTCCACTTGACCAGATATTCTTCATATATCCTGTTCCTTGTACTTCTGCCAACACGACTGTCCATTATATCTTCGATCTCCTTAGTGTCTGAACTAGTTGCTGGAATACTCCACTGTGCTGCTGCAACCTCATCTTCAACACCTCCTTCGTGATACTCTGTCAAATCTGAAATGTTAAACACTGGTGAAATATTCAGCCCAGTAGGCAATTCTACCTCATATGCATTTCCCGAATCATGCTTCTTCAGTATCTTACATAGCCCAAACTTCTTCATTTTCAACTTGTTATATGTACCAACTGGAAACTGCTCCTTCCACAAATGAACCATGACTTCATCACCAACCTGAAATTCCTTATACCTCATTTTCTCATCTGCCTTAGCCTTATACTGTGCATTCATCTTGGTAATATGCTTCCTCACCTCACCATGGATGTTCTTCAAGTGTTCTACAAAATCTTCAGCTTCAGCACTACTTATTTCTCCTTTATCTATCTTCCTCAATTCAGATGCATTTCTTGGACTAGTTCCATATACAATCTAGAATGGTGATTTACCAATGCTCCTGTTGACAGAATTATTGTATGCAAATTCTGCCTATGGTAAAATTAAATCCCATCCTATTGGCTTATCTCCAACCAAACATCTCAGCAAATTTCTCAAACTCCTATTCACCACCTCTGTCTGTCCATCAGTCTGTGGATGATGTGATGAGCTGAACTTTAAATCTGTCTTCAACTTCTTCCACAATGTTCACCAGAAATATCCAACAAACTTAGTGTCCCGATCTAAAACTATGGTCTTTGGCAAGCCATGTAGTCTCACTACTTCTCTGAAAAATAATTCTACTACATGAACATCATCATTAGTCTTCTTGCAAGGAATGAAATGTGCCATCTTCAAAAATCTGTCAACCACCACAAAAATTGAATCATGTCCCCGCTAAGTCCTCGGTAAACCAAGAACAAAGTCCATGCTGATATTCTCCCAAGGCTTCTCTGGTACAGGTAATGGCTGATACAACCCTATATTCTGCTTCACTCCTTTCACCATCTGACATACTCTGCAACTCTATACAAACTTCTTCACATCTTGCTGCAACTATGGCCAATAATAATTCTCACTAACCAAACCAAGGGTTTTATCACGACCAAAATGTCCAGCCAATCCTTCGCTATGCTTCTCCTTGATGAGATTCTCCCTCATAGAGCTTCGTGGAATGCACAACTGACTCCCTCTGAATAGCATATCATCTTGGATGATAAAATCCAACCATTTCATCCTGTCTAGGGTAACAGGTTCTGTACAAGCTTTCCAAGCTTCACCAAAATCAGGATCCTCTGGATATAAATTTTTGAGTTCTTTGAACCCAACCACTTCAATCTATATTTCTGTCAGCAATAGTTTCCTTTTGCTAAGAGCATCTGCAACCCTATTAGACTTTCCACTCATGTGTTTCAAAACAAATGTATAACTCTGCAAAAACTCAACCCATTTCAAATGCCTTTGATTCAATTTTCCTTGACTATTCAAATATTGCAAAGCTTGATGATCAATATACAAAACAAACTCCTTAGGAAGTAGATAATGTCTCCACTTCTTTAATGCCTGAACTATAGCATAAAATTCTTAATCATAAATAGAATATTTCCTCTTGGCATCATTTAACTTCTCACTGAAATAAGTAACAAGTTTACCTTCTTGGCTCATAATAGCTCCTATTGCAGTACCACTAGCATCACAATCTACTTGAAACACCTTATTAAAATTTAGAAGTGCTAAAACAGGTTGTTCTGTAACTTTTTGTTTCAATAATTGAAAACTCTTTTCTGCCCCTTTAGTCCACTTAAATTCTTTTCTATCCCCTCTCATTATTTCAGTCAAGGGTCCACAAATAGTGCTAAAATTTTTGATAAACTTTCTGTAAAAGCTAGCTAGACCATGAAAAGATCTTACCTCAGTAGCACTCCTTGGAGTAGGCCATTCAAGGATAGCCTGTACCTTCTCTGGGTCCATTTTTAAACCTTCTGCTGAGACTACAAATCCCAAATACACTAACTCTTTCTTCACAAAAATGCACTTCTTCAAAATAATCAACAACTTCTCTTCTCTCAACTTCTTAAATACCATACGAATATGCATCATATGCTCATCCAATGTCTTACTAAAGATCAAAATATCATCTAGGTAAACAATGACAAACTTACCCAGAAATTCTTTCAGAACCTCATTCATGAGCCGCATGAAAGTTCTCGGTGCATTGGTTAGCCCAAAAGGCATGACTAACCACTTATATAGTCCTTCCTTTATCTTGAAGGCAGTCTTCCATTCATCTCCTTCTCTGATCCGAATCTGATGATATCCACTCTTCAGATCTATCTTTGAGAAATACACAGCTCCACTCAAACAGTCCATAATATCATCCATTCGTGGCAATGGAAACTTGTACTTGATTGTGATCTTATTTATTTCCCTAGAATCTATACACATCCTCCACTCTCCATTCTTCTTTGGTGCTAATACCGCTGGTACAGCACAAGGACTCAGACTCTCACGGATCAATCCTTTCAGTAACAACTCATGTACTTGCCTGTTCAACTCCTCACTTTCTGCAGGTGTCATTCTGTGTGCTGCCTTATTCGGAAAACTCACTCCTAGGATCAAGTCCATCTGATGACTGATCTTTCTGACTGGTGGTAATCCATCAGGCACGTTATCAGATACAATATCCTGAAACTCATTCAACAAATCTGCAACTTCTACAAGAACATCTTCTACTTTCTCTTTACCAGCTTTTGGAATTAAAGCAAAACATACCTGCTCATGCCTCATACCATCAAGGAATTTCCTTCCATCAACAAATGTTATTCTTGCATTACCACGTACCTTTTCTTCGGTCTCCTTCAATGGCTTTAGCTTATGTCGCACCCCATCCTTTGTCAGGGAATAGGTATTCACATGACCATCGTGTACAGCACGTCTGTCAAACTGCCATGGTCTACCCAATAACATATGACATGCATCCATAGAGATGATATCACATAGTACCTCATCTTGGTACCCGCCAATCTTGAACTTTACCAGGCACTGTTCACTGACCATGACCTTGTGGTCATCCTGCACCCAGGCAATCCGATACAGATGTGGGTGTTTCTATCTCTTGAGCTTCAACTTTGTCACCATCTCTTCTGACACCAAATTGTCAGTGCTTCCACTATCAATGATCACATCACAACATTTACCTTCACACTTGCACCTGGTGCGAAATAGGCTCCTCCTTTGCTCAGGTTCATTCTCACCACTCAACAGGACTCTTCTGTTATTCAACGTTTCTCCTCTTTCAGCATCTTCAAAATTTGATGATCTGGCATCTTCATCTACATGTGCAACTCTGACCTGGCCTTCATTTCTTCTATCTATTCTTCTTTGGCGCTGAGGACATTCAAATGCCCTATGACCTTCTTCTCCACAGTGAAAACATGTTCCACAGAAGCCTCCTCTTCCTAAACCTTGTCCTCTTCCTCTTCCCCTCTAATCTCTATTATTCTGATCTTCGAAACGATTAGAATTGTTGCCTCTCTGATTCTGGCTGCTACTGGCCTCATCCTTCTTTTTCGGATCTTCATTTCAGCCACCATATGACCGTCCACCAGATCATCCACCGTGACCTCTTCCATTTTATCTGCTCTCAAACTTCTTGTTCAGCTTTTCCTCTACTTTTAGGGCAAACTGGTATGCCTCTTCAATACTATTCATTCAAGCCAGATTCAGCTCCTCTTGAATGCTTGGCCTTAACCCATTAAGGTATCGGGCAACTTTCTCCTTATCAGCTTCTACATGGCCTGTTCTGATGAGGAGTCAATAGAACTCCTCTGTATACTCTTGAACAGATCTTCTGACTTGCTTCAAACTTTGCATTTTTTTTAGTAGGTCAAGCTCATAATCAACAGGAATGAACTGTCGCTTCAATTTATCCACCATCCGATCCCATCTTGTGATTTTATCTTTCCCTCTTCTATTTTGCTCCAATTGAATTTCTTGCCACCAGATCTACGCATGACCTTTCAGTCTGGCCTTCACAAATTTGACCCTATCAAGATCCTCAACATCTTCATACCCAAAATACTCCTCACATTCATTGATCCAGTCAATCAATTCCTCTAGGTTAAGATTTCTAGAAAATGTAGGAACCTCAATCTTAGGTCTTTTCCCAATCTTGGAAATCGCCCGAAAAAGTCTTTCTTCCTCCTGGTTCACAATTTCAGCTTCTCCTTCTTGATATTCTTCTTCGGCTTCATCCTCGCTTTCATCTCTGACATTAAGATTCATTCCTCTGCGAATCTCTTCTTGCAATGCTCGCACTTGTCTCTGCAGCTCTCTAACCTCAGGTGTTACAACACCAGCTCTTCCGCCACGTTCTCTTCATGGAGGCATTTTTGTGATGCGCGCTGAAACCCTAACCACGGTCCTGGTGCAAACTACCTCATAGTCAGCAATCTATTTACACACTCAAGAACTCCTGCTCTGATACCACTTGATGAAGGGTGCTCCCCTTAATACCACAAACACATAATAGATATAGAGAAACAACAACAATATGCAAGAACAGAAAATTGGCTTCTTATTATCTCCACAAATGTGGAATTACAAACTTTCAGAATTACAATATGCAAAGCCACATGGGCATTCCCTTACAATATTCTATAGGACAAAGCCTCGAACTATTACGTAGAACTATTCTGAACTACCTAAGACAATAATACAGCCTTTCTTATATAGGCAATTTTTCCACCGCCTGGGAAGGTTCCAGAAATTTAGCCCAAAGGGCCAACCAAACTTAGAATTATTTTATTTTTCAATTTATTACATCAAAGTCGGCTCAAAATAACTTTTGAAACCTGAACAGAAACTTTGAAGGAAAATTATTTTCTGCCATTTCAGGTGACCCGACTTCCAGAGACCATAAGTCATCACTAGTTGACCCGATTGACTATTATAGCCCCATTTCAAAAATGCCACGAAGCGCTCTACAGGCCTAACCTACGCAAGTGCCCATCACCCAAATTTTTGACCTCATCCGGGGCCTCTAAAGCCTTCAAAACTGAGTTCAAAGTTTATGTACCCTGCTGCCAATATCGAAAATCTTCAATATCTTCAAAACTACACTTGATCTAGCCATGAAACTTTGCTGGCAGACTTATATGACCAAAATGAACCTCCAAGAAAGAAATCAGATCATTCTGAGCACATACGAAAATTACCAAAAATAGTAACTTTTCATAAATAGCAGCTCTGCATAAAATAGCCCTTATTGAATATAAAAATAGAAATATTTTTTTTGGGTGATGCAAGATTGCTCTTACACCCAGGATGCTCCTGCATCACCTAGTCTATTGGAACGATCTGTCAATTGAAGATGCCATATGGGAGAGTGAATAGATCTTGGAGCATCCAAGTTTGCAATTTCTTGAGGTTTAGCAATTCTTGGAGTAGGACTATAATTTCCCCAAAGTACTTAATTAAATTAATTAATTAAGTGGCCCTAAATTTAATAATATCTTATAGTCCCTTTTAATTAATTTAATTATAAAATAAATTGTAATGTTGACTTTCTTGTAACCTTTTAGGAAACTTTCTAGAGCCCTTTATAAGATATTTTTAGCATTGTAGGTAGTCATCATGAGTTTTATGTTTCTTTTATATTTGTGATTCTAGCTATAATTCTACATCATCTTCTATTTTAGAGGTGTAAGCTCTTCCCTATTATGACATTGGTAGTTTCTATGGGAGTCACTCCTCAACCTACTCTATAAATGGAGTAGTACAAAAATTTCAGGAAAAAAATAAGAAGTAGGTGTATGTCTAACCACCTTAAATACAATCAAATGATAAAATTATTTTTAAAAGATTCTAGATATAAGTAGTAGACTCATGTCCGGATGTGACACATATTTTTTTATAATTTTTTTCTAGGTAAATAATTAATTATGATTTTTCTTCTACAACTTTTGCAGAATACAAAAATTCTCATGTATGACCACGTTAACTTAGTCTAAACTCTATCAAATTGAAAAAAAAAAAAACATTTCTTGTAGTAGGAAAAGCGTAGAATGTGACACATATTTTGGATTTCAAAACTGTTATACAATTTGAAACTTATAGCTATTTTTCAATAAGTCTATCAATCGGGACTAGAAAGATAACAAGTGGGTGTATGTCTAACCACATTAAACAAAATCAAATCATAATATTTTGTTATAGTATTATAGATAAAAGTAGTAGACTCATTTCTAGATGTGATGTATATTTTTTTTTATTATTTTTCCAAGTAAATAATTAATTATGATTTTTCTTCTACAAATTTTTCTGAATATAAAAACTTTCATATCTGACCACCTTAACTTAGTCTAAAATTCATCAAATTGAAAGAATTGTTTATTATTATTGTATTAGATGAAGCATAGAATGTGATGTATATTTCAGATTTCAAAAATGTTATATTGTTTGAATATTATAATTATTTTTCAAAGAGTCTATCAATTAGGACTTCTTTTTCACATCGCCACTTTTTCACATACCATGATATTACACATACCTTAATACTCAATAGACCATTATTAAGTTTGGATGAGTGTTGTGGGTATACTATGTCATACAAGCCTCATTTTTTGTACCAATGAGAGGTACATATTGTCATTCATACAGTGAATATTAATCTTAACATAGGGAAGAAAATGTAAAGACAATTTATTTTTATGAATGAAGCCAATACATTGTACAAAGAAAAGACTCTTTGTAATAGAAAGACCTTAATCACATGGGTGAGAGTCGGGCACATGTGAGTATATTACACCATATAGATTGGGTGCCAAAGAGCATATGGTGAATCACTATACATAGTTCATTTTTGTGGGGGTAACAACACTGTACAAGACATTATAATGAAAGGAAAGGAAAGGAAAGGAAAGGTCCTTTTATAGTCCACGACACCAGCCATATATTTTTGGGTCTACATATGGTGATAGTGATATGGGACTACCTCATAATCCTTGTGGGAGGCACCTAATTGTGCTAAAAACAAGGTGTACATACCCTACCCCCTTATAGGATTTGAACTTGTGACCTCTCTTTCAAGAGTACAAGTTTTCCACCACTAGGCCAACTCAAGCTATACAAGTGACTTAACCATATGAGACATCACACTTTTACTTGGTGCACCATGCAAACTTGATTGAAAGAAGAAAAAAAAGTGATTTGATTATGTTGACTTCTAACAACATAACATTGATATTTTTATATTTTCCTAGCACCAAGATATTCTCTAGCTTTAGCACTTACCTAATCTTCAATTACTATTTTATATCTCTTAACCTCTATTCCAACAATCAAATCCTTTAATCAGTATTTTTATCTATGATTTCTGTGAACTTCCTTTCACACAAGAAGTGGAAATTTATCTTCTCTCTTTGATTTGTTCTTAATTGCTTCAATCAGTTTGGAAATGTTACTCAATCTACTCTAACAATCCCATGTCCAATATCTTTTTCTCATTCTTTAGTACCAATTTAAAATTTCAAGACATGAAGAATAAACACACAAAATAACTTGGCTTTTGTTCAACTTCTAAAAATGATTACATTTTGCAGTCTATGGATTTCATACACAATAATTTACAATATTTTATAAAGGTTGCAGCTTCAGTTCCTAGCAATAATCATGCATCACATAGCAATTTCAAAATCTGTTAACTAAACTTTGTGATAAATCTTTATTTAGTTACAATGATATGACTATCCTATTGCGAGAACAATGCCTCTAAATTTAGTTTATTCAAACTATAAACAAAAGTAAGTGTGTAAGCATGTAATTTATGCTTTAAAATGTAGGAGATTTTCATGGTATTGATCAGAGTAGCATGGGATTCCCATGTGATGAGACTTGGACTTGAGCATCATTTATCAACACTATTCACCCATAATTCCATATTTGAGGGTGCTTTTGGATTGTGGCCCAATACACATCTTGTTTGATTTCTAAAGCCATCTCCCATAGATCCCTTTGCACATGAACAATTGTAGGAACTTGCAAAATTATAGAAAATTTCTCCATCCTTTCTCTAATATACATATTCAACTTTTTATCATTGCATTCATCAATGTCTAAATGACCATCATCACTATGATTAGCATGGTCAAGAGAAACAATTACAAAATAGAAACAAGATATTAAAAGTGGTTCCAATTAATAAGAGTGCACAAGATATTAGTAGTGTTTCTAATTAAGAAAAGTGTGGATATAATACCTATGCATCTTGTGCCATAAGAGTAACCATTTTCTTCATACCTAGGAAGACATCTGCATATGTTACCTTTCTCAAAAGGGGATTCAATGCATTCTACATTGACAGAGCAAGAATAATTAGTAGTTGACCTAGATGTGTAACAATTATGAAGGATGATTTTGGCATAACGGACATTGTGATGGTAAGTGATTTTTGGAGTTCTCATGATATAGATCTTTGATTACATGATGATCAATTATTGGGTATATTATAAACCTATGCCTTGAAAGCTATCTCAACCTTTGGAATACTATTATCAAAGTTATTTAACTCAAATGGAATAAGATTACTAATCAATCCATCAATAGTAACATTGTAAAAATTCCTCAAATCATTTATAGAAAACACTCTAATGGCATAAGTAGGTAGTAAAGTTCTCAACATTTTACTTACCAATGTATCTTCCTCAATAGTTCCACCAGCACCTTTGATAGCACCAACAACTTCTTTTACTCTTCAAGACCATATTGAGAAATTTTCTCTCTTTCTACCATCTTCATGTAATCTAAAGAAGAGCATCATGATATGCCCACATGAAGATGGTCATAGATGGTCAAATATAGCTTCTTTTTCAATATTGTGATCCCATACCTTTTAGATATAGCTTCATTCTATCACTCCATACCAGGTAGTTGTCCTTGGTAAACTTGTGAGGTTCCTTCCTCATCATTTGATCTTTTTCTCAAGTTGTTAAGCTTACCACAAAGAGGACCAAATCTCTAATACCAATTATTAGTATAATCAGGTCCAAGATTACTGAGAGGGGGTGTGAATTAGTAATCTATCCAATCACATAGGTCTAAACTTATTAATTCATTTTCCAACTCTCTTATCAACATGCATTCACTTGTTTAACCATAATATGAAATAAACATCACATAAAAGATAATCATCTAGACACAAATCAACACATAACACTAGTATTTTTATCATGGAAACCCAACTTAATAAAAACTACAATGGGGATGGCACCCACTAATGAAATGTGCTCTTTTGGAGCACACACAGTTAAGAGCTTAGCCTTGTCAAAATATTACAATAGGCTCTGTTAAGAGAAAGACATTGTTATAAGTCACATGGTTAAGGGATTTACCTATAGGTTGTTAGGAGTGTCCTAGTACAAGTTAATGTGTCAGGCTATTAAAAAAATTTCAAATCAAACCTGTTAGGATCTACCTAGTTAAGGGATTTTTCTTGATGAAACTATTAGGGGTCAACAAGGGAAAGTGATCTGAAAAAGTAGCACTCCTCCTCTATTAGTATAGATCCAATTCAAGCTCAATCTCTTCTTTTCATGTAGAAAATCCAAACCCTACAATCGCACACCTATAACTATGATCTTTCTCCTTTCTCACACACTTGAAAATACAAGAAAGTAGTGTTGTGATTTTTTTCACATCATCACCACACAATTTTGGGGACCCCCTTATTTTAACTTGCTCATGCAATTTTCTAAGATTAAAGGTTGAAGGTAAAATTTGGAGCGATTTTGAAAAGTTGAGAAATAAGGTTCAAGAGGATGAATGGTGGATTCAAAATGATGAAGGATGAGTTTCATCAAGTTTATAACTTGATTTCCCAAAATGTAATAATTTTTCTTATAATCCAAATTAAAGATATGGATTGTACAATTCAATTTATGAGCGATCTTGGTTCGACAATTTCAGGCAAATTTTGAATCTTCGGACTTAAACATTTTTTGGGGAAATTTGGCAAAATTTTGCAAATTGTGGAAATTAAAAAAATGGAATTAAGCAATTTAATCAAGTAATTTTGACTAAACAATTTTGAAAAATATAAATTTTAAGTGTCAAAATTGTAATTTTAATGTTAATTTTTCACTAGTTGACAAGCAAACCTTCACAAGTGGGCATGAAAACCTTCACAAGTGGGCATGAAAACCTTCACAAGTTGGCATGAAAACCTTCACAAGTTGGCATGAAAACTTTCACAAGTGAGCATGAAAACCTTTGCAAGTTGGCATGAAAACCTTCACAAGTGGGCATGAAAACCTTCGCAAGTGGGCATGAAAACCTTCACAAGTTGGCATGAAAACCTTCACAAGTTGGGAAGAAAATCTTTACGATGGAGAGTTCAACTTGAAAATTTGGTAATTTCAATGGCAAAATCCTTATGCTTGGTAAATTTTCCTTTCAAAATGGCCCATTAAATGTTTTATTTCAAATGATAATTTGGGCTAGATTTTATATTTAATTTTCCAAGGAAAAATTAATGTCATTTTATAATTTAAAACTCAATGCCATTTTAAAAATCAAGACAAATCAATACAATTGGAAAACCAATTTACAATTTAAAAAATCAATGCCATTTTAAAATTTCAATGCAAAATTTATGCCAATTTGTAATTTTAAAAATATAAAAAAATCTGAGAAGTCATCTTAGATTTAAAATTCAATGCCAAGGTGAAATTCAAAATTAATTTTGGGGCCCCTTTGTGTGCTAAATTCGATGTATTTTAAGGCTTAATTGGTGTGAAATTCAAGGCAAGTTATTAGGTCCACAATTAGGAGAGTTTAAAACTTATTTAGGGGCCTACATGATCTTTTTTTCAAATTTTAATTTTGAGGCCTACGTCAATTTCGGATTTGGCTAATTTAAATCCATAATTTTGTTAAAATCAATGCAATTTTGGGGCCCATGTTTACAACTTTCAATTAAGAGAGATTTTAAAATTCAAGGAAATTTAATTATTATAATTTTGGCCCAAATTCCAATCGATCCAATTTAATCAAGGGGCTGGAATTAATTAAGGTGAGTTTAATCCAATGGTATATGATTTAATCTTATTTCTTTTTCCCCATGCAAGTCATCCATTTTGGGAAATTAGATGGGTATTTAAAGAGGCATTTGTTCATCATTTCTCATTATTTCCAACATAAAATTTTATGATTATAAATTATGGAAATGCATTTCCAGCCAAGGGCGATTTTGTTTTCAAGATTTTGTTGCCCATTTTCATGCAATTTTCTCAAGTTTGAAGGCTTCTAGAGGTGGTGAATTGGTCTTGGGATTTGAAGACATCATCTTGGCATTCATTTTCACCTACCTTTTGATAAATTATAATCTTCTTTGTGCCTAGAAAATTAGAGATTTAAGAAAATCCAAATTTGGAGTTGGTACATTGCAATCTTGACATCATTTATCCAGCTCCTAGGGCATCAAGTTACATCCATTGAACATGTTATTTTTTACTAGATCATGTGGATAGGTTCATGTTTTTGTGATTGATCAAGTTAGTTGATTGAAATGCAATGATAATCCTAACTCAATTATCTTGATCAAATGTTATTTTCAAAGTTTTATTTACAATAATTTAACAAATAAAATGGAGTGACTTGTTTCTTTTCTATTTTTAGGTTGGCAGGGGAGTTCTTGCAACTTGGTGAGGTCCCTCTCAAAACTTGGTAGAATTGACAGGAAGGAGGATGCAAGGCTCAAGTTCAAGTCTCTCAAGTAGCAAGGGAGTTCACACCAAGCTCAAGGCGAGATCAAAGGGAATTTCAAGATTCAAGTACATGAAGGCTTCATCATCTCAAGATCAAGACATCAAATGTACAAGTTCAATAAAGCAAGTCAAAGACAAGGCAATGATAAAATTTTGAAGAACTCAAGTTGGTAGGGGTGTTCATGGAAAGAGGTGGACAAGGTTGATCATCTAAAGGATATCTTCCTTTCATCAAAGGATCAAATAACAGGATAAGGATGATGGGGTGGAAATTGGTTGTCCCCTCCAATCAAAATATTCCTCTTTCAACCATGTGCAATCATATCATGCCAAGTGTCCTATGTTCTCATTTGTTGAAAAAATAATTCTAATTTTCTTATTGGCCCACAAGTTTGTTGCCCTCATGTAATTGGTTGTAATTATGGAAACCCTAATTAGGGTTTGTGGGATGTAATCTAGGCCCTTGATTTCAAGTTTTTGCCTCTTAATATTGACCATTCATTGTACTTGAGCCTCTATATAAGGTTATTTTCTCTCATTTGTAAGTGTTGGAAGATTGAAGAAAATTATTGCTTAAGTAATGCCAAAATTGCTCTTCTTATCATTGTTGTGTTTTGCATGGTGATTGAGTTGGAACACTTAGTGTTTTTGCATGGTTTCTACTTCCATAATTAAAATAGGATTTCATTTCAAAGTTTTTAAAGAGTAAAAGTAGATAGGTTGTGTGGTGATATTGGTGGATGTTTGATTGGTTGACTCTATAAAACTAGGCCACTAGCTCCTTGTAGATACAAGGATGCCTTGTGTGGTAAACTAGTGGTTGTGCTCAAGTTCAATTGGCATTGGATCGTTGATTTGTAATCTAATTTGGATTAAGGGGAAGGTGGTGATATGAAAACCATTTGAGATCCTTTAAATCTTTGCACTAGGTGGATTTGAAGTCTCATGCAAGCTTCCATTTGGTAGGAGTCCTAGTCCATCCATTAGTCTTCACATCCATAGTTAGAAGTAGAATTAGTCTAGATAGTAAGAGTTGAAGAGCAAAGTTGAAAGTGATATAAATCATGGTTATATTTTTATTGCACATTGTGAATCCAAATCTTTAGAAGTGCAATTAATTTGACATCCTTGAATGAAACACATAAGCCCACCTAAGTGATTAAACATAAAATCACATCATTTCAATTGAGTTAGATATCCATGGGTGTAAGGAACCTTGGATTCATTTCATGATCTTCATTGCAAAGCTTAACATGGGAGATGACTTTATTCAAGAGAGGGTTTAATTCTCTATGTTTCTCAAAGCATTGAGTGTTTAGTCCCATATGTTGTGTAAGTGGTGTTAGGAATGGGAACACTGAGAGGGGGGGGGGGGGGTTGTGAATCAGTGTTCACTATATATTTACAATTTCTTAACTCTTGAATCTTAACTTGATTTCTTAAGTACATATATGAAAATCAAAGTAAACAAGATAAACAATCACAGCACATAACACCAATATGATTATGGGGAAACCCAAATAGGTAAAAACCCCAGTGGGAATTGACACCCACTAAGAATTGTACTAGTGTTTTATGATCCTTGTTAGAAGATCTACAACCCTGTTAGGATTTTTTCTTTACAATGATTTTAGTATAGAGACCTGGTCAAAGGTCAAAACCTATTAGGATTCTTTTTCAATAACCCTATTAGGGGTGGGGACACACTATCCTAGAGCTCACTTCTCAAGTGGTGAAGACTACAACCTTCTAACCTCAGATACACACTATATTTAATGGATGAACTAGTGATGTGACACTTCTTGTTTGATCAGTTCCTTTTGTGCACTAATTCTTTAGCCCCTTGTAAAGATCTAACTAATTCTATCTTCACTTTACATGTCTCTTGTCTGCTTATCTTATCTCTATCTGCTCTTCCATTCTTTATTACAAAGATGCATCTTATATTTATATGTGCTAACAAAACAATTAACTAGGTTGGCCTATAACCGATTACATACAACACTTCCAAGTTAATTGGCTCAAGCATGTTTACAAACAAATATATTTACATGTTTACAACCTAATTACAATAGGCACATAGCTTTTACAAAACATTATTATAACCACTAATCAAAATACTAACAGTTGGCTGCATACTCTGTTATGTTCTAGTGTTCACTATCTGTAACACTTCAACTGACTATATCTTCATCATACGGTCTCATCTGATCATGCGCTCTTAGAATTAGCATGAGTACACTCTTACCAGCTTAACTTCAAGGGCGTATACCATCACTCGGTCATACACATGTGCATTGATGCTCTGATCTTCTGGTGCTCTGCTAACTATCCAGTCTTCTATACCTAGCCATATTCTGACCTTATGATAATGTGTGCTGACTCCAAAAATCTATATGAATTTGTTTCCATAATGACAACACTATATCTAGTCATATGAAATATTATAGTCAACTTTCCAACAATATCCCCCTTTGTCATTGATGGAAACAAAGGAATATGGTGAAGTTACTAACTCTACCCTTATATAAAAGTCTTTAATATATACTCTAAATTATATGTCCCTTATACTCTATACTATACTTCTTCTTTACATCATATATAATACTCCATATTCTACATACAATACTCCCCCTTTGATATTAATGACAAAGATGCTCAAAAATGTGTATCTACAAGTACTTACATAGAAAGTACATCTGGATCAACAATTTGCAAGTTCTTGATCTCTTGTTTCCAAAATGCTATCAGTGCAGTAACAGTCTGTAGATGGGTGCATAAGGCATATGTTAGCTTCTCCATCTTTTCCAAGTCTATACTCAAACCATGATCATATGTCACTATAGTGACATCGATCTCCTTGATGTTCTGATTAAGTGCATCTAGAGAGGGTGCGAGAGCATTCTTGAGCTGTGTTTTCCTTACCCTTATCTTAGACATCTCTTTCTTATCCTTTTCTATTTTTTATATCTTCCCTTGGTACACATTGTTGCACATTTTCACATCGATGGAGGGATCTTCCACTAATTTTCTTACATTATCAATCATTGCTTCTGCTTCCTAAATTTTCTTGTAGTGATTAGCAGTCAGCTTATCTCAGTTCATACAATTAGCTATGATCTTCCTTCACTTAGTTGCAAACTCTTTTAAGGATTCTTGACCAACCTTCAATGAACTGAGGTCAAGTGCAAAGTTTCCAACTAGTTCACTCAATCTCTTCTTCATATATTTCTCTTCTGCAACTTGGGATGCAGATTCTTCCAAGCTAGAAAAGTTTTTCTTGAAGTTTGTAAGAATGGTGCTAAAATCATCAACTGAATGAACCTTAGACACTTTCTTGTCTGAAGGTAACAAGTTGTTCATAATGTTGACTGATTCAACAAACAAAGGGTTCATCATCACTTGCTTCTCTTTTGCTTTCTCCATAGAAAGGACACTGATCTTAATCAGGTCTTCTTCTCCCCAAGAGTCCAAGCTTGTGGTGTCTGGTGTCAAACTTGAAAATAATGATGATGAGGGTAAGGGAGTGATAGGAGTGTTTTCCATCACTTCTTACTTTATTTTTATTGGTATTTCAATATATGGCTCATCTTTTGGTTCACTATCTTTCCCTTTCTCCTCTTCTACCTTTTCTTTTTCTTTTTCTATCTCTTTTTCTATCTCCTTTTCTTATTCTTTACCTGTTAGATCCTTTATTAACACTTATTCTTGTAGCTTAGGTGAATTGTCACCACATAGAATTCCAACCTCTTGTGTGCTCACAAAGGCTTCCTCAAATTTATCCAAGTCTTTATCTATGGCCACCATTGTTATCTCTACATTATTTTTTATGATTGTGTCATCTTTTGGTGTCTCAGATATGGGTGCAGACTTCACTGACTCTATAGGTGTTACCACTATAAGTGATAAATCCTGAGGACCTATTATTGGTATATTGGTGGTCTCTGACTCCTTGGCTTCCTTAGGGGGAAATTGAGTTGTGGGCACAATAGGTGGGTACATGTGCCTATTTAGAAAAACTTTCTCAAAATCTTTCTTAGTTTCTTTAGCTACCAGCTCATAACTCTTATCCATTATGTGCAAAGTTCTTGAATTAGTTCTTAGGTGTGGTTTCACCAAATCTAACAATAAATTTTTCTCTTCTAGAGAACATACAAGGAGGCTTTCATCTAGAATCTTTTCTCTTATTCTTAGATCCTCCTCAATAGCCTGTCTTTTCAAGAATTCCAAGATGCTCCACACATTGTCCGAAATTATTGTCTTAAGTTCTAAGACTATCTTCTTGAACTTGAGCATGTGTTTAATTATCATTCCATGAATTTTTGATTTATCAATCTCACTTTATTTCTAATAGGATTTCCCTACTTGATCAATTATGCCTTCCTCAATAATCCTTGTTTTCAACACTTGAAGACTAGGTCTGAAAACTACCCGCGGAGGTTCTTGAGTGTTCTTTTTTTGACTTCTGGTTGTCTGCAAGGATGGGTGGCTTTCACCAGTCTCCTTCTTCCTCTTGGTCATGATTTGATACTCTAGAGGTGATGTTAGATCAATTGTACCTTTTGGCGTAGGAGAGATAACATCTTTTTTACCCTGTTTATCTTTTGGATCATCAGTCTTCTCAATCTTGACTTTCTTCATTTTAGGATCATCAGTTTTAGCTTCCACTGTGGATGTGCTCTCAATCTTCAAGGTTATCTTTTCTTCTCTTTATTTTTCAAGATCTACCTATGTTACACCATGAATTATGAGCATCTCAGATGTAATCTTAGAGGTTTTCCTCTTAGTTGATGCACTATTCAGAACTGCATCAACTTCCCTTCTCTTTTCTTCATAGGTTCCCCATCTAGGTTCATTAGGGTCCTTAGGTGCTGAAAGTAGTACTTGTGCATAAGCTTCCAAGATTGGTTCTTCTATCTCGTAACCAAGTGGATAGATCCACTTTGTTCTAGGTTAAATTTCTTCCATACACGTTATGTCAGTTTCTACCATAAAACAAATGTTGTCTTTGTATTTCTCAACAATACTTTGTGGTATCCTGTACCTCATTTGCATTTTGATCCTGAATGTCTTCAATCCTAGCTCCATGTAATCCTTCAATGTGCTCTTAGTAGATGCCTTAAGAGATATTTGAGGCATTGTAGGTATACTTTTGTCTAAGTACAAATCTAAGATCTTTCCAAGTATATGGAAGTACATGTAAATGATTAGAGACCCAAACCTGAATATTTTGGTCTTATCATGTTTGATGGCTCTAATGTTATCAATCAATTGTGTGCACAAGATCTCACACAAATTGAACTCTCCATTTTCTCTAACAAGTCTTATTGTTGCAAGAATAATGGTTGTGGACACACTATTCACCCTGTTGGTGTGCTGAAACCTATAACCTAGTATCATAGACATCAATTTGATGTCTTTCTCTTTAATAGGCTCAATTCTCATATTGGGCCTGTCACTTCTAGACTTACATGCCTGTTCAGCTAATTTTCTCACATCCTTGCCCACTAGAAAAATGATGCCTATCTTAGAGAGGCCTATCATTTCATGAATGAGTTTTCTTGTGATTCTAATTGGCACTTCACCTATCTAGAATAGGTCATCATGAATCCTACTTAGTAATATCTTGATCCACTTAGATTCATTAAACTCATATTTTGTAGCATACTCAACAATGGGATGGTTTTGCAAATGTGCGAACTCATCTAGGAATGTTTTATCTGGTTTCATCATAGACTCAAGGTGTGATATTATCCTATCAAGTCTAGCTGGTTCCTTCTTACAGTATATATATGCATGAATATCTTCAACATGCATGATGCCCATAGGGGTTATTGAAAATGGACCTTCCACGTCATCTAAGGTGGACTTAAAAGGGTGTATTTTAAAAACATATCTCTTCCTTTCTGCGACATCAAATACAATAGGTGTAGCCATGATTTACTTGGTTAATGCTTCAAATTGGTTTTCAAAGACTTTTGAATCATCACATCAGACTAGGGCTTCACAACTGATCAATCACACTTCTTCACTGGCAAATCAAGCTCGAACACTTCACAATCCAACTGCTAGGGATTCTTTGGTCTCCAATCACTCTATCTCAAATGCAATGAGTGATCTGTAAGTCTCCGTATAATATAAAGTGAAATTTCTATCATTAATGTTTGCCGCATAAACTAGAATTTGACTAAGAATTTCCAACTTCCATCCTATAATCAATTAGGCAGTGTGCTCTTGTACAGAGCATCAAATAGTCTCCAAAATTTTAAATCCAAAGCTGCATACTCTGAGGGTGAGTATACCAGCCGCGCAGGGGTCTAGAGATAAATTGTCTCCCCCTATGACCCTGAGGGTCATTCATCCAGATGTAGATGGCACATCCATTGCGGATGCATCCAATACATGCTCATCAACTTTATCCTTCTTTACCTCTGACCAAATCAAGCTTGCATCCTCTGTAGCTTTCACAAACTTGACTTCTTCTTCATTCAATATTGATACTACTGGCTTTTTAGGGCTTTCCTGACTTTGCGTTCTTGACCTACAAAACTTTGAGATGTGTCCAGCCTTGTTACAAGAGTGACAAATAACCGGAGGCCTTAAATTCCTCAGCACATTGATATGGGTTACCATTTTACACTATCTAGATGAGTGACCATTATAATTACATATCTGACATGTAATACTCTAAGAACTTCTTGTATTTGATTGATTATGATTTCTCTGATTATGTTGAGTCTTGTTCTTTTGACTTGTTCTACAATTCATAGCTTTATGACCAAATTTATTGCATGAATAACAATAACCATTGAGAGGTCTTACCTCTTTACAATCCCTTACTATATGTCCATTCTTGTTACATGCATAACAAGTTTGATCTACTAGCTTGTGCTCATCCTTAGATGGTTCGACATTGTTTTTAGTTTTAGTCTGATTTCTAGTTTCCCTAGCATCTGTAGTGTCTTTTGGTGCTTTCATCTTTTCTCTCATGTCATAAATCTGATTTCATGCTTCATTGAATCCAATACCACTGGTATCTCCTTTAAGATTTTGTGTATATAACTATGACTCTATCAAATTAGAACTAGTGTGTAATTTCTCAATGTGATTCTTTGCCTCTTTCAACTTAGATTCCAACTTTTCTTTGTTGTTTCTTAGCTCCAATATTTCCATGTTTTCTTGCCTCAATTATTCATTCAGATGAAGGTTCTCATTGATTTATTCATCATAAACTTCTTGATTGTTAGTTATCTTTTTATCCAACTCTTCAATCTAATCTTTTAGAGATGTGTTCTCCTTATTTAGCTTCTTAACCATTTTTCCCAAATCATTGTTTGTACAATATTTCAAATCTTGTCTCAGTTTCTTGATAAATACTTTTTCACCACTGACTTTCAATTTTAGTTCTTCAACTTCTTTCTTAGATCTGTCAAGGTCTTCAGGAGATGCCATAAGATTCTTCTTTATATTCTTTTCTTCTTCTGAACCCATTGATCTCCTCAAGTGGTTAAACTTTTCTTCAGAGGACCAGAGCTCTGATGCCAATTGTTAGGAATGGGAACACTAAGAGGCTGGGGTAAATCAATGTTCACTATATCTTTACAATTTCTTAACTCTTGAATCTTAACTTGATTACTTAAATACTGAGATGAACATCAAAGTAAACAAGATAAACAATCACAACACAACACCAATATGATTATAGGGAAACCTAAATAGGTAAAAACCCTAGTGGGAATTGACACCCACTAAGAACTGTACTAGTGTTTTATGATCCTTGTTAGAAGATCTAGAACCCTGTTAGGAGTTCTTCTTTATAATGCTTTTAGTACAAAGACCTAGTCAAAGGTCAAACCCTGTTAGGATTCTTTTACAATAACCATGTTAGGAGTGGGGACACACTGTCCTAGAGTTCACTGCTCAAGTGGTGAAGGCTACAAGCTTATGATCTCATATATACACACTATATCTACTGGATGAACCGGTGTTGTGACACTTCTTGTTTGATCAGTTCCTTTTGTGTGATGATGCTTTAGCCCCTTGTAAAGCTCTAACTGATTCTATCTTTACTTCTCATGTCTCTGCTCTTCTTTTCTTATCTCTATCTTCTCTTCCATTCTTTATTACAAAGACACATCTTATATTTATATGCGCTAACAAAACAATTAACTAGGTCAGCCTATAAATGATTACATACAATGCTTCCAAGTGAATTGGCTCAAGCGTGTTTACAAACAAAGATGTTTACATTTTTGTACAACCTAATTAAAATAGGTGCATAGTCTTTACAAAACATTATTATAACCACAAATCAAAATACTAATAGTCGGCTACATACTCTGTTCTATTCTGGCGTTCACTGTCGGTAACACTTCAACTAATTGTATCTTCATCATAATGTCTCATCTGATCATGTGCTCTTAGACTTAGCATGAGTACACTCTTACCAACTTAACTTCAATGGTGCATACCATAACTTAGTCATACACATGTGCATTAATGCTCTGATCTTTTGGTGCTCTGCTAACTATCCAATCTTCTATACTTAGCCATATTCTAACCTTATGATAATGTACACTAACTCCAAAACTCTATATGACTTTGTTGCCATAATGAAAATACTATATCTAGTCATATACAATAGTATAGTCAACTTGCCAACAAGTGGAACAAAACTTGCATCAATAGAAGTTTGCACTAGAAGGAGCATTGATTTGAGTTTCATCCTTGGAAAAGGTTAGAGAATCAGAACATTGATGGTATGCAAACCCTCCATTCTTAGGCCAATAGAAATTGGAGGTAGGAGGGATATTGTATTATTTTCTCAAGAGGTTGTTAATAATTGAACATGGTGAAGAATGGGGATTTCTCAGACATGAGAGCCTAACGATGATTGCCAATCATACCAAGACAACATCATTTTAGCATTTCATTCCTTCTTTTGTAACTAAAGGATAAACATTTGTGAGTACTTACGCATTGTTGATATCCTAGACAAAGAAGAGGAGAGCTCAAATAATTTATAAAGAAATTCAAGAAAGGTTGGAACATGAGAGAAGAAATTGAAGGATAAAAAAGGATGGTTCTTCCTAGATCAAATCATCCTAGAGAAACTTGGGGAACACTTCAAGATCATATTCTAATTACATTACGTACAGTCTCATGGGCGGACTAAGAGGACAATAGAGAGTATTTGGATATTGCTAATGTATTGAACCAAGAAGAAAGGAAGGCTTAGGAAATTGAAAGGATAATTAAAAGAAGGTTAGAATGACAAAGAGAACTATAGATAAGGCTTGAGAGAGAAAGGAAAGCACAAAGGCTGGCCCAATCTAGTCTTCAAGGAGATCAAGACTGAACTTAGAGCTAGATAGAAAGATTGGATCTTTCTCTCTTGAAAGGCTCAAAAAGTTACAATCTAAAAGATGACAGAGGGTATTGAGGTCTACACCACACCAAGAGGAAGATTTGGTTGAATTTCAACTTCATAAGAAAGGAAGGAATCATTGGGAGGCTGACACTACAAGTTGGGCAAGCTCTTCAAGTATCCTGGTTCAAATTCCCAAAGTTCAAGGTACTCCAACTCAAGTAAGACAATTAGTGCCAGTTCAAGAAACCTAGCTAGTTTAAGGTCAATTCAACCTAGAAGAAATGGCATAGCCTCCATGGATTCAAAACAATACTTCACCTCTTACATTCAATCAATACAATAATCTACCCAAGAATCCAGAGCACTTTTGTTCGAAGTTCAACGTGAATGATCCCAATTGTACGATGGAAGAACACATCAAGATCTTTAAAGATGCATTATGTAATAGGTGAATTTAGCATGAGGATGTAGCATGTAGGCTCATCCCTCACTCTTTGGGAGAAGAAGCATTTTATTGGTTTTTGAATTTTCCAACCTCATCTATATCGAGATGAGATCAATTGAAGGTAGCATTCATTGGGAAGTTTGGCATTCCCATCACTCCATTGGATCTATATAGGAAATTTGAAAAAATTATAAGACAAGATCAAAAGGCCATCAACTCATTCAACAATCACTTCCATAAGGCCTACACATGATTGCAAGATTCTTATATAGTCTAGGATGCAGGTACCCTAGAGATGTACTATAATGCCTTATATTCTCAAACATCTATTTCAAAAGAGTTTATAACCCTACTCTAATGAGTTTGAATGAAGCATAGACTAAGGAAAAGGAGGTAGGCAAGTAAATGAAGCAACAAGTGTCTGGATTCTAAAGTAACCAACTTCTGCAACTCACCTAGCAGGCTCCATTGAATTAGCTTGTGGTGCATCCAAGACCCCCATTATCCAAAGCACCACCATCAGTATTGATTTATCTACAAGGTACAAGTACATCTACGAGGTCCCAAGAAGAAAAAGATGAGTTGAAGGAATTGATTGAACAAGTGAAGAGGCTATCTACAGAAGTTACTTACCTAATAAATCAAAACAATCATCTCCAAACTATGCAAAGAAATAACTAAGGAGGAAACTTCCAAATAAATTATCAGAGAAATAATCAAGATGGTGGATACTAAAGGAATTATCAAGATAGAGATTATCAAAGGAATAACCAAGGTGGTGGCTACCAACAAAACTATCAAAATAACAACTACCAAGAGGGGAGTCAAACATAAAACCAAGGATACAAAAATCAAAGGAAGACATGGAACACAGGTCCAAATAATGGAAATGTGGTGTTGCCACTTGACAGTCAACCCCCAACAAATAGCAAACCAGTGGATAGGATATTTCTAGTACATTTAGCTTTATCTCAATACTATAGATTCCATGAGACAAACTAGCATTCAGAGTTGCAATGTGTTGAATTCAAAAAGGCCTCTAATTTCTTCCAAAAGGTGGTTATTGAATAAATCAATCTAGAAGATGTGCCTATCACTAGGTATGAAATAGTTCCCACCACAAGATATGATCAATTCTTAACTTTCAAGGAGTTCTCTTTCCCACATGAGTTCGAAGCTTATGAGGAGCATCAAAAAAATATTTCCACCAACTTTGGCTAATGGACCGGTGGATGAGACAATAGGTTCAGATGAGTATGGAAATGAACTAGGGTTCTCTTTCCCTCCACTAGACAATAGTGTGTTGGTGCAAGGTACCAATGAAGTTCAAACATTTCAACAATCACCAAGGAATGTAACAAAATTTTATCAAAGGAATAACAAGAGGAATGAGGAACCCCTAACATCTTCCATCCCACTGAACAATTTCAATACACCCTCACATCCTAATGAGAATAATGTGCCCAACTATCTAAGGTATGCACCAGAGTATAGACAAGGTAGTAGTAACAATTAGCAGTGGCTGAAGTATTGGTATCCCACAAAGTACACATGGAACTCAAGAAGATGGGAAAGAGAAAATAGTCAATAACCTCTTAAGAAAAGGTGAGTTGAAGAAGCTTGGGCAAAGCATGATAAAAGAAATGAAGAAGATCAAGATTAGTTTACCACTACTCGAGTTATTGAAGTGATTGAAATTAGAGATACCTTCCTCAACAACTTGAAAGATAAGAAAGGGTTAGGATCTCATGATCAGGTTTATACAATAATAGGTCAAGTTGCCTCAATGGCAGGAAGGCCTCCTCCTAACATAGTAAATGTGATTCAAGAGACAAATCCTACATAAAGAATTTCATATGGAGATCTTAATGATTTTAATAGGAAACATGAGCCTCAACCGGTGTATGTAGCACAAAGTTTAGCACCAGTCAGTTAGAAGGTACAAGAAAGTTAAAACTCAACCAAGAGTCATGAACCAATGAAGGTAGGTGAATCAGTAAAACTAGTTGAAATGAAGATGAAGCCTAAACCTGTATAGAAGACACCGATGGTATTTTATCAAGGGAAAGATGAACCAACACCCTTCTTGCTTTCAGTAAGAATATTTGGGAAGTTACTTCATAATTACTTGATAGATTTGGGAGCATCTAGCAATGCTATGCCTTTCACAATTTGTAGAAAGTTGGGAATTGTCCTAGCAAAACCAAATAAGAAGGTCACTCAATTAGATAAAACTAAGGTGCCAGTAGTGGGTGAATTAAAAAATATAGATATGTAGTTGGCATCATATCCTAGGATGGAACACCTTGTGGATTGTTGGAGATTTTCCAATAGACCAGTGTTGACTGTATGTTTATCATTGATGACAACATATGGTAAGCAGCATGTGTGGAAGAATTATGGAGAGAACCTTGAGCATATGTTTCCTAGACATGTAATCAGCATGATATCATGAGCGTAGAGATTGATACTAAGTGAAGATATTTATACAGTTGTTTGTTTCAGTAGTGTTCCTGAACAGGCCCCAGGAAGAGTTATGTATGTGATTTATAGTACGGTTGTGATGGAGCCTTGTGCATTTAAATTTATGTTGGAGACATGTTAGTGAAGCTATGTTTATGGACGTAGAGTTAGTTGTGTAGTATAGGTTGAGTTATGATGTTTCTAGATTGCCAGTTATAGTTTCTTGAGTTTATCTAACAGAGCCGACATTGTCTATATTGTTGTAGTAGTTGCGCCTATCATTATGATATGCATGCTTGGTATTGTGTTTGGATAAGATTTAAGAATTTTTTTCCGCACATGACATGTTTCAGCATGAGAAGAAAGATACAGTCAATTTGGTAGAGTCAAAAGCGTGAAGTATCGCATCTACTCATATGGAGTTACGTGGTCCTAATTTGTGTTGCATGCTTAGTATAGCTATTGGAGATGTTGTTGGAGAGTTATATTGTTTCTCTAATATGATTTCAAGGAAATTCTAACAAGATGACTTCATTATATCATTTAGAGAAAGATACTTATAGTTGATCAAGTTGTGATTTCTAATTATGGAAATGAGTTCAAAGATAAGAGCATAGTAGAAGGCATGAAGTATTGTGCCATCTTTAGAATTAGGTCTATGTGACTAAGTAGAGAGTGTGTGCTATTCATTGGAACTGATCAAGAAAGCAGGTCTACCTTGTAGTTCACCAAGATCCAAATATAGTGTGTATATGTTATTCATAAGGTTGCAGCCTTCACCATTTGAGTAGTGAGCTCTCAAATAGTGTGTCCTCACCCCTAACAGGGTTAATTATAAAAGACTCTTAAAAGGGTTTGACCCTTGACTAGGTCACTGTACATAATGCATTATAAAGATCAACTCATAACAGTGTTGTAATATATTCTAATAGGGATCATTATACACTAGTGCATTTTATAGTGGGTGCTAATTCCCACTAGGGTTTTTACCTATTTGAGTTTCCCCGTAACCAAAATTGTGGTGTTTTGTTAAGTTTTCTTATATTATATTTATGCTTAATGTTCTTCTATACTTAATTGGATAAAGAATTGAATCTAGTAGATAACTAATTCACCCCCCCCCCCCTCTCAGTTATCTCTTGGGACTATTCCTAACAATTGGTATCAGAGCCAAGTGCCTCAGAGAGAAGTTTAACAGCTTGAGGTTGATCAGATAGAATTCTTTAGAAAAGAAATTCCTAAGATTGATGGAGAGAATTATCTAGACTGGAATAACCAAATGATGACACATTTGTAGTGCATTGCCTTAGAGATTTTTGAAGTTGCTACTAAAGAAGTTCATATTCCTTCTTTATCAGATCTTGCAAAAGATGATACAACCTTGAAGCAAAAGATGTTCAATTCAAATGCTATTGCCAAAGAAGCCCTTATCAGCACCTTGTCTAACAGTGAATTATTAGAGATCAAGAATGTAGATAAAGCCTACAAGATATGGAAGTATCTAGAAGACATGTTTGAAGGAGATATTCAAGCCAAGAATGTGCATAGAAAGAAATGAAAGAAAAGATACAATACATTGGAGATGCTACCTAAAGAGAATATCAGAGCTTACAATAAAAGGATTAATGAAGTAGTTGTAGGAATTAGAAACAATGGTGGAGAAATTTCGGAAGAAGACATAATGGATAAATTGGTGACTACTTTGACACCAGAATATGAAAGCAATATAAAAATCCTAGATGAGACTATGCAATCCACAAAAGACTTCAAAAGAGAGACCTTAATTAGTAACATTTCAACATTTGAGATATCAAGTAAAGACAGAGCCTAAGAGTGAGACAACATTCAAAGCCTTAGTCCATGGTAAGAAATCTTTGAACACCTTTGGTGATTTTGATGATGAAGATGGTGATAGAGAAATAGATAATTTCAGGGTGACCCCACAATAGTAGGTTACACTTTTTTAGACATGTTGATTTTTTTTGAAATAACACATTTTTAATAAAATATGATAATTGAAGCCTTGAGAGGTTCCATTTGAAGGAATTAATGACAAATGGTTAGCTCAAAGCCTCTTAGAAAAAAAAAACATTGATATAACATCTATACTCCTCATCCATACCTAAAATGGAGTCTCCTTCGCACCTATTAAAATGCTAACAAAAAATCACTTCAACTTTATCTTTTGGTAGATCAAATGAATGTATTTGACAAACCTATCTATTTAGTAAGGTACTATTGAGAAAAATATTTCCAATGATTATAATGTTAATATATATTAAGTTTATTATGACTTTGTATTTTTAGTTTTACTAAATATAGATATTTCACCATATGTCTACCTCTATATTTGACGCTTATGGAAAAATAGTAAATGAGAGAAAAAAATTCTTAAAAAATATCTATGCCCTAGGTATTGAAGTTCTCTTTCTATCAAAATAACTAAAAATGAAATTGGACAAATACATGACAAGTTATAAGCTATGTAGTCAAGGTATGTCAAAATTATGGTTTAGTCAACTTCAAACGTTAATAAAATATGCAATAACCGTGATAATGTCATCAAACCAATTGCATGCCCTCCATATGAATTTTATAAAACTAAATTCGAAACAATCACATTAATATCTATTTTATAAAAAAAAGTTATGCTCTATGAAAACAATGTAACTCTTTGAAAATGACATTTTTAGCAACATACCAGTTTTTGTGGGAGATAGAAAAAATAATTCAAATAAATTCTAAAATAGAAATAAAAAATATATTTAGAATCTAGACAGAAAATCCTAAAAGACTCTAATTTACTTTATCTTCCAATTTCAAATGGTTTAGCGACAATATGCATCTAAATCTGAAAGGTTTTTTCAAATTGTAGAGTTTAGTGTCCGTTCAGGCAAAAAAGTGTAACCCACTATTGTGGGTTCACCCTTCATTGCTATGATTTCTAAGAAGGAAAGAAAAGTAAAAGGTAAATATGAAGGTCAGCTACCATTCAAATGTTTCTCATGTAGCAAGATTGGTCATTTTGCATCTAAATGTCCTACAAGAGTTAAGAAGTACAAAGATTACAAACCTAAGTATAAGGAATGTTAATATGCTGAAGATGGAGTATCAGATGAAGATTTGGTAGAAGATGAAATAGGATTCATTTCAATTGAAGAGATGGAAAAAATGTTTTATGAAATGGATAAGGAAGATGAGAGGAAAGAACAAGAATGAACTAGCCTTGATTTCAGAAGCAGACATCAAGACTGATTGGATCATTGATAGTGGTTGTTCACATCACATGACAGGAGACAAAGATAGATGTGTTTACTTGGATAGATACAAAGATGGTATGGTTAGATTTGGAGACAATACTCCTAAACCTATCATAGGTAGAGGAGATATCACTTTGATGGAAAGAATAACACTGATGATGTCTTATATGTTGATGGTTTGCAGCATAGCTTACTTAGTGTTGGACAACTTCTTGACAAAGGATATCAATTGGAATTCAAAGAAAATAAGTGCATCATTAATAATAAAGAAGGTGAAATGATTGCATTAGGATCAAAGGCTAAAGGTAATATTTTCCAACTTAATTCAGAAGAAATTTGTTTTGTTGCTAAAGTAGATGATAGTTGGTTATGGCACAAAGACTATGTCACATCAATTTTGACAACATGGTAAAGATACGTAATGTAAAGGTAGTAAGAGACCTTCCTAGCATTGAAAAACTAGTTGATACAATATGAAGGGAATGTGTGATGGGAAAACATGTGAGGAATTCATTCAGAAGAAAGCATAATTCAGCAGAGAACAAATTGGATCCAATGCATACAAACCTATGTGGACCAATTCAAACAAGATCATCCTATGGTGAAAGGTACTTTATATTGTTTGTTGATGATTATTATAGAATGATGTGGGTTGCATTCTTAAAGGATAAATCTAAAGCATTTGAGAAGTTCAAAATATTCAAAGCTAAAGTTGAAAATGAGACTAGATTAAAGATAAAGTGTTTGAGATCATATAGAGGAGGAGAATTCACCTCTGACAGATTTTATGAATATTGAAAAGAACATGGGATAAAGAGACAACTAACTGCACCTAGAACCCCTCAGAAAAATGGAATTGCAGAAAGGAGGAATAGGATCATTCTTGACACAACATGCACTATCATGATTGAAGGAAAGGTGGCACACACCTATTAGAGAGATGTGGTCAATACAAAAATCTATACTATCAATAAAATTCAATTAAAGCCAAGCACAGACAAGAAACCTTATGAGATATGGTTTGGTAATGTACCTATAGTGAAATACTTCAAAATATTTGGAAGAAAATGCTACATCAAGAGAGATGAAGCCATTGGCAAGTTTGATGCAAGAAGTGATGAAGGTATTTTTCTTGGTTACTCTACTAAAATAAAATCCTATAGATGTTTTAATTTGAGATTGAAGAAGATCATTGAAAGTGATCATGTAAAGATTGATGAAAAGTTTATGATTCAAGAGAAATATCATGATTATGCACCTATGATTGAAGAAGAACCTAGACCTACCATTAGTGAAGCAGTTGTTGAAGAAATATTTGACAGCATTGATGTTCTATTCAATGACCCTGAAACAAGTGAAGAAGAAACAAAAAAGGTAGATGAGAGATTCACACCTAATGTTCCAAAATTCAAATCTAGATGTCATTCAAAAGAAGACATCATTGGAGATTAGAACAGAAAAGTCATGACAAGATCAAAAGAAATGAGTTCAATAGGTGATGAACCAGTATGTTTACTTTCACAATTTGAACCCTTAAGTGTTGAAGATGCATGTAATGATTTAGATTTGCATGATGAAATGAAAGAAGAGCTAGATCAGATAATTGAGAATGATACATGGGAACTGGTCCCTAGAACTAGTGACAAAAATGCGATTGGAACCAAGTGGATATTCAGAAACAAGATGAATGAAGATGGTACAGTGGTAAGAAACAAATCAAGACTAGTATGTAAAGGGTATGCAAAAAGAGAATGAATTAATTATTCTGATACATTTTCCCCTGTAAGAAGATTAGAAGCCATAAAGTTATTTCTAGCCTATGCTACATTCAAAAACTTTAAGGTATATCAGATGGATGTCAAGTCAGCATTCTTGAATGGAGAGTTGAAGGAAGAAGTATACATAGAGTAGCTTGAAGGATTCAACTTATCAGACAAGTCTGATATGGTATGAAGATTGAAGAAAGCCCTCTATGGACTCAAGCAAGCCCCTAGAGCATGGTATGAGAGACTAGATGGTTACTTGACTAAGATTGGATTCAAGAAAGGAGAAATAGATTATAACTTATTCATAAGAGAAACATATGATAGATTATTGTTAGTTGCTATCTTTATTGATGACATTATTTTTGGAGGTAATAACAAGCTTAGTGCAGAATTCGCTAAAGAAATGCAGAGAGAATTTGAGATGAGCATGATTGGACCTATCAAGTACTTTTTGGGGCTGAATGTGCAGTAGATAGAGAAAGGTATTTTTATTAATCAGTCTAAGTATGTAAAAGAGATATTGAAGAAGTTCAAGATGGATGATTGCAAGCTAGTAAGTACCCCTATGATAACAGGATGAAAGATTTTAAAAGAAGAATGTTCTACAGTAGTAGACATAACCTTGTATAAGTCTATGATTGGTAAACTCATATATCTTACTCAATCTAGACCATACATTTCTAATGCAGTTGGTATAGTTGGAAGATTTGCAGTAGAACCTAAACAAAGTCATCTTATGGTAGTAAAAAGGATATTCAGATATTTGAAGGGGACTATAGACTATGGTTTATGGTATTGTAACTCAGAGAATGTAGAACTTCGTGTGTATACTGATGATGTAGATTGGGTAGGTTGCATTGATGATAGAAAGAGCACATCAAGAGGAGCAGTATTTCTTGGAGATAGACTTGTTACTTGGACAAGAAAGAAGGAAAATTATATCTCTCAATCCATAGCAAAAGCAGAATATGTGGAAGCGGCATTAAATTGTTCCACAATTGTTTGGATCAAGAAGATGATAAAGGATTTTGGAATTCAGATTGATTATCCTATTTTTATTCATTGTGATAACACTAGCACTATAAATATGTCAAAGAACCTTGTGATGCATGCAAAGACAAAACATATTGAGATAAAATATCACTTCCTAAGAGAGAAATTTGTAGATAAAGAAGTAAAGTTGGATTATTTAAGTACAAAAGATTATTTAGTAGACATATTCACAAAGCCTTTGTTGAAAGATACTTTTGAGTATCTCAGGGAGAAGCTAGGAGTAATTCCCTTCCCTAAATCTGATTAGAGGTTGCAAGAGTGCATCAGTCCTTAGTGACTGATGAATGGTTGATTACACTACTTCAAGAGTAGTACCAGTGCTTATTTTTTTTGGCATACTTTTCCATTAATGTCAAAGGGGGAGTGAGTATATAGTCATGAAAAACAAGAAAACAAGTAGAAAGGAGGAGTTTATAGAAAACAAGTAGGAGGAGCATGAAGAAAGGGCAAGCATACAATAAGAAGATGTAGTAGTTGGAGGATTCATCCTTGGGGAAGTTTTATTGAGGAAATGGAGAATGTTATAAAATAATTGTACTTTTGGATTGGTGGTTTTTTTCATTCCATATGTTGCCATCAATGCCAAAGGGGGAGATTGTTGGAGATTTTCCAGGAGACCAATTTTGACTGTATGTTTGTCATTGATGACAACATATGGTAAGTAGCATGTGTGGAAGACTTATGGAGAGAACCTTGAACATATGTTTCCTAGACATTTTATTAGCATAATATCATGAGTGCAAAGGTTGATACTAAGTGAAGATAGTTATACAGTTGTTTGTTTCAGTAGTGTTCCTGAATAGGTCCCGGGAAGAGTTTTGTATGTGATTTATAGTAAGGTTTTGATGAAGCCTTGAATGTTTATATTTATGTTGAAGATGTGTTAGTGAAGCTATGTTCATGGATGTTGAGTCATTTGTGTAGTACATGTTGAGGTATGATGTTTCTAGATTGATAGTTATAGTTTCCTGAGTTTATCTGATAGAGCTGACATTGTCTATGTTGTTATAGTAGTTGTGCCTATCATTATGATATGAATGCTTGGTATTGTGTTTGGATAAGAGGTAAAAATGTTTGGTTAAGAGTGCATGATGTGTTTCAACATGAGAAGAAAGATGTAGTTGATTTGGTAGAGCCAACAGTGTGAAGTGCCACATCTACTCATATAGAGTTGCGTGGTCCTAATTTGTGTTGCATGCTTAGTATAGCCATTGGAGATGTTATTGGAGAGTTATATTGTTTCTCTAATATGATTTCAAGGAAGTGTTAGGCCATTTTTTAGTCAATGCAAAAATCCAATGAAAATGGCCTTTTACCTGCAAGTTTAGTAATGTTGTCTCTGCCCGGCCTGCAATCGCAGTTTTGTCTTGCGAAGTAGATCCACTTGGTTCTATGATGTGCGCCCTTAACCCTATGCTCTTTATTATGTCACCTAGCTCTAGTCTAGATCACATCTCCTAAATCACAAAATCCAAGGAGATATCCAAGTTTTAAGGTTTGCAGGAAATAGTTTCAGAATATGTCACAGTGTCGAAAACCCAAATTGTTTTTACAAACCCATGATGTTTTCGATCTTTTACCGAAAACCCTATGTGTTTTCAACCTCACACCTTTTCTTCTTTGTCAGCATTTCCTATCTACATAAGTGTGATGGTTGGTGGGGCCAGATTCTTCAGGTGGCAGAGGGAGGAGATTGACGGTCGGCATATGAGCGTAAGGAATATTCCATGCTCATGAGATCATGCGCCTGCCATTGATCTCATTTGTCTCAAACCTATCTTTGGTCATGGTCCCACTGCCAAGTGAGCTGACTTGGCAGTATCTCATTGGTCCACAGGAGTATGAAGTGGAGTGTGGTTAGTGGGACCGGTCTTCTTGGCATTCAGGCAGATTAAAGTTTAATTTAATCTTGTGGCTATCATTATACCGTTAATGAAACATGCTCAACCTTTAATGTAGCGGTATAGCGACAGCCATTGATTCTCATAAAGAAGGTAGGTGGGTCCATTAACATGTATGCACAGTTGGTGCTATTTGATTCATCCATGTTTTTTCACAGTGGCTTGTTGTCAGTGGGCCCTGGTTTCCAGATCTGTAAGTGGGTCCTGATCCTGTTAGTGAATTGATGAACTGTATATAATCTCATCGAGTGTGTTAGAGGCTTAAGATCTTGTGATGGCCATTGATTTTGTATCTTGTCAAAGGTTTGTTAGGGATGGGAGGAGATTCTTGATTTGATGATGGGCGTATAATTTGAAAGAATCTTGGAAGTCTTTGCAAACTTGAGACGGTCTTCGATCTTCTTGTGTGGGCTCGGTTGAATTTCTCAGTGTCTTTGGCAGTTGTGATAAGATGTTTAGTGTCCTGACATATTTTCTTCCTATTCACTGGTTCGTGTAATGTTTTGGTGGTGCCCCAATTTATTTGGTGATTCAACAAACAATGGTCGTGTGATCGCTAATTTTTTTAGTGATGGTGGAAAGTATTTCATGAACTGGTAGAAGTTCTTCGGTTGCTAGTTTGTCAGATAAACTGGGGTCACTTTCTCGGTGATGTGCTTGATTCTCATTGGTTAGTGGGGTGATGAGCTAGATGTTGTCAGTGGGGCTGCAATTTTCAAAGGAAGTAGAGCATCTGCAAGTCTGTGAAGATCCTATGGTTATTGCTATACCGCTGAGGTGAGATGCTCGACTTTTAGCATCGCGGTATAATGATGACCGTTGATATTGTTTAAAGAAGTATAAAGCATGCCGGCCCGAGAAAAGTAAATGAATCGAATGATGGTGATATAAAGTTAATCTCAGTTCAAATGTCAATCATTGATAGATTGATGGCACCCTAAGGATGACCATTGCATTTCAAATTCAAACTTCTAAATGGGTTTGTGATCGCAGTTGCATGGCTAAGTGATTCTAGTCACATGATCGCAAGGGTGAGTAGGGTGTCTTGTGATCATGCGACCAGGCATAAAGGTAAACCAGGATTCCTTTATGGGCCGCCTGATTTGCTAGAAAAGAATGAATCAACGGTTGTGTTTTAAAGTTGACCAGCTAACCGTCGGCGCCCAAATTCAAATATGATTGCAAGGTTTCTTGCCGATGTTTTCATAGTGAGCTATTTGCGATGAGTGGAGTAGCTCAGAATTGATTTTTGCAAGACAGTAGTAGTTGTGATGATGATGGTGAAGGTCTATGTGGCTGTGCAGATTAGATTTTCTTGCCTGGGGTGCCGCACTAGTTTAAATGCAATGGACTATTTCTTTTTGCTAGTGGCTAGGGTTTGGTATGTCAGTGACCTCTGTGTACATGTGAAGTTTCTCAAGTTGGTCCTAGCATCAAATTTTTTTTCTCCTGCAACAAGAAGGTAGTAACTTGTGATCGCAGTTAGTCTATGATGATGAAACCAATGCATTGTACATCAGATTTGATCTGATTTTCCTAGGTTTCTAGGCTTCTCTGTATTCTTTCATTTCTTGTTGTACTGGGTGGTTGTAGACTTAAATTTTTCCCTAATGATCGGCAGCTTGTTACAATCCTTGTTCCTATAAAAGGATTTTCATGATCATTAGGAGGGGTTCTAAATTTTTTCAGTTCCAGGAAGGGTCCTTTTCATGTAGATATTTCCTTTTCTCTGCATATAGAGTTCCCTCTTTCCTCTCTAGTTTTCTGAGAATATAATGCATATTGTAACAAATTTGTCTTATATATGAGGATTTGATATACTCTTATTGTTACCAAGCTATCTCCATTTGAATTCTGAATCATTAATCATACATCAAGGGTGTCTGATTTGTCTGTTTGCATTGCCTATGAGTTTGCAAGTGGATTTGTCTTCATAGAGATAACTGGTTCAGAATTAGTGTTCATGTATGTTTGAGCTAAGGTGTCAAAGATATTTCATGCTTGTCTTCTAGTTGCAGCTGTGTTAGGCCATTTTTCCAGTCATTGCAAAATCTTATGAAATTGGCCTCTCCCCTGCAAATGTTTTTGTTAAGTGTCTTCCCCCTGTGTTCCTTGTGTTGTCACCAAGCTTTGGTCCAATCTGCATCTCCTAATTCACAAAGCCCAAAAATTTATTCGAGTTTCAAGGTCTGTGGGAAACAAACTTTAAATTTTGCCACACTATCGAAAACCCACAATATTTTCAAAAATTCATGTTGTTTTCGACCTTTTTGGCCTGCATAAAACCCTTGATGTTTTTGGCTTCCTGGTTTACCTTTGTGTCATGTTGAAAATTCTATGTGTTTTTGATCTTTCACTGAAAACACTGTGTGTTTTCGACCTTGCATGTCTTCTTTTCTATCGGCTCTCCTTGTTCTTTGCCTTAGTGCACAAGCACGATGTGTGGTGGGCCCGACGTCAGTGGGGAGGCGAAGGCATGTGTTCCTATTGGCTGTCACATGGTCGCATAGCCCAATTTTTGGCTATGCGATCATGCGACTAGGTGCCACGTGGTGTTGGGGCCCGATGGCAGATGGTGACTGTGCACGTTGTTAGTGGGACCTAAATTTTTGAGGGCTCAACGGGCCCACTGTCAGAGATGGACATGTGGCAGCTTATGATTGGCTATCACATGGTCACATAGCCCAATTTTTGGCTATGCGATCATGCAACCGCTTGCCATGTGTCCTTGGGGCCCATTGGCGGGAGTGGTCTGGTTGCAGTTCTGTGGTCCCGAGGGTGCTGATGTGGTGGCTTTGTGTTGGCTGTTGCATGATCGCATAGCCTTTCTCTCGGCTATGCGATCATGCGACCAGGTGACACGTGTCCATGATGGTTGCAATGATGGTAACGGTGGTGGCTAATGTTTATAGGCTATTGCATGTTCACATAGCCCATTTCCGGGCTATGCAATCATGCGACAGGGTACCACGTGTCCCTGGGGCCCGTCTATATTTGCTCAGGGGTCCTGTTGGTAGGTGGATGCATGGTGGTTTCTGATTGGTCCATGTTGGTAGGGTGGTAGATTTGGAATGCAGGCCCAGGCTAGGGTATCTCAGCGATGTTTTGACAATCGACAGGTTGCAAGGTAGCGGCTTGTCACATGTTCACGTGAGCCAGTTTCCCAGTTTGCGAACATGCGACAAACCCTTTTGTGGCCGCAGTCTGGCATCGATAGTTATGTAGAGGGTAAGGTGAGCCTATTTCTTGTGGTGGTGAGAGTTGTGACCGCACAGTTGCGTGGTTGGGGGCAAATGGTTAAAAAACATAAAGCCCACAAAATGCAAAGTAGCCATTGGGATTCAAATTTGAATTCTGCAGAGTGTTTCCAGCGACAAAAGGTACCAAAATTTATGGCTTTGGTGGTAGTTTTTGACCTAGTTTGGTAGTGATTGGTGTCATGGTGTGGTCTAGTGGCTTTGTGGTCATTTCCAGGGGCTATTTTGTACCTGGTGGAGTAATTTCTAAGCTGGACAAGCTGTTTGCAGTGTGGTCTAGGGTGCTTGATGGTTGTTTGTAGAGGGATTTGTACCATGAGGAATGATTACAATCTTGGCTTGAGAAGTGTCTGCAGCTGGTTGATTGGATTGTTTATGCTTTTGTTATGGCTTGACCCCTCTCATGTTTGTGTTTAATTTCTCGGTGGGGTTAGGTGATTTTGAAATTTTGATTTTGAAATGATCATTGTGCTTGTAATGTAACCCTAGTATAAAGGGATTTTTATGATCATTTTGTAGCATTGGGAGTTTGGTATTCAAGCTTTTTCAGTTGTGAGTCCTCTGCCCAGTCTGAATTGTAATGATCTGACTTAGTTTTTGTTGGCAATTGAATGAAAGTTACAGGACTAAGTTGTAGGTTGCAAGCTTGTTTGCTTGAATTGATTGTATGCACTTAAGGATTCTTCATACTTAATGCAATATATGATCCTTATCTCTCCTTTGTGTCATTGGATATAGATTTTGAACTTTCTAGTTCACTGCATACTTGTTTGTGTATGTGTCTTCATTCTTCAGTTCTAATCAAGGATTAGATTAAATTATGCTTTAGATGAGACATAGGTCTATCTCTTGTCTATGTGAGGATTTCATATAAGTAGTAAAGGAGATTATAGATGTGTTTATGGCTTTGAATCTCAGATATAATTCTGGTGTGTGTATGTGATCTATTTAAGAAAACTTGCCCAATGGATGAGGCACTGGCCTAGATGAGTATTTCCTTGTTGACATGTCCTGACTTAGATTGTTATGATTCAAACATATAAGATTAAGAACCATTCTTAGATTTTTAGTATTTGGTTGTATAAGGTCCTACCCCATGGCAATAGAGAGTCAATGAGTGTGTGGTTAACATTCAGCACTTTCTTACTATCCACTTATCTATTATTCAAACCTAGTTCTTGGTGTATAAAGTCTATTTTATGCTAGGTTAGGTGCACCCACCTTGGTTTTGCAAAGCCAGAAGTAGAAGAGGGCAGTCTTGTCCCTATAGTTGGTCCAGTTACCCTAAGACCTCATAGCAATTTTGGAGTTAACCATTCTTAAAATCCATCTGAGGGTATACTGGCAACCTAAAGAGCATAAGCATCATTTTGGACACCAACAAGATGGTGACTCTACTGGGGATGTGTTATGCATGTTCATCTTAACCAGTAGGTCATCATTGGAAAAAATAGGATTGTTCTTGTCCCTTGTCTCTCTAACTTATTGGAGCATTTTTTAAGTTAAGAAATTTCATTGTAATATTTCCAATACACTTGGGTGGCAACTCAAAAATCTTGGTAGCAGTACTAGTCAGTGATTTATTTTGCAGAATGAGTTATAGAGCTACTAGGTCCTAGAGAAAGCAGCATTCTGAAGACATAATGGAAGAAGGTATTCCAAGTACTTCAAGGCCTAATCAGACAAGGGGAGGAAAGAAAAGAAGAGGTGTTTCTCAGACTTGGAGAAATAAGAGAGATATTAGACAAGATACCCAAGCCAGGCCTAGTCAAGAAGAAGACAATTCAAAATATGAAGAGGTTGCTGTTGACTTGGGACTGAATTAGTATGAAGATGAAGCTCAAGTGGGAGATGATGAGTCTCAGACCACTCTCCCTAAATCAGAAGAGATCTTTGAGGAGGTCTACGAACTAGAAAGAAAATTTCAGGAGTAGCTTGCCATTAGGCATCAGAGAGAAAAGGATAAAGAAGAAAAGGTAAGACAAGCTATGATCAGGGCTGATCAGCTAAAGAGGCAATTGCTAGATTTGGAGGCAATTAATTTTTTCCCAGAGACTGAAAGGGTAGAGGAACAACCTATTGTAAAAAGGACACATGAGGAAACTAGGCCAAAGGATAAAGGAAAGCAGAAGGCCATTGGAGTTCAAATCAATGAACAAGCTGTTGTTAATAGAACATCAGATCCAGAACTGAGATTAGACTCAGACCTTCAGATAGCTAGAAGGAAGAAAGAGATATTGGACAAAGAACTAGAGAAAGCTAAGTTGGAGGCTTCTACTATAGAAATTAGAAAGAAGATATATTTCCTCAGGCATGCTTCAGGACCTTCACATGTTGCTACTTCCTTTTTAGGACAAGGTGGAAATCAGGGTAACAATGTAGCTCAAGCAAATGGTGTACCAGGTGCTGTTAGGGTTCCTGATGGTTCAAACACAAGGACATCTACATCTCAAGGAATGGATCCACTGCATGGAGCTCCTATTCATGAAAGGTACAAACAACTTACCTTCTTTGGTATTCCTGGCTATCCTAATGTAATCCCTGATGAGATTAGAAAAAAGCTTCCTAAATTTATTAGAAATAATGTCATCACATGTGAAGAACATCTAAAAAATTTCATAGATGTAATAGATGATTATAATATAGAGCCTGATGATGTTATAATGAAGCTATTTGTACAATCCCTGATTGAGGATGCTAGGGATTGGTTTAGAGGGTTACCCCATGCTAGTATAGGGTCATGGAATGAATTCAAAAATTGTTTTAAAGAACATTATGGTGATAAGACTAATGAGGGTTTTATCCTAAATGAATTCAATAACATAAAGAAAAATCAGAATGAAGAGGTCCTTGAATTTAATATAAGATTCTGAAAGGCTATGCATAGGCTCTCTCAGGTTATCAGACTAGATGACAGGGTGTGTCTTGTGACATACTTGAATGCCTTTGATGCAAAGATGGGATATCTCTTGAGGGATAAGAACCCTAGAAGTCTTGGGGAGGCTTACAAATTGGCTATCAACATAGAGAGCAATAGAAGAATATCAAGAAAGATAGGAAGAAGAGATGATTGTAGGCCTCAAATGCAGAGTAAGAAAGAAATGGGAAGGTCTGCTGACTCTAAACCCAAAGAGGATAACAATCTAAAATAGATTTTAAAGGCTTTGGAAGGTTTAAAGCCTGGAGAAAAGGGAAACAATAGGGTTGTGACTATGGAGAGGTCAGCTCCAAAAAACTTTAGTAGACAGCCAAGAATGCAAAATTATCCTTACAACACTCAGTGGAAAGATGGCAAGCCCATTTTCCCAACCAAGAAAGAAAGGCCTGATGGAAGGATCCCTGATCCTTTGTAGAGAAATTCAATGAATTTAGCTGATGAGGTTCCATGGTGTGTCATTTGTCAATCTCCTCATAGTCCAGAGCATTGTGTCATTGCTTTGAATTTACCTGATAATCAAGAAGGTGAGGAGCAGTATGATAAGGAAGGATGTGGTATGACTTCTTCACATGCATGGGATGAAGCTAACTTTACTGATGAAGAAGAAGAAGAGTTTGATGATGTTGGATGTGGTGCAGTGAGGGGTGAGGAGCAAGTTTCATTAAGAAGACCATCAGATGAAGAAATTTCTCAAATCACTGTAGACATGGTCACTCAAGCTAGAAGTAATTACAATTTGAGAAATAGGACAGTTGGAAATGCAACTAGTAAACCGGGCAGTATGTTCATCAAGAGGATAGAAAATAGTGTACAACAACATGAAGAAAAGGGAAAGGGTGCTTGTGTTGCTAACCAAGTGAAGGTAAAAAAGAAAATTATGCCTATTACAACACCTAGGAACAAGGCAAAGACATCAGATGTGGTTGTTCCTGCCTTTCAGAAAGAAGAGGAATCCTTTCTCAAGGACAAATCTGAGTCCACAAAAGATAAAGTTGTCACCGTTTTTGAAGAAGACATGAATAGCCAGAAGTATGTTCCAATAGATATGTCTAAATTGCTTTCATAGATCATTGTCAATGTTCCACTTTTGGAAATGATGAGAATAGAAGAACACAAGGTCAAGGCCTTGAATTGGGTAAATGGTGTTTCTTCTGCAGGAATCCAAGAAATGAGTAGAAATGAAAAACATGTGGCTTCCTTGGAAGACACACTTGACAGTAAGAGTGAAGAAATTGTTTCTAAGATCCCTCAAATCTTCTTGGATACAAATATTGTAAACAATGCAGTAGGGACAGTTGATCCTTTCTTCTTGTCCCTTGTGATTGATGGTAAAATATTGAAGAACTGCATGATTGATTCAAGAGCATCAAACACTTTCATGCCTGCAGAGATCATGAAATCATTAGGACTAAAGGTTGATACACCTCATGGGAGATGCCAAGCTATGGACTCAAGAGAAGTGCCAGTTATTGGTATCATTAAGGCTCTGCCTTATAAGTTAGCTGCATTTCCTAACAAACAGTTCACTATGACTGTTCTTGTAGTTGGCATTCCTCCTCATTATGGAATGTTGTGATCTAGAAAGTGGAGTGCCTCTATGGGAGGAAGTATTCAATGTGACCTATCTTTTGCCACTTTTGACATTGAAGGAGAGAATGTGAAGGTGTCAAGGGAAGCTAGAACTCTGCATATGATTGAGGAGAATGAAAAGGATAGCATGAATTGTTTTGTTGACACTGACATTGGTTCATTCCAAGTTCAGAGGAATGAGATGCAGGAGAAATTCAGGCCTATCCTTTTGGCTGATGATGAGAGTAACATGGCAAAGGGTAATGTCCTATGGACATTATATTTTGATGGAGCAAGTTCTAGAGAAGGTGTTGGAGTAGGAGTGTTGTTGGTATCCCCAAGTGGTAAGACTTTTAAGTTTTCTTTCACTCTCTTGTTTCCTTACACAAACAATGTTGCTGAATATGAGGCCCTATTGATTGGTTTGAGATAAGCATCAAAACATGGGATCAAAAATCTTAGGGTGATTGGTGATTTTGAGTTAATAGTATCTTAGATTAGATCAAAGTATGCATCAAAAAACCAAAGGCTGAAACAATATAGGAATGCTGTATGGGATGAAATTGAATGTTTCAGTGCCTTTGGTATTGATTGGGTGGATAGAAGCCAGAATGGGATGGCAGATTTACTAGCAAACATAGCCTTAAGGCCAGAGGATGTTACCTTTGTAGGGATATCCAAAATTGAGTGTAAGTCCGGGCCTTCTATCCCAGATAATGTTGAGAATTGGCAAGTATTTTCTGATGATCAGGATATTTTGAGGTTCTTGCAGTGTGAGTCTCACTTTGATGGTCAGGAAATGGATTTCAGCACCTATGTAGACAACAAAGATGGAAAAGAGAGTTTCCTTGGGAAGGATGTACTGCAATTGAAGTCAAATAGGATCCCAAGGGGATTGGTTTCTCTTGAGAGAGAATTTGATGATAAAGAGAGGGCTTGTGTAGCTAGACTTGCTGATAGGGTAAGTGATTTGGAGGAAGTAAATTTGAGGACAAGCCAACAACCAAAGAATGTTTACATAGGTAAATGTTTATCTCAAAGAACTAGAAGAAATCTGATTGATCTTCTCAAAAAATTTAGACATGTCTTTGCATGGTCTTATGAAGATTTGAAGGCATATAGAGAAGATCTCTTTCAACATGAGATACCATTAAAGGAAGGAACTAAACCCTTTAGGTAGAAATTAAGGCCTGTGAACCCTACTTTGGCACCAAAAATGCAAGATGAACTCAAAAAGATGATGGATGCTGGTATTATAAAGCCTGTCAGACATTCTACTTGGGTGTCAAATTTGGTTCCAGTCAGAAAAAAGAATGGTGACATTAGGCTGTGTGTTGATTTTAGAAATCTGAATGTCAATTCTTTGAAAGACAACTATGGTCTCCCTAATATGGAAAATATGCTGTAGAGAGTCACAGGGTCAGAGTTAATGTCCATGATGGATGGTTTCTCTGGTTATAATCAAGTCATGGTCAAGGAGTTAGAACAATTCAAGACTGCATTCACCACTCCTTGGGGAACATATGTTTATGTTAGGATGCCTTTTGGCCTGACAAATGCAGGAGCAACTTTTCAGAGGGCTATGGATGTAGCTTTTTCTAATTTCATAAACAAGTTTTTAGTGGTATACCAGGATAATCTTATAGCATATTCAGAGAAGGAGGATTAGCATTGTGAGTATCTAGAAAAGATTTTCATCAGAGCTCTGGAGTATGGGATTTCTTTGAATCCAAAGAAGTGTTCTTTTGGTGTCATAGAAGGTAAGCTCTTAGGACATATTGTGTCCAAGGATGGAGTAAGAATTGATCCAGAAAGGGTCGTAGCAATAGAAAAGCTCTCACCACCAAGAAATGTTAAAGGAATACAGTCTTTCTTTGGGTAGGTAAATTTTCTAAGAAGATTTGTTACAAATTTTGCAGAAATTTGTATTCCCATCTCTAGAATGTTGAAAAAAGATGAAAAGGTAGAATGGAATGAAGAAGCAAATGAATCTTTCAGAAGTATCAAATAGGCCATTAAAGGTGCCCCTATTTTTAGGACCCCTGATTATGGTAAGCCTATGCAGATTTTCTCTTTTTCTTATCATACGATTGCAGCAGTCTTATTACAGAAGAATTTAGATGGATATGAGAAACCTATATCATTTTTTAGCAAGTCCTTACATGTAGCAGAACTAAAGTATGATATAGTTGAGAAGCAAGCTTATGCCCTAGTCAAAGTAGTCAAGGCCTTTAGGTGTTATCTTGTGGGAGCTAAGGTAGTTGCTTATGTCCCTAGTGCTGCTGTCAAGGATATTATAGTGCAAGAGGAGGTCTCAGGTAAGAGATGTAGATGGATCAATAGGATCCAAGAATTCAATATTAATATTCAGATTACAAAATTGGTAAGAGGCCTAGGCCTTGCAAAGTTGATGGCACAAAGTAATCTGATTGCTAATTATGTGAATATGCTAGAAGAGGAAGAGAGGCCATATATTTGTGATTTGGACTATTGTGATTGGTATAGGGATGTCATCAATTACTTGCACAAGTTGTTCCTCCCCCCTGACATGAGTGAAAATAAGAAAAGGACTATCAGGTTACAATTTGTGAGATATGCCATTATTCATGGTGAGTTGTGGTGGAGAAGCAATGAAGGAGTATTGCTAAAGTGTGTGGACCATGAAAGATCTAGGACTCTAATGGAAGAAATGCATCAAGGTGTGTGCAGAGGACACTACATGGTAAAGACTACAGCCCACAAGATTCTCAGGTCTAGATTTTGGTGGCCTACAATTTTTAGGGACACACATCAGTTTGTGAGGAAGTGTGATGCATGCCAAAGGTTTGCAGGAAAGTTGAAATTTAGTGGGAATTTGCCACTCAGGCCTGTCTCAGTTTAGTCTCCTTTTCAAAAGTGGGATATTGATTTCATTGGTGAAATTCCAAACAGGTCTAGTGGTTGGCATTCCTACATATTAGTGGCAACAGACTATTTCACTAAGTGGGTTGAAGCTATTCCCACTAGAAGGGCTACTAGTAAAGTGGTAATTGATTTTGTAATGCAGAATATTCTCACTAGATTTGGTTGCCCAAAAACAATTGTGGTTGATAATGCAATGTGTTTTAGATCACAGGAATTTGGTGATTTTTGTTAGCAATATGGGATACACATTTCATTTTCTTCTCCATATCATCCACAAGGGAATGGCCAGGCTGAATCCAGTAATAAAAGCCTTATCAAGATTCTCAAAAGGGTGTTGGATAGAAATAAGAAAGCATGGGACTCAAAGTTATGGTGGGCATTGTGGGCTGATAGAGTGACTATAAAGAAGGCCATAGGTTGTGCCCCATTTGATCTAGTCTACAGGATTGGAGCTAGGTTAACTTAGAACAATCTATTGCAAATGTATAAATTCATCCAGGAATATGATGAAGACTTAGATGATGAAATGAGACTAAGGATGGATGATTAATCCAGTTGGAGGAGATAAGAAGAGATGCACATGAGAGAAATGAAACACTTTAGACACAGTGTAAGAGCTTATTTGATAAAAGGACCACTCAAAGGAGTTTTGGGGCTGGTGATCTTGTTCTGATGTGGAATGCAAAGCTGGAGGATAAGGGACAGCATGGTAAGTTTGATCCTATTTGGTTGGGTCCTTATCTCATTGAAAGTAAATGGGGAGTTGATTCATATATTCTGAAGGATCTAATTGGTGGCACTTTGGAATTGCCTGTTCATGGAAAATTCCTAAAGTTTTACTTCTCTTGAAGTATCTTTTTCCATGAGCAGTAGTTAGGTTTCTTCCCTAGGTCTCTTAGGGTTGTTTTTGGTTTGAAATTGTGGTCTGCTCTTCCAATAGATCTGTTTCCTCATTGTATCTGCATGAGATACATGTCCCTAGAAAGAGCCACTGTTAGGCCATTTTTCTAGTCATTGCAAAATCTCATGAAATTAGTCTCTCCCCTGCAAATGTTTTTGTTAAGTGTCTTCCCCCTGTGTTCCTTGTGTTGTCACCAAGCTTTGGTCCAATCTGCATCTCCTAATTCACAAAGCCTAGAAATTTATTTGAATTTCAAGGTCCACGGGAAACAAACTTTAAATTCTGCCACAGTGTCGAAAACCCACAATGTTTTAAAAAATTCATGTTGTTTTCGACCTTTTTGGCTTGCATAAAACCCTCGATGTTTTCAGCTTCCTGGTTTACCTTTGTGTCATGTTGAAAATTCTATGTTTTCAATCTTTCACCAAAAACACTATGTGTTTTCGACCTTGCATGTCTTGTTTTCTGTCGGCTCTCCTTGTTCTTTGCCTTAGTGCGCAAGCGCGATGTGTGGTGGGCCCGATGTTAGTGGGGAGGTGAAGGTACATGTTCCTATTGGCTATCACATGGTCACATAGCCCAGTTTTTGGCTATGCGATCATGCGACCGGGTGCCACATGGTGTTGGGGCCCGATGGCAGATGGTGACTGTGCACGTTGTCAGTGGGACCTAAATTTCTAAGGGCTCAATGGGCCTGCTATCAGAGGTGGACATGTGGCACCCTATGATTGGCTATCGCATGGTCGCATAGCCCAATTTTTGACTATGCAATCATGCAACCGCTTGCCACGTGTCCTTGGGGCCCATTGGTGGGAGTGGTCTGGTTGCAGTTCCATGGTCCCGAGGGTGGTGATGTGGTGGCTTTGTGTTGGCTATCGCATGATCGCATAGCCCTTCTCTTAGCTATGTGATCATGTGACCAGGTGACACGTGTCCATGATGGTTGCGGTGATGGTAATGGTGGCAGCTAATGTTTGCGGGTTGTCGCATGTTCGCATAGCCCATTTTCGGGCTATGCGATCATGCGACAGGGTGCCACATGTCCCTGGGGCCCATCTATATTTGCTCGAGGGTCTTGTTGGCAGGTGGATGTGTGGCGGTTTCCAATTGGTCCGTGCTGGCAGGGTGGTAGATTTGGAACGCGGGCCCAAGCTAGGGTATCTCGGTGATGTTTTGACAGTCGGTAGGTTGCAAGGTAGCGACTTGTCACATGTTCACATGAGCCAATTTCCTAGCTTGCGAACATGTGAAAAACCCTTTTGTGGTCAAGGTCTGGCATCGGCGGTTATGTAAAGTGTAAGGTGAGCCTGTTTCTTGTGGCGATGAGAGTTGTGACCGCGCGATTGTACGGCTGGGGGCAAATGGTTAAAAAACATAAAGCCCGCAAAATGCAAAGTAGTCATTGGGATTCAAATTTGAATTCTGTAGAGTGTTTCCAGTGATAGAAGGTACCAAAATTTATGGCTTTGGTAGTAGTTTTTGACCTAGTTTGGTGGCGGTTGGTGTCGCGGTGTGGTCCAGGGGCTGTTTTGTACCTGGTGGAGTAATTTTTGAGCTAGACAAGCTGTTTGCAGTGTGGTCCAGGGTGCTTGATAGTTTTTTGAAGAGGGATTTGTACCATGAGGAATGATTACAATCTTGGCTTGAGAAGTGTTTATAGCTGGTTGATTGGATTGTTTATGCTTTTGCTATGGCTTGACCCCTGTCATGTCTGTGTTTAATTTCTCGGTGGGGTTAGGTGATTTTGAAATTTTGATTTTGAAATGATCATTGTGCTTGTAATGTAACCCTAGTATAAAGGGATTTTTATGATCATTTTGTAGCATTGGGAGTTTGGTATTCAATCTTTTTCGGTTGTGAGTCCTCTACCCAGTCTGAATTGTAATGATCTGACTTAGTTTTTGTTGGCAATTGAATGAAAGTTGCAGGACTAAGATGCATTCTGCAAGCTTGTTTTCTTGAATTGATTGTATGCACTTAAGGATTCTTCATACTTAATGCAAATATATGATCCTTATCTCTCCTTTGTGTCATTGCAGATAGATTTTGAACTTTCTAGTTCACTACATACTTGTTTGTGTATGTGTCTTCATTCTTTAGTTCTAATCAATGGATTAGATTAAATTATGCTTTACATGAGACATAGGTCTATCTCTTGTCTATGTGAGGATTTCATATAATTAGTAAAGGAGATTATAGATGTGTTTATGGCTTTGAATCTTAGATATAATTCTAGTGTGTGTATGTGATCTATTTAAGAAAACTTGCCCAATGGATGAGGCACTGGCCTAGATGAGTATTTCCTTGTTGACATGTCCTGACTTAGATTGTTATGATTCAAACATATAAGATTAAGAACCATTCTTAGATTTTTAGTATTTGGTTGTATAAGGTCCTACCCCATGGAAATGGAGAGTCAATGAGTGTGTGGTTAACATTCAACACTTTCTTGCTATCCACTTATCTATTATTCAAACCTAGTTCTTGGTGTATAAAGTCTATTTTATGCTAGGTTAGGTGCACCCGCCTTGGTTTTGCAAAGCCAGAAGCAGAAGAGGGCAGTCTTGTCCATATAGTTGGTCTAGTTACCCTAACACCTCATAGCAATTTTGGAGTTAACCATTCCTAAAATCCATATGAGGGTATACTGGTAGCCTAAAGAGCATAAGCATCATTTTGGACACCAAGAAGCTGGTCAATGTATTATCTGTTTATAGGTCTCTTCTAAGGGGAGGGTTAAAATCCTTTGAGTGGATAATAACATACTTAAATACACAAGTGGGTGCTAAGTTGAGGTTTGGTCATGGTGTGATTGATGTAAGGCATCAACACATTGAATATATTGTTTCCTTGTTGCATAGCTGTCTCTTGCAGTAGGGTATTTGACTATGTGGCCCATTGGATAAGGCACTGGTCTATGAGAGACTTAGGGTATCTCAGGGGTCCCTTCTATCCATTTAAAATCATTTCCATTTAGTCCCGCCCTTTCCCTTTTTTGTTGTTAGAGTAGGTCTCTGGTTCTCATACTCACTCCATGCAAGTAGGGCTATTGCATGAGATATTGGTTTCATTTGAGGTACAAGATACCTATAAGGGTTTGAAAACCATTCCACAGTCAGTTACCTACAGGCCTGTAGTGTGATACAGGTTGTATGAGTGTGCAGATGAGGTATACCCGCCTGAGTGATGTGGAGCTCAAAGTGTAGAAGGATCTCTCTTTGATCCTTGTCAGTTGGCCTTTTTCCTGTCAGATTTGGAGTGTTGAGTGAATGTGACACTATCCCTATCAATCCTTATGTCAATCTGACCTTTGGGGAAAAAGAGATCCAACAAGAAGTTCTAATAAGCTGACTTGATTATATCATTTAGAGAAAGATACTTATAGCCAGTCAAGTTGTGATTGCTAAGTATGACAATGTGTTCAAAGATAAGAGCAGACTAGAAGGTGTGAAGTGTTGTGCCATCAGCAAAAGGTCTATGTGACTAATTAGAGAGTGTGTTCTATTCATTGGAACTGATCAAGATAGAAGGTCTACCTCACAGTTCACCAAGATCCAGATATAGTGTGTATCTGTTATTCAAAAGGTTGTAGCCTTCACCATTTGAGCAGTGAGCTCTCAGACAAAGCATCCTCACCCATAACAAGGTTAGTTATAAAAGACTCCTAACAAGGTCCAACACTTGACCAAGTCACTATACTTAATGCATTGTAAAGATCAACTCCTAACAGGGTTGTAAGATCTTCTAATAGGGATCATTATACACTAGTGCAGTTTATAGTGGGTGCTAATTCCCACCAGGGTTTTTACTTATTTGGGTTTCCCCGTAACCAAAATTTTGGTGATGTGTTAAGTGTTCTTATATTTTTTTTATGCTTAATGTTCTTCTATACTTAATTGGATAAAGAATTGAATCTTTTAGATAACTGATTCACCTCCCCCCCTCTCAGTTATCTCTTGGGACTATTCCTAACAATATTAGTTGTGGATGTAGCAGATTACTATGGTTTGATCCTAGGTAGATATTGGGCCAGAAGGTTGAATGGTTATATGGCCATCAAATTTTCCCACATGTGGCTCCCATGGAAAGGACTTCCTAACTAGATTAGAATTGATAGCACTCCCAGGCTAAGACTGACTATCACCGAATATGGAGAAAAAAATGAAGTGTTGTTTTTCGAGATAGATCTGGGAATCTACAGGCCCAAAGTTAGAGAAGTTTTGACATTGAATATGATAAGTAAAGAAAAAGAATCCATAGAAATTCTAGTTGAATCAGATGAAGGTGAGGGCATGTTTGAAAATTTTAGGAGCTTTGTATTGCGAACATTGCAACAAGGTATTGAGTTGGGTAACATAATGTCAATGAGAGATTTGTTACTGCCCAACTAGTGTATAATTCACAACACCTCTCATTTGGAGTTGTCTTGCTCCATGTGAAAAATTGACTTAGAAAAAGTAAAGAAGAGAATCCCAGGAGTATTAAGGAGAGACGATTAGTATAGGAAGCAAAAGGTTGAGGTTTAACAAGAAGACACCATGAAAAGTAGTAAGATGAGTTAAACAAAAAGTTAGTCCACATTACCCAATCCATAAATAAAAAGGAATGATATATTAGGTAGGCTTGAGGAATCCCAAGGGGACCAGCAAGGGAACAACAAATTTTGGACGCTAAGGTTTGATAGTTCCAAAATAAAGAAAGGAGACAGAGCGGGATTCAAACTGACTAGACCAATAGGAGAAACATTTTTGGTAGCACATAGGCTACAGTTCCCATGCACCAACAACATGGCCAAATATGAAGCTTTGATTCTTGGCTTGTTGTGTGCAATAAAGAAAGGTGCAAAAGTGATTCATGTCTATAGAGATTCATACTTGGTGATGGAGCAAGTGAAGAAGAAGTTTGCATGCAATGAAAAGAGATTGAAGAAGTACAAAAATAGAGTTTTGGATTTAATTGGGAGCATTAAGGCTTTTAACATCAAGTTTGGTGATAGAGAAAGCAACAAGGTGGCAAATGCTCTCGCGCAAGCTGCTAGTTCTTTAGCACCTATTGAATTGGAAGGGTTGAAGAAGTTTAGAGTTGAGTTAGCATCAATGCCATCGGTGCCTAATAATGTGACCAATTTCTAGGTGTTTGAGGATGATAAGCATATTTTGAAATTTTTGACAAATTTAGATGTATTCACAGCATAGATTTTGATAATGGTGAAGAAGAAGTAGTAGAAATCAATCCACAAGGGATCATGAACTTAAAGACTAATACCATTCCAAAGGGGATGATTGAGCTAGAAATAATATTTGACCTTGACCAGTTCAACAAAGTACCATATCAACCCATAGGGGGAGATGAATGTGACAAAGTAAATCTTGGGACCAAGGAGAATCTGAAGATGGTCCAAATTGGGAAAGTGTGTACACCCAAAGAAAAGGAAGGCATCATTAAGCTAATGAGAGAGTTCCTAGATGTGATAGCATGGGGATATGAAGATTTGAAGACTTATGATCCTTCAATTATAATACATACTATCCCATTGAAGGAAGGAAGTAAACTATTCACGTAGCGACAAAGGCCAGTCAACCTTTTGTTGGAACCATTAATATTCCAAGAATTCAAGAAGTTGTTGACTGAAAGGATCATCCTCCCATTGTGACACTTAACGTGGGTCACCAATCTTATCCCAGTGAGAACGAAAAATGGAGATATAAGGTTGTGTATAGATTTTATGTTGGCAAAATGGTCAGTGCTCCCCTCAAGATTCACGACATGGTTTAATCACCTCCTGTATCTTCTATAAGTCTAGTGGCTGTGCCGGGCATTAACAGGTCAATCTTTTGGTGCAACAGCAACCACTACTTGTAAAAAGTTGTATTAGATCTTGCGCACAAGTTTGAATCCCCTTAGGTAACGCTGAGGGGGAGATTGTTGGCAAAATGGTCAGTGCTCCCCTTGGGATTTGTGACATGGCTTAACCACCTCCTGTGTCTTCTATATGTCTAGTGGTTGTATTGGGCATTAACAGGTCAATCTTTTGGTCCAACGACAACAACTACTTGTAACATTTTAGGAATTTAAATAGGGCATCAGAGAAGGACAATTATCCATTTCCATCTTTGGACTAAGTATTACAAATAGTGAATGGAGCACAGATGATGACATTCATGGATGGATATTTAGGATATAACTAGGTGATAGTGGAAGAAGAAGACAGGTTGAAGACATCTTTCACCACCAAATGGGGAATGTTTTCCTATAGGAGAATGCCTTTCAGCTTAATCAATGCAGGTGCAACATTTCAGAGAGAAATGGACTATGCCTTCAAGGACTTGAAAGTTAAATGTATCATCATCTATATGGATGATATCACAGTGTTTTTAAAAAAAAAAAAAGATCATATAGAAGATTTGAGGAAAGTATTCCTAAGATGCAAAAAATTTGGTGTCTCCTTGAATCCCAAAAATTACATTTTAGAGTTACTGAAGGAAGATTTTTGGGTCATGTGATTTCAAAGAAGGGGATTATGATAGATCCTAAAAGAGTGGAACTAATTTCAAAGCTAAAATTTCCAACTAGCAAGAAAGAATTGAAATCAATTTTTGGAAAGATCAACTTTGTGATAAAGTTCATATCATCTTTTGTAGAGATAGTAAAACCCATGAACGACATGCTAAAGAAAGATGCCAAGATGGAGTGGAATTCTACAACCAAGGCAACATTCGAATAGATAGTTTAACAAGATATTGTTAATGCACCTATTTTAGTGAGTCCTAACTATGAGAGGCCATTCTACATATATTCATTCACCTGGGTATGTGCAAGATCATGAAGGGCCAAACTATGCCCTTAAGTGGCAATGAAAAATTAGCAAATCAGGGTTAGTCAACTTGACGTGAAAATTTCAACTAGCTATGAACCTAATATCAAAAAGTTGTAATAATAGAATCTATAGAAAATTGAATGTAGTTTCTAAACTACTAGACCTTTTTTGAGAAAAAGTTAGTATGACTAGTGAAAAGTATAGATTTCAATGCAGCAGTACAAAAATTTTAGGAAAAAAATAAGAAGTAGATGTATGTCTAACCACCTTAATCATAATCAAATGATAATATTTTATTATAAGATTTTATATATAAGTATTAGACTCATGCCCGGATTTGACACATATTTTTTTGTAATTTTATTCCAAAAAAATAATTAATTATGAATTTTTTGCTACAACATTTTCAGAATAAAAAAACTCTCATGTCTTACCACCTTAACTCATTCAAAACTTTACAAAATTCAATTTTTATTTTTTTTCCCTTATAGTTGGTGAAGCATAGAATGTGACGCATTTTTCAAATTTCAAAAATGTTATACCGTCTGAAAGTTATAGTCATTTTTCAATTAGTATATAAATCAGCACTTTAGAAGTAGCTCAATTAGAAAATAAATAATAATTACTTACCGAATTCAAAATTTGACAGCAATCATATCGATAGAAAGCTTATAATCTCCTTAAGATACCCTTTTCATTTTATCAAATTCGGGTGAAAAAAAAGTCGTCAGCTACATTGTCAAAGTTTTGAACTAACATCACCACTTTTTGGCCCCTCATGATGTTGCACATACCCACCTATGATCATGCATGTGCGGCTATATTGACCCAAAAGAATGAAGAGGTCAAAGAGAATCTGATAGCATTTATGAGTGCTCCCTTCAAAGAAGCATAATTGAGGTATCCAAACATAGAGAAACAAGCATATGCACTGGTAAGGGCAATCAATAATTTTTGACATTACATACTAAGAAGCAATATATATGCAATTTTTCCTGATATAACAGTAAAAACATTGATGATGCAAAACAAACTTGGAGAGAGAAGAGGAAAGTGGGTTGCCATTATCTAGGAATACAACATAGAGATCCAGTCGATGAAGCTAGTCAGAGGACAACAACTAGTGAAAATGATGGCATGTGATGGACTAGGATTGGTACATTAGGTTTATGAGTTGGAGGAAATATGCCCAAATGAATGGTATTGGGACATTATCAGCTACCTATTGAATCATTGATGTCCTTCACATTTGAATCCAGTATAGAAGAAGGAATTAAAGTTGAAAATAAAAAGGTACATGTTGCAAGGATCAATGCTTTATAAGAAAAACCATGAGGGCATATACTTGAGATGTGTTGGAAAGGAAGAAGCGCAAAAAATTCTGGAGCACTTTCATGACAAATGGGGAACTGGACATGGAGAAAGTTTGGACATGACACATATGATACTGAGAGCTGGCTATTATTGGTCAACTTTATTCAAATATAATCATGAGCATGTGAAAACTTGTCATTTTTTCTAGATAGAAACCACAAGATAGAGGAACCCAATGATGTCATTACATCCATTCATCGAGGTGAGACCTTTTACAAAGTGGGGACTCGACTTTATTGGTTTGATCAAGCCACCATCCTCAGCACAACACAGGTATATTCTAACCGTGACTGACTATTGTACTTCATGGTCAGAAGCTCAAGCTTTCAATAATTGCACTACTAAAATTATTATCAAATTGTTGGAAGATAAAATTGTTACCAAGTTTGGTTGTCCTTATTCATTGGTGTGTGATAATGGTTCTTTTGGTTCTTTGAGATTTCATAACTGGACATTTGATCATGGGATTATTTTAAAATTTTCATCTAACTACTATCACCAAGGAAATAGCTTAGTAGAGTCCACAAACAAAAATCTTTTAACTGTAATTAGAAAATTGTTGGATAAAAACCTGAGAGATTGGCACACTCAGCTGAAATATGCTTTGTAGGCAGACAAAACAAGATCCAAAGAATCTTTAGGAACTTCCCCATATGATTTTGTATATGGATAAGACCCAGTGTTCCCAATCCAATTGAAAATCCTAGCATTACAATTCATACAAGAGTTCTATGACAACGAAGACAAATCAAGGCTAGACTATCTCAACTGATGCAGCTGGATGAAAATAGAGATGAAGCCCTAGATAAATTTGCAAAACATCAAGGGGTTGTGAAGTAATGGTTTGATAGAAGAGAAAAGGTGAAGGCCTTTAGAATCTCAGACCTAGTTTTATACTAGGACAAGGCCCATGAAAGGCATGGAGATCATGATAAATTTGATAGATTATGGAAAGGTCCATTGTTTATTTCTGAGATTTTGGGAGACAATGCGTTTAAACTTAAAACACTTACTGGCAGGGATGTCCCATTACCCATCAACACACAGTTCCTCAAGCATTACTTCCAAGCTTAGGCCTCCTTTCAGAGTCCTTTGTACATAGTTAGTTTAGAGTTTGTCTCCAACCCCTTGGTTTAGGAAGTTAGAGTAAGTTTTCTTCTTGTTGGTTAGTGTAGTTTCCTTTCGGTTGTAGTTCAGGGGCTTTTAGGAAGCTTGGCAGTTAATTTGCATCAATCCATTTGGCTTGACTTTTTTTTTTTTCCTTCTGTTGGTTGGAGCATGTTGGCTTTCATGATTTGAAATTTCAAAAGGGTCTATATTATAATCCATGGGTGAGGCGTGTAGATTTTTCAACTCCTAATGTCAAAACTAGAGTTTGTCTTATTCGTTTCTTGAATATATTTGACAAGGTTCAAGGGATTAAAGTTTTTTCCTAGTCGTTGGTCTATTGATAGGATTGGTACTAAATTCAGGTCAAACTCAATGGTTTTTCTTAAGTCATTTTTGACAAGAGTTACAACATTTTACTCACACTTAATTGCTCCAAGTTCTTTGGTAATTTTAAAGTGAAGTTGGATTTAGTGAAAATCATATACCTGCTTCAGTGCCACTATGGTCTTCCAAACCCTCTGTGGGCTTCACTACCTAAAAGACAAGAAAAAGATTGAAAGAGAGAAGAAAAGGAATATCACGAAAAGAAAGAAAACATGAGAAATTATAAAATGAAAGATCAAAATGAAAAATGAAAAAATAGAATTGACAATACTTTATCAAATGAAATGGAGTGACTTGTTTCTTTTCCATTTTTAGGTTAGTAGGGGAGTTCTTGCAACTTGGTAGAATTGACAGGAAGGAGGATGCAAGGTTCAAGTTCAAGTCTCTCAAGTGGCAAGGGATTTCACACCAAGCTCAAGGTAAGATCAAAGGGAAGCTCAAGATTCAAGTACATGAAGGCTTCACTATTTCAAGATCAAGACATCAAATGTACAAGTACAAGAAAGCAAGTTCAAGACATGGCAATGAGAAAATTCCTAAGGACTCAAGTTGGTAGGGGTGTTCCTGTGAGTTAGTGGGCATGTTCCTGCAAGTTCATAGGGGTGTTCATGGAAAGAGGTGGACAAGGTTGATCATCTAAAGGATATCTTCCTTTCATCAAAGGATCAAATGACATGATAAGGATGATGGGGTGGCAGTTGGTTGTCTCCTCTAATCAAAATATTTCTCTTTCAAGCATGTGCAATCATATCATGCCAAGTGTCCTATGTTCTCATTGGTTGAAAAAATTATTGTAATTTTCTTATTGTCCCACAAGTTTTTTTCCCTCATGTAATTGGTTGTAATTATGGCAACCCTAATTAGGTTTTGTGGATGTAATCTAGGCCCTTGATTTCAAGTTTTTGTCTCTTAATATTGGCCATTCATTGTACTTGAGCCTCTATATAAGGCCATTTTCTCTCATTTTTAGGTGTTGGAAGATTGAATAAAATTGTTTCTTAAGTAATGCCAAAATTGCTCTTCTTATCATTGTTGTGTTTTGCATGTTTATTGAGTTGGAACACTTAGTGTTATTGCATGGTTTCTTCTTCCAAAATTAAAATAGGATTTCATTTCAAAGTTGTTAAAGTAATAGTAAAAGTAGATAGATTGTGTGGTGATCATATTGGTGGATGTTTGATTGGTTGACTCAATAAAACTAGGCCACTAGTTCTTTATAGATGTAAGAGTGCCTTGCGTGGTAAACTAGTGGTTGTGCTCAAGTTCAATTGGCATTGGATCCTTGATTTGTAATCTAATTTGGATTAAGGGGAAGGTGTTGATATGAAAACCATTTGAGATCCTTTGAAGCTTTGCACTAGGTGGATTTGAACTCATGGGAAAGCCTCCATTTGGTAGGAGTCCTAGTCCATCTGTTACTCTTCCCATCCATAGTTAGAAGTAGAAGTAGTCCAGATAGTAGGAGTTTAAGATAAAAGTTGAAAGTGATATAAATCACAGTTATATTTTTATTGCACATTGTGAATCCAAATCTTTAGAAGTGCAAGTAAGTTGACATCCTTGAATGAAACATGTAAGCCTACCTAAGTGATTAACCAACAAATCACATCATTTCAATTAAGTTAGATATCCATGGGTGTAAGAAACCTTGGATTCATTTCATGATCTTCATTGCAAAGCTTAGCATGGGAGATGCCTTTATTCAAGAGAGGGTTTAATTTTCTATGTTTCTCAAAGCATTGAGTGTTTAGTCCTGCATGTTGTGTAAGTGGAACAAAAATCACAGATCAAAAGGTAGTACTTCTACTTCACAAAACATATTAGATCTTAGAGAAATTACAAACACTAAAAAAAATACTTTAATCATCATCCACCACCATAGGAAGTCTGTAAAACATTTTTCCTTTCACATCAATATAGTTCAGCCATAGGAATCTCATTGTACCTCAAATTTTACTAATAAAATAAACTTTCATCACCTTTCCCTAAGAACATGCATAGCTTTGAGAAATCCTTTCATTATTGATCATTTTAACACGTTTTACCTTTACAATTCAAATATACCACATCACCACAACAACTAAAATATAAAAAAATCATTAGCTGACATTAGATCACCCAATCTTTGATCAGACATGCAGTTCACTATTTTTTCTATTTCAATCACTTCAAATCTTCATAACTCCTTCCTTTGATCTCCAATAATGATGTGGCCATAGAATTAGGTAGATACACCTATCTAGATCACATATGTATGACCACACACACGAACTCCATTTTGTTCTTCACAATAAGAAAATCATTCAACTCTGGTAATCTATTGCTCTTCCAACTTACATGTTCTTGTACATCTAATCATAACTCAACCTATACTTAACCTTAACCTATGCGATCATAGATATACCATCTCAAGACTACCCTTTAGCATTACACATGATTGCACCACTCAATTCTCAACACAACTCAAGATTCATTCAACTAATCATTCCTTTGCTTATCAAGAACACAGTCAACAAATAAACACCTAGTTGGCATCAATGACAATATCATAACTGGGAAGCCTATCATTAAATCTGCATAAACCACATACCATAAGATACTCAACTTATCTCTACATCAGTTATGCAAATTCATATTGTTGTTTATTAACAAATCTTCCCATTTTCTCATGAAGAAACTACTATTTTCTCTTTCAAAACTGATGTCTCCCTTTGAATGACTTATGTTCACATTATGGATCTACGAATTTCATTCTCTTCTACTACTATTTGGGCACAAAAATGTTTTTATTTTCATGTAGACCCACCCTTCTATGATAAATATATATTTCTTTACATGTATGAATTATATGATTTGATTGGATAGAACATAAATGAAAAAGCATTTCATTCCCCGAGGCACATAATTTATCAATGTATCTCTTATTGCTTCACAGTTTCACTCAATTTTTACCATTTTCCAAGAGTAGGAGTGAATTTCTCGCATGTTATAAAATAATTTTACATAATTTCAAGCATAGTGCTACCAATGTCAAGATTTTGAGTAGGTTTTCATAACACCAAAGGTCAACAGATATTAATACAACATCCCAAAAGACTTGTGTAGATTTCAAGAGGAACCTTTGATTTAATATCAAATAACTATCAAACACAAGGAGTGCCTAGGATTTCATAGTTTTAATTTTCATTAAGAGAAGGTCAAGTGCTATAGTTCTATGTAGGTAGGTTCCCTTTTTCCAAAAGCGTGAGGGTTTCAAGCACTATATTTGAAGTTTCCAAGGATAGCTTAGGGTTTTGATTCTTTGAAATTATGTTTTCATAGAAGACCTAGTTTTGTTCATATCCCAATCACCAAGATTATTTTAGAGGATAAAAGAAAAAGGCTAATCTTGATTAATACCAATTAATGGAAATTTTGAAGGGATTACTACTAGAGAAAAAGGTGAGACATAGAGAATGGGTAAAACTCCTATTTGGAAAAAAATAATTGGAGAAAATAAGACAACTTAAAGATAGAGTTTAGGGATCTATCGAGTTAATATTTAAACTTGGATTCTATAATCCCTAAAGTAATAATGATCCTTTAAAGGTAATGTGTGAAGCTAACACCTTTAACGTGTAAGAGAAATAACAAGCTTGTTTAAAGATGAATGTCTATCAAGAGAGAAGATTTTGTAATGGGAGAAAAGGGAATGGAAAATGGATATGGAAACATACAAGGACATTTTGTGTTGTTTCTATTCTTAGTATAAATTCAAAGAAGGTTTTCAAAAAAGAGGTGTCATTTTTTAAATATTTAAAGATAATGGTAGCTCCATAGAAAATGAGTTTCTCTAGAATTCCTTCCATTCCCACTAAAGAAAATGGATGGATATGTTGGTGTGTTGTAATGTCCCCTCTACTCGGATTATTTCTTAGTCAAATGATCATGCAACAATGTAGTTAGTAGAGACAAAAGAAAGTATAAAATGGATATGAATTAAACATTTAGGCCTACATATTTCTAATACCTAACAATTCCCTAGAGTATGTATGTCAGATCGGGTTTTCTAACCCTTGAGAAGGACCCTCTTGCTTGAAAGATATAAGATCAATTCTAAGAGATCACTAGGTTATTCCACCATCTTCCTTGGAGTGCATCCTCTACAGTTCTTAGGAAGGTCAATATCTAGTCCATTCCTCTTCTTAGAAGACATATCCTCTACCCAAGGCTTTACATATGCATATGTTGATCATTAGTATATACTGGTTATTGAGGATTATATCAATCCATTTGAGATTGTATCAATCTCTACTTGGCAACAAGACTATAACAATATCAAATTGTCGTTCTTTTTAGATTATAAACCAAACTCATAATTAATATTGTATAAGATGAATATATGAATCATATTGAAAATATTAATGTTAGTAAATAGTAATAGAATATAAAATTCTAAATTTCAAAATTTGGATATCAATGTTAACATACTAAAATTCATATTTCCAAATGTTAATATTAATATCCAATTAATAGATGAATATATCATTCATATATCGGACTGTGGATATTAACGATCACATTAAGACTTTTATAATATTCAGATGTATAATTTTCATATACTCCCTTCAGGATATTAACGTCAGTATTGATATTCTAGAAGAATATAAAATTCATATTGTAGATATAAAGATTATGTCAACACCAGTGGAGGATTTATATTAAATACTAAAATTTTATACCTTGATTCTTTATTGTAGGTCCCACAACTTCCAAGTTATTTTGTGTTATTTACGAACTCCGTATTGAAAGGTCTTTACATTTTTTATTGTTATGTTCTGAGAACAACCACCTCAGTTATCCAATGTTTTATGCTGGCTAGTATCATTACCAATCTTCTCCCTCCTTATTTCAACGTTAGTCCTTATGTAAAAAAAAGTGTTGTCTTACTTGATTATTCTTTTGGCAGCTACCCTTTACTATGGTTTGAATGTATGGAATATACAATATTGAATATGTTTTCCTCTACTCCATTCATATCGGCATATATATGCCTTGGGTGATAGGAAAAGTCACGCGGAAGGGTCGTGACTTAACAGACGCCAACCATTATATGGTACTGTTGACCATTATAATTAAGATTATATATATTTTATATCGCTGACCATTATAATTATATATATATATATATATATATATATATATATATATATACATATACATGCATGTATATATATATATATATACATGTATATATATATATATATATATATATATATATACATGTATATATATATATATATACATGTATATATATATATATATACATGTATATATATATATATATATACATGTATATATATATATATAGATACATACATGTATATATATATATACATACATACATATATATATATACATACATACATACATACATATCTATATATATATACATATATATACATATATATACATATATATATCTTTGTATGTATGTATATATGTATGTGTGTATGTATGTATATATATATATATATATATATATATATATATATATATATATATATATATATGTATGTATATGTATGTATATGTATGTATGTATATATATATATATGTGTATGTATGTATTTGTGTGTGTGTGTGTGTGTAAATATGAAAAATCATTATAATTTTATATATGTGAATTTGATGCAATTGTGATATTATTTATTAATTTCTCAATTGTATACATTACATGGATTAAAAATATTATTATGATTAATTTCACATTTATTTACATTAATCAATGGCCATGTACATTAATCAAGGGTCATTGTAGTCCCTTCGTCCTGTATTTGCTTGTCCTTAAAAAATTTAAGGACTTCTTTCTCCTAGGTGGCATCCATTTCAGGAAGATTTCTTCATTTGATTAAGAATTTAGTTATAGTTTGATTCCTAAATTTTCTTTCTTGAATGTCAAGAATAATTTCATGTTTCAAGGCAAGTTATCCTTTTGTTTTGATTTTCATCTTCATGCACTTCTTCTATTTGGTTCATTTGTCCCTTTTACATCGATGATCATGATTCCAAGGTGCCTTACACCTAAAACACGGTTTTTTTCTATCAATTCCACTCTCTTTTGACATTGGTGATCCTTTCTCAATGGTTGCTTTCATAAATAACATGGTCTAGACCTTGGTTGTCCTTCTTGGGCCCTTCATTTTGATGACTATCTTTAGACGTGAAGTTTTTGGGATTTTCTCTAGATGCATTAGACTCTATCTTCCTTTTCTTTGTGATAACCTCTTCCAAGGTTTTTGGTTCAAAGGGATTTAACAAGGTCTTGATGTGATCTTTAAGCCCCTAAATAAATATATAAACAAGCCTATTTTGGGATATATCTGAGAGTATAACTGAAAAGATTTGAAATTCGTCAACAAAATCCTCAATAGTTCCCATTTGTTTGAGTGGGTTAACTCTTCAAAGTACCCTTCAGGGTCTTTTTGGTCAAACCTACTAATGATTTTTGGGGTGAACTCACTATAGGAGTTGATGTTTTTAAGTCAAATAGTAATGAGACCAACATGCCACCAATTGCGAGATGCCTCGGTTAAATGGATTACAAAACTTTTACTAGCATTCTCTTTAGTCATGGGACTGAGGGATAGAAAGATGTCTAGTTTTTGGACCTAGGCTTGAGTGGTATCCTTTCGTGACCCATCAAAACATGGTAGGGGTATCTTACCTAATTTTTTCTTTAATATCTTTATCCCCATGATTTTTTCCTCTACCATGGTTGGAAAAACTTTTGGGTGCATAGTATTCTTTAAAGGGAACGAGTCTTTGAATTTCAAGTTCTAGTCTTGCATACATTTGGGAAATTTCTTCTACGGTATTTTTGGATGGCTCCTCTTCTTCTATAATGGGTTCTTCCCTTGGGAGAAAAATTGGTGAATATGATGAGATTATGATATTATTTATTAGTTTCTCAATTGTATACATTACATGGATTAAAATATTATTATGATTAATTTCACAATCATGTACATGAATCAAGGGCCATTGCATGTGTTTTCATTAATAATATTGGAAAGAACATTTTCTAAGGAAGATAGTAGGATTGGTGGGTGATGTTTAGAAAATAGAATTAAATACTCTAAAAAAAGTTTTAAAATGGTGTATTATAGGATTAATGTTCAAAGAGATTTGTATTTTCTAGTTCCTAAAGGTATATGTATAAGGCTAGCCACTAGGAATTATTGCTTGCAAGAGATTGCTAATGGTGATGTTATGATTAAATGTTCTAAGTGTGAAAAGATAATGAGGGATTTAGAAGTCACATGATGTGAGTTGATAAAAAAGAAAAGAATCTTTAACTATGATTCATAGTTTTCCAAAGGTTTGAAATAATGAAATTGATTTTACTCGTATTAGCCTTACCTCCATCATGGAAAGACATGAAATAAAAATTTTATATGGAGACAATAGGGAAATACGCTTCCCTAGGTGAATCTCCTCTATCTATCAAAGCAAAGACATGACACTTTCATATATGCCCAAGAAGAGAAATGTTGAAACTGTAGGTGTATTGTATTTAAGCAGATTATGCACAAAGTAATAAATTATGGGAGTATTATAGGCTCGTTTGTGTAAAATTTATGTTTCGGTACAAAATTGGGCAAACTTCTAACCCCTTAGTTGCATCCCCTTTACTAAGAAGGGACAAAGAAATCTGACTCAAATGTCAAGTTAACAAAATGGATATATACAATCCAAAAAAAATTCACAACACTCAATGTAGATGCCTATTTAAAAAAACTTTGTGTAATTTGAATTGATGGACAATGTGAGGTGTCTTGTGAGATCAAATTTGGCTGCTCAATAGGTACTAAGGAAAAGAGGTTTCATTTTTGCATCTTTCAGCCTCTTCCCAACATGAGATAAAAACAAAGATGATGCCCTTTGAAGGCATCATATTATTATCATGCAACTCTAATAATGATAGTAAAGGTGCAATCTATTGTTCAGAAAAGATACATAAAGAAGAATGAGTTTATGAAAATACATGAAACCCTACCTCACTATAAAAGTTCTCTAGATATACTATTGTTTGAATGAATTTTGTTCACATTATGGATCTAGGTATTTTGTTCTCTTATACCATTCTTTGGGCACAAAAATACTACTATTTGAATGTAAACCCACCCTTATTTGATAAATATATGTTTCTTTATGTGGATCTTCTTGTTGAAACCTATATGGCCACCATTTCTTTTTATTTGTAGCAAGATCTCAAGGAGGACACGACATTCCTTTACTCTCTCTTTGCTTCTTACACTCAAACTAACTAAAAGTGATTAGAATTTGATTTAGAGATGGAAATGTTTGAGAAAAAGAAAAATAAATTTCATTTTCCCTCCAAAGTCATTTTTTCAATATCTTTCACAATTTATTCTTTTTGACCAAGTTAAAAATCATGAGACCAAGTTAATAATATTGGGTGTAAATGAGAATTTTATTATTATTTTTTAAGTTTAAATTTTGAAAAACCTTTACTTTTGTAAATTCACCTATTTTTCACCTTGATGAAAAAATAGCTAACAATAACATCTATAAAAATGATCAACACACAATTAATTTCATAGACTATAAAATAATTCTTTTTTAAAAAACTAATTAACATAAAACCTGAAAGATAAAATTTTTGCATACCAAAAGCAATCATTTTTATTTCCATTTCACATTATTAAGATGGTCAAGTATATCAATGAGTGAAGATAGAAATGAATCAATCTTCATTTTTAGGGGAAAATCCTCATTTTTAGGGTAAAATGTTCTTTTTTGAAGGAAAAATATTTATTTTTAGCAGACTCGACCATTACATTTCTACAATACATGTAAATTGAATCAAATTACTTCTAGAAATAACTACTTGACCTTGTAAAATGAATGTATTTGCAAGATAGCTCTGAAAATGCGACTAGACTGTTTAAATTGTATTCTATTAGTGAAATTGACCATAATTGCTCTTTGCTACATTTGACATGCTAACACAATGACAAAATCAAATTGGCTTCAAATTATTTTTAAAGAAAAATTAATAATTCATTAACATAATGAGTAATAAAAGTTAAAAAGTGTAAATGTTGATTATTAATAAAATATGTGAAGGCCTTAAGATTGCACACCAAGAGGTAATGTCTTCAACACAATAGGTATTTTTGGTGCACCAAACAACCTAGGCAGCTAAATGGGCCGCTTGGGTAGACGTCCCACGAGGGGGCTTAAGCTCTATGTATTATGATCAAATTTGAAAGAAAAAAGAATAGAGGAGAAATAGTCATTCTTTTAGTCATTTCTATTTGTTTGACCAATTATTTAGTTTTGATTTTACTTGATGACTAAATCAATCATTTATTTAGTCATTAATACTTATGAATCACAAAACATTAGTAGAATTTATTTATTTTTAATCACGTGACTAAAATGTTTAGTTATATATATTTGTCAAATTCTACTAATGTTATGCTTCCTCCTTTCATTTTATTAAAATCACGCTCAATTCAAAAAATATCACTTGCCTAACTCTTGTAATCTATCAAAATATGATATGTTAATGAATTAGGTTTCACATTTTTATGCTTCATCATTTCTAATGTAGTAATAGCTTTTTTTTTGTTTACAAATTTGTCAACAAGCTATTATATTAGAATTAATGATATCAAGGTAGATTTGAGTCTTCATTTTTGTTTGAAAATATAATCAATGTCACCCTTATATGCTATCTTATACAAGAGAGTTATACATATATCAACTCAAAATAGTCTTGTTATTTATATTCCATGATCCCTAGAAACCAAATCCAAGCAAATTGAATGCTCATTATCATTCAATGTAAAAGGATTACATTCAAACAATGTCTGGTAAAACACAACATTAAACACATGTCTTAAATTATCTTACTACCTTCATTTGCCAAATTGATTTATCTAACTTAACAAAGATCTCCCATATTCGTGGATGTGATTTGTCTATTGCACAAAAGCAATTATCATTTTGTGGCCTTCAATCCAACTACATTCTCTCTAATTCTTCTATCTTTCATCTATCTCCTCACTATTTGAATTTCACTACAAATGTTCCCTTTTGATATGTATCCATATATGATCTATAGGCACCAAAAACACATGTCCATGTAGTTCCATCATTCCTACATGCGCCTTCAAACTGCATGTGCTAAAAGTTTTAAAAGTTGATTCAATAACTATATTTTGTCCATGTCCAACAATCATCGCATTCAATAAGATGACATTTATAATAGTTGATTTTTGAGGGGCATGAAAAGATGGCATATGATGAATAATATGTATGGACATTTTTTAAGTGGATTGGGTTCAAAACTAAGACAAACAATATATTAATATGATTTATTAAATAAAATATTTGATATATTCACAATATAAATAATATCTCTTATGTATTATTTAAACAAACTATAAACTATAATTAAGAAATAATACATGTGATAATCTTAATTGAATTTATTCGTTATATATATATATATATATAGTGGACAAGGAAAATTTGACAAATTTTAGTCTTCCTTAAAAAATAATTAAATTATATAAATGTTATTTCTGTGAAAACTACAACAGTGTGTATATACATGTACGCAAATATAAGAATACACCTATCGAAAGATCATAGCATTCAAATTCATCGTCACAAAGTATACTCCATCAACTGAGAAATGTAGTTCGATATCGTTTACCAAAAATGAAGACTGACACCTGCTGCCTTGATCACCGTCCATTCTTATCAGCCATCTCAATCTGAATCAATCGAGTGGATGGGTCCTCTAAAGAACTTGTTGTAATAGGCGGAAAAGGGTAAAGATCCTCAGAAGTACTATCACCTGTGTTTAGCAAGGCGTAAGAATTTAACCTTGCATGTTTTGGATCAGTCTTGTGCTCTATAAGACTCACATCTCTGTAAAACCACGATTCTCTTGTAGCAGCTCTTATCCAAACAAGTTCTTCCACCACCTCTCTCATCGATGGCCTCTCTCTTGCTTTCGCTTGCAAACACGCTTTTGCTAATCTCGCCATATTCTCCATCTGCCCTTTGTTTTCCTCATTCATGATTTCAGATTCTAAAATTTCTGTGAGGCGGTTCTCCTTGAGTGCAGATAGAAAATGATCATACAAAGTGCACATTGATCCTTCTATATACAACAAGGGTGTAAGACCAGTGAGAAGCTCCACTAGAACCACACCAAAACTGTAAACATCACTCTTGTCTGTAAAGTGACTGCTCCTCACAAACTCAGGATCCACATACCCTCGAGTACCCACAGCTATGGTGCTCAGATGAATTTCTTCGGAAGGCCTTAAACGAGAAAGACCAAAGTCTGCTACTTTTGGAGTGAATGTGTCATCTAACAAAATATTAGAGGATTTTATGTCACGATGGAAAATAGGCTGAGAAGCTTGAAGATGCATATATGATATCGCCTCTGCAGTTTCGATAGCAATCTGCCGCCTTGTTTGCCATGACAATCTCCTCTCGCCCGAGTGCAGATGTTGATAAAGTGTCCCATTTGATACGAATTCATACACAAGCAATGGAAATTGAGTTTCCATGCAGCAACCAAGCAATTTGACTACATTCCTGTGATTTATATGGGACAGAATTATAATTTCATTGATAAATTCATCTGAAATTGACTTGGGTTTTTTGATTGCCACAGGCGTGCCATCGACAAGGACTCCTTTGTACACAGTTGCGAAGCCACCTCTCCCCAGTTCCATTGAATAATTCTTGGAAGCAGTTTGTAGCTCTGTTTCAGAAAGTATTCTCAGGCCTTTTCTTCCTCCCATGGAAGCGATGCGTTCCTGTAACAGTAACCCCCCATTATGCACAAAATTCTTTTCTTTCGAATGTTTCAAACGACGCCTCCTCAAACACCAAAATAGTCCACAAGCTCCCACAGTAACCACCACGAATGAAGAAACAGACCCTGAGCTCTCATCAAACAATGGAGATTCTATTAACTATGATGTTTGAAATACAAAGAAAAAGAATGTACAGAGGCAAGCCATCTATATATTCACCTATGATTCCAGATTTGAGGGTGCTTGTGGATTGTGGGGATACACATTTTGTCCCATTTTCAAAGCCATCTCCCATATATCCCTTTGCACACGAACAATTGTAGGAACCTGCCAAATTAAGGCATATTCCTCCTTCCTCTACTCCAACGCACGCATTCAAGCTTCTATTATGGCACTCGTTAATTTCTGAAAATTCATCATCATTATCGTTGGAAACTTTGAGACTTCAGACAGAAATGATTATAAAACAGAAAACAAGATATTAAAACTGGTTACAATTGAGAAAACTGTAGAGGTCATACCTGTGCAATCTGTTCCATTTGAGTAACCATTTCCTTCATATCCAGGAAGGCATTTGCATACATGTCCTTGGTCTGAAGGAGAGTCCATGCATTCTGCGTTGATAGAGCAAGAATAATTGGCAGCTGATCTAGCCGTGGAGCAATTCTGAAGGCCGATTCCCCAGTTAAAACGGAGACCATAATCAGCCTTGATGCCGTCTCCCCAAAAGAGGCTTGTTTTATTATCCACCACTCTGAAGGTAGAGGGGTCCAAAATGGTGGAGAAGCCACACAGCCGATTAGTAACGTTGGTAGTAGAATTGCGCAAAGAAAAGACACCTCCGCCAGTGAAATTGAACCACCTTGAATTATCTGGAACGCTAACCTCGCAACAGCCATAGCGGCAGTACGGTGGATCTCGTTGTTTTCTACAAAGAGATACGCATCTAACATTGCCCAAACTCCCGTATGCGTAAGTACCGAATGTCTTGCAGCCAATAACCACGAATTTATTAGACATAGAAATGGTGAAAGGCCCTCCATTAGGTGGCTGAAACAAGCTTGACGCACTGCTGTTTGCCTCACACGACTGAACTTTCAATGAAGTCGAATTTATGATAAGGTAACCCATGTAATCAATCTTCATGATCTTGTAATAATAACCGGTAAGTATATTTTCAGTAAAATCACCTCGATAGGCCTCAAAGAATGGAGCCATCATCCCAATTTCTTCGTCCTTCTTACATATGATCTGAAAACCAGGGTACCCACAATCAGAATTGTTAATATAAAACGGGTAACTCACATTCAAAGACCCACAGATTTCAGGATCACATTTTGCAGCAGTAAATCCCATCAAACAGATACAAATTGAAAAGCGAAAAATAATCCCCCAGTGCATTTCCATTTGCCACAACATTTTGCTTTCCCTCAAATGGATGGGTACTAACTAGTACATGGAAACCGAATTCCTACTCAATTGTAACAACAGAAGAAAAGTTTGTGAGAAAGTAAAAGGCTGTGGTAGCTAAATATCAGGTTTCATGGTTGACTGGAGATAAACATGAATGCAGACTCTTTCAAGAGTTGATTCATTCTACGCATCCTTGTAGGCTCCTGACACGTTCAAAACATTCAAATAATTAAAAAAGTTATATTTAAAGAAAAAATTATTTAACCCTGGATATAAGTGTGGACGGAATCTTTTCAATGAAATCCTCGGTATCGTTGACATTGCTGTTTTGTCCTATCATTGACGTCAATGATATAAACAGTACTAGTTTTATATTATTTTTTAGTTTATTTTATTTCATCGAAACACAAAATTATAATAATAATAATAAAGTTAGGTTATCAAAGTTCTTGTTTTTGAGTCTTCTCCAAATATTCTCCCATTCTCTCAAGTTTGGTAGTCGAATCCTGGAAAACCATGAGCTGAAACACAAAACAAGTGTGATATCTTTTTAGATGTGATTTTAATTATATCGATCCAACTTTTTGGGTAAATATTTGATTATATTTATCAATTAAATAAAATTTATTATTTGATTATGTTTTCAATTTTATAAAATTAAATAAATAGTCAAATATATATTTAAGAGGTTGGATATGTAATATCTAAAATAATTAGATTATGATTGTTGTTTTAAATAATATGATTTTAAAAAGTTAAAATCTTTTGAAAATTTCAATAAATAAATATTTTAAAATATTTTAATAAGATGAGATCTTATATCTAGAATTTGAGTCATTTAAATTTATTTTTGTTTATTTTAAAATTTTAAGTTATGATAATTATATATATCTCATTTTTATACTAGTCTGAAGGAAGATAATCTAGAAGGACAATTTAATTATATTAAAATGTGCAATTAGAAGAAATTTTATAAAAAATAAAAAAGATGTACATGAAAATATTTAATATTTTTAAAATGTAAATAAATACATCTAATTTGATATATATATATATATATATATATATATATATATATATATATATATATATATATATATATATATAAAGGGAAGCAATGCAAATAGGGTAGATCGCCTCACCTTTTCAAAATTGCACATTCAGAAGGAAGATGCACCCAATATGTTCAAGAGGTGACTCAAGCACTAAATGGGAATAATAATCCTTCGCTAAATATGTAATTTTGAAATAGAAAATGATAATAAAGACAAAAATATAGATTAGGAAGGATTTTCATGCTTTCAGAAACAAAATAGGAAATAAGTAACTTCATATTTGAATAATTGATAGATGAATTGTCGAAAGTACTTGCATCCTTTTATGAGATCTTGACATTGTAACCTACCTGCCTATCAAATTTGAGCCTATTTTTTTAGGGTATAGGATGACAATTTCAACCTATACCCAGGTATATGCCAACTTTCTTGACATATACCTTGGGTTTCTACATGAAACATTTAGGGATGCTCTGACTATTTCTGATATGCTTGAAAAAAGGTTTGTCAACTTTGTAGCCTATTCCTGCACATAAAAAAATGGGGAAGAAGATTGGGAAAAGGGTTTTGCTCGGTCAAACACCTTTTTAGCCATCAACCCTGAAAATGTAATGAAATTGCATAAAAGAAAGTTGAAGTAGAAGCTAGATCTGAATCATGAATTACCTCATGCCTTGATTATGCAATGTCTTTTTGGATGTGATCACAAGTGTTAATGCAATAGCTTAGAGTCCACAAAAGTCCAAAAGGAAATCATGAGAGATAAGCCTTGTGAAATAGATGTTTTAGTTTATCGCAATGCTTGATGAAGGAGAATGCTTTGAAGACTTGATGACTTGGATACTTGAAGACTGTGAGAATGCTTGGATGCCAATTGCTTGATTTTTTGATGATGAATTCTTGAGGGTAGTAACTGATACCAAAATGAGGAGAGCCAGGGTGTTTATATACCTCTCACAAAATCTTAGGGGTTAAAACTCATCTAGGCCAAATGTAGATCCAAATCCTCCACTGAATTGCTGAGATAGGAACCCAATTCAAATTTGGGCTCAATCTTTGGGTATAGGATAAACAAATTAACCTATACCCTCCAAGCAAGGCCCAAATTGAGACCATGGGTCCCGGGCAATGGAAGGGTGTGGAAAAAATATCTGGTATAGCTAGTTTTAAGGTTAGGAGATAACATAAATGATGATAGCGTTTAGGTGATGAAATGAATTATGAGATAGGAGGAAAAATAGAAGAGCACACTTATAAATAAGGGCCTACCTCGAGTTTTGTAGATTTGTTTTGTTGAGAGTGTTATATAGTCAATTTTTATGCTTCCTCTTTTCATTTTATTGAAATCATACTCGAATAAAAAAAATCACTTGCCCAGCTCTTGTAATCAAAAGAATATGATATGTTAATGAATTAAGTTTCACAATTTTATGCTCTAGCATTTCTAAAGTACTAACAACTTCTTTTTTTTTATGTTTACATATTTGTCAAAAAACTATTATATTATATTTAATGATATCAAGGGAGAGCTGAGCCTTCATTTTTGTGTAAAAATATTTTCAATGTCACCCTCATATGCTATCTTTTACAAGAGAGTTGTACATATTTTGTCTCGAAATATTTTTATGCTCATTCTCATTGAATGGAAAGGATTCTATTCAAACAACTATTGGTAAAGCACAACATTAAATACATGTCTTAAATTGTCTTACTACTTTCATTTTTCAAATTGATTTCTCAACCTTGACAAGGATCTCCTATGTCTGTGGATGTGATTCGTATATTGCACAACAGAAATTATCATTTTGTGGCCTTCAATCCAACTACATTCTATTTAATTCTTCTATCTTTTGTCCATCTCCTCACTATTTGAATTGCAGTACAAATGTTCCCTTTTGATATGTATTCATAAATGATCTATAGGCACCAAGAAAGCATGCCCATGCAATTCCATCATTCCCACATGCACCTTCAAACTGCCTATACTGAAAGTTTTTTAAGTTGATTCAATAACTTCATTATGTGTTTGTCTAGCAATCATCACATTTAATGAGATGGCATTTACTAATATTTGAATTCTGAGGAGCATGAAAAGATGGTATATGACAAACAATATGTATGAACATTTTAAAAGTTGATTGGGTTCAAAACTAAGACGAACAATATATTAATATGATTTATTAAATAAAATATTTAATATTTTCACAATATAAATAATACCTTTGATATATTATTTTACAATTCTAAAAACAAACCTCAAAATATAGTTAAAGAATATGATTATATATATATAGGGACAAGAAAAAAATTTGACAAATTTTAGTTTTTTAATATAAATAATTGAATTATATAGGTGGTATCTATTTTGTCTCTATATAAAAAACTACAACACTATGTAAGCATACATTACCCAAAAATAAGAAGACACCTATAAAAAGATCCTCTTTCAAATTCAGCCTCGCAAATTATACTCCATCAAGTGAGAAACGTAGGTCGATGTCATTTTCCAGAAATGAAGACTGCTTCCCCTGCCTTGATCACCGTCCATTCTTATCAGCCATCTCAATCTGAATCAATCGAGTGGATGGGTCCTCTAAAGAACTTGTTGTAATAGGTTGAAAAGGGTAAAGATCCTCGGAAGTACTATCACATGTGTTTAGCAAGGCGTAAGAATTTAGCCTTGCTTGTTTTGGATCGGTCTTGTGCTCTATAAGACTCACATCTCTGTAAAGCCACGATTGTCTTGTAGCAGCTCTTATCCAAACAAGTTCTTCCACTACCTCTCTCATCGATGGCTTTTCTCTTGCTTTCAATTGCAAACATGCTTTTGCTAATCTCCCCATATTCTCCATCTGCTCTTTGTTTTCCTCATTCATGATTTCAGATTCTAAAATTTCTGTGACGCGGTTCTCCTTAAGTGCACATAGAAAATGGTCATACAAATTGCACATTGATCCTTCTATAGACAACAAGGGTGTAAGACCAGTGAGAAGCTCCACTAGAACCACACCAAAGCTGTAAACATCACTCTTGTCTGTAAAGTGACTGCTCCTCACGAACTCAGGATCCACATACCCTCGAGTACCCACTGCAATGGTGCTCAGATGCATTTCTTCGGAAGGTCTTAAACGAGAAAGACCAAAGTCTGCTACTTTTGGAGTGAATGTCTCATCTAACAAAATATTAGAGGATTTTATGTCACGATGGAAAATAGGCTGAGAAGCTTGAAGATGCATATATGATATTGCCTCTGCAGTTTCGATCGCAATCTGCCGCCTCGTTTGACATGACAATCGCCTCTCATCGGAGTGTAGATGTTGATAAAGTGTCCCATTTGATACGAATTCATACACAAGCAATGGAAATTGAGTTTCCATGCAGCAACCAAGCAACTTGACTACATTCCTGTGATTTATATGGGACAGAATTATAATTTCATTGATAAATTCATCTGAAATTGACTTGGGTTTTTTTATTGCCACAGGCGTGCCATCAACAAGGACTCCTTTGTACACAGTTGCGAAGCCACCTCTCCCCAGTTCCATTGAATAATTCTTTCAAGCAGTTTGTAGCTCTATTTCAGAAAATATTCTCAGACCTTTTCTTCCTCCCATGGAAGCGATGCGTTCCTGTAACAGCAACCCCCCATTCTGCACGAAATTCCTTTCCTTTGCATGTTTCAAACGACGCCTCCTCAAACACCAAAATAGTCCAAAAGCACCCACAGTAACTAACACGATTGAAGAAACAGACCCTGCGCTCTCATCAAACAGTGGAGATTTTACTAACTACGCTATTTGGAATACAAAGAAAAAGAATGTACAGAGGCAAGCCATCTATATATTCACCTATGATTCCAGATTTGAGGGTGCTTGTGGATTGTGGGGATGCACATCTTGTCCCGTTCTGGAAGCCATCTCCCATATATCCTTTCTGCAGGAACAACTGTAGGAACCTGCCAGACTATGGCATATTCCTCCTGTTAGAGTGTGTAAATTAATTATGCCGATTATTGTCGGTTGTCTGTGCAGACTCTAGCCGACTCAAGCACCGTCCATTCACCGTCCAACATTAATAGTCCAACAAAATCTGAGACTTACATTTAATGCATATTTATCTATAAATTAATAGATGAGGGCCTGTGTTCTGCAGAGCCCATATTTGGGTTTCTCCTCTGTGCCTGGTTTTTAACTTGGTATCAGAGCCAAAGGAAAGATTGATATTTAGTGGAGTTTTGCGCACTCTGATCTGGTGAAGTGCTCCTTTATGTGCAAGGGTGTTGCAGCCTAAGGAGAAGATTGGCGTGCACAAGCTGCAAGTATATTTCTATAGTTTCTCGGAGAGCCAGAATAGCCGATTGATCTAACCGGAAGAATAATCGTGTACCAGTAATTAGTTATTGATCTAATTGTTGCAAGGAACAGAACAAATTGGTGGAGAAGGTTCATAAGGAGTGCCTCCAACATAGAATGATTGCCACGAGCCAATAAAGAAGTGGTGATTTCTGCTTGTCAGCGGGAATAGCAAGTGGGTTGTCACAAAAGTGAGATTGTTGAGTTACTTGGCTGTTAATCAGAAGATTGGAGAAGAGTTGCAAGATTGTCGTGTAAAGAAGAGACAGTTGATTTGTGGAGCTGGCAACAGAGACGCCAAGCATGTCAATAGAAGCTGCAGCCATTTGGATTTCTAATTGAACGATAGAATCATGGCCAAGAAAAAAGGCCTAAGATTATTGAAGATCGTGTTGTCTATAGGTACTTACAGTCAAAGGAGAATTTGCAGGTGACAACTATAGGCTGTAAGATTTTTTTTTGGCTTGTATATGTATGTGTTAGGTGAGGCATATAGCGTAGGAGAAACGAATATTTGTAAGCTATCAGCAGAGGCCTAATAGACTTTGGTTCTATTTCTTACGAGATATATAGGCTTTGTTTCTGAATGGGTCATACGTAGCTATAGTTATAAATATTAGTTGTAGGATTTTGTTGTTATTGCACCAGCTGCAAAGTGTTTGGGTTGGCTGTGAGAGAATTTGTCAGTCTAAATGTGAAGGCTATGTTGTTGTCATTTGTGGTCGTAGAAGATTGTTGGATTGATATCCCTCAAGAGATTGATGAAGATTGAATTAGTGATGGTTGTTAATGGGCATATGTATTTTAGATTAATTTTTTTAGTGCGAGTCACCTTTGTTAAAAGGCAAATCTAGAGTATGTAAGGGGTGCATTATTGGTTGTACCCGACATCCTAGAAGTTTTTGGTTTAACATATTGATGAACCATGTATCTGAAAAGAATTCCTATATAACTGGCGAATACAGTGGTTGGGTACCCATGTATCTCGGTAGATGAATTTTTTTTTATATGGACTCAATAATTAATTTTGATGCAGGTATAGAAGGAGAAAAGCCCAAAGTGATGATGAAATCCCCATTGTGATGGTTTTTGACCAGTGTGTCCTTGGTTTGTGGTAATCCAAAACCACTTGAGTGCATAGTTTATGGTGATCTTGAAACCATTTGTGAGTGAGGTTCATGGTGAGCCAAAACCACTTTAGTGCGAAGTTTGTGGTGATTTTGAAACCACTTGTGTCATGTTTGTGGAGTTCGTGATGAGCTTGAAACCACTTAAAAATTGCATCGGTTAGGGGTAAACTGTGAAAACCCAAAGTGATTATGATGAGGGGAATTAATATGAAAGGTTAAATTTGATAAGTGATTGTAAATGGGTACCTAACAAGGCTTTAGACCAGGACCCATCATTTCTAGATTATGGGGGGATATCTGAAATAATCAACATAATTAATTTATGGGAGGATGTTAGATTGTGTAAATTAATTATGCCAATTATTGTCGGTTGTCTGTGCAAACTCTAACCGACTCTAGCCGACTTCCAAGCACCGTCCATTCACCGTCCAACATTAATAGTCCAACTAAATCTGAGACTTACATTTAATGTATATTTATCTATAAATTAATAGATGAGGACCTGTGTTCTGCAGAGCCCATATTTGGGTTTCTCCTCTGTGCCTGGTTTTTAACTCCTCCTTCCATTGCTTCTACGCACATATTCAGCTTTTTATCACTGCACTCGTCTATGTCTGAACAGCCATCATCACTACGATTAGAATCCATAGCAATGATTATAAAACAAAACGAGAGATTAATATCAGTTCCAATTAAGAAAAATGCCGGTATAATACCTGTGCAATCTGTGCCATCAGTGTAACCATTTCCTTCATGCCCGGGAAGACATCTACATACGTGTCCTACTCCAGAAGGGGTGTCAAAGCATTCTGCTTTGGAGGAGCAAGAATAATTGGTAGTTGCCTTGGCCATTGAGCAATTCTGAAGGCCGATGCCCCAGTTAAGGCGAAGACCATAATAAGCCTTGAGGCCATCTCCATAAAAAAGATTTGTTTCATTGTCGACTACGGTGAAGGTAGACGGGTCCAATATGGTGGAGAAGCCACACCTGTCATCAAAACCGTTTGTAGTAGCATTGCGCAATTTATAAATACCACCGCCTGTGAAATTAAACCACACCCAATTATCTGGAAGGGTAATTTCACAACAGCCATAGCGGCAATATGGCGGATCACTTTGAGTACCATATGTTGATACACATCGTGCCTCTCCCCACTCATTATACTGGTACGTACCAAACGTGTTGCAGCCAATAACTACGAACTTACTGGACATGGAAATAGTGAAAGGTCCGCCATTAGGTGGCTGAAAAAAAACTGACTCACTAGTGTCTGCACTACACGATTGGGCAAAAATTGAAGAAGAATTTATGGTGAGATAACCCATATAATTGATCTCCATAATGTTGTAATCGTAATCTGGAAGATAGTTCTGAGTAAAATTACCTTGATAAGCTGTAAAGAACGGAGCGAACATCCCAGTGTCTGTGTCCTTCTTGCATGTTATCTCAAAACCAGGGTACCCACAATCAGAATTGTTAATATAAAATGGGTAACTCACATTCATAGAACCACACTTTTCAGGAACACATTTCGCAGCAGTAAATCCCATTAAACAAATACAAACTGAAAATCGGAAAACCATCCAGCCCCATTGTATTTCCATTTGCCTCAACATTTTCCTTTCCCCCAAGCAAAAGGGTGAGGGAGCTAAATAGCAGGTTTAATGGTTGACTGGAGATAAACATGAATGCAGACTCAGTTGTGTGTGTGTACGCGTACGATCGGAGCCTTGGGAAATAAAAAATCTTCTTAACCCCACAAATCGATACGATCAAAGCCTTGGCGGAATAAAAAATCAATTTAACCTGCAAATCGATACGATCATAGCCTTGACGGAGTCTTTACATTTGTTTTTGCTATTATTGATTGAAATAGGCCAAAAATGGTGAGATGTCTTATCATAGACGTCAATGATATAAAGACGTAGTATTATTTTATTTTATTGTTTATTTCAGAAAGAGACGGCGTATATAATATGCTAGATACTCAGTTCTTGTTTTTTCTGTTGTTCTTGAAATATTTTAATTAGCCCCCATAATGGCCTAAGACATCTTTTATTAATGTAAATACTTTCACGTAACTTTTTATATTTACTTCTAATGAACCTTGTATCTATTATATATATCATATTTAGACATGTTCCATAAGTTTTTTACAAATCCAAAGTCAATTTTTTATATTTATTTTATATTCACAATTTCATAAATTCAACATATGATGAGGTCATTTTCTTTTGTGCATGCGTCAGTAATAATCCACTCAATATATTATAATCTATTGAGAGTTTGAGATTAATATAATAATTTGGGAGCTTTTCTAATCGTCAAATGTTGTTCCAACTTCTATGTACCTAGTTGTTGTGTAGTTCATTCAACCATTTCTAATTTACCAGTCCTTGCAATCTCAATCAAGTGTTTCTATAAGTGTGGGAAGTTGTGATGTTGGTTATAAAGGCATGACTGACTTATTCACAAGTAGAAGTTTCTAGGAATTAAATTCCATTGTGTCAAGGATGTTCATGTTTGTAGAGGGATAAATTTTACATGTTTTCAATATATTATAGTTAATGGAGAAATGGTAAGAACTTGTTTGATCCATATTTATTCATTCAATCAGATTGCCTTTAAATAGGTAATACAAAACCGTAAGTAGATGAATAACTGCATAAACAACCAACGGTAGTGTATTAGTGTAAAAACTAAAACTAAACCTAAAACAATGTAATACGCCAACATTCCCCCTTATTAAATTAATCCAAACAAGAGTGGAACATTGCAAGGGTTTTGAACCCAACCCTTATGGAGATTTTGATGAAGCACCTACACCAATCCTCCTCACTTTCTCAAGAAACATTGAATTGACCACAATAGTGAATCTCCTAACTTTTTTGGTCATCCAAGAGACATCGATCTACCTGCATCAATGGATATCCCGATCGGGGAACCTGAAACCATTTTTACAACATGAGTACTCCAACTTTCCATGTGTAACGTCTCAGCCAAGGAACCCATAAGGAAAAGGTCTAAAGTACAAACAAAAGTAACTAATTTTTTTTTTAAATCATTACTAAGAACTTATTTGATAATTCTACATATGAACATGTCCTTAAAGGTTCCCTTAACGTTTGTTACTATTATTAAAACCACTGATTCAATTAACCAACTCATTCATTTTTCTTATAACATTTAACTTTTAGATAAGAGGTAGGAATAAATAACATATTACTTCTTTCATAAACTTAAGTATATTTATCTTTTTTAATCTCTTTGGTTCTTTTCCAATTAACCATATCCAACACATAATTCATTCGTACTTACCAAAACATAAATAAACTTGCAATACAGAAATCCTTACTTTTCAATTTTCATTTCAAGATTCATAAGAGAAAGAGGGTATAAATTACATAATTATAAACCATTGTTACAATATTCCAAGTTACTGATTAACAATCCCTTTTTGATATTCCTAAATCAACACTTCCCAATTACATTACTTCTTTCTTTCAATTTCCATTATAATTACATCAAATTGCCCAAGAGGCTTACAATAGATCTTTACATTTAGAATTACAATAGATAGAATTACATGATACAAAAGTGGAAATCTTCATCGCCATCCAAATCCTAAATCCAAGCCAAAACATGAACCACGAACAACACCTCGAAAAAAATTTCCACCCAACCATGTGGAATTTGTGAAGTCCCACCCCCCATGCTAGGAGATAGAACCAAGGTACTCACAAGGCCTAAGGAACTTTAAGGAAAATGAAACCATTCACTCAAATACCAAAAGAGCAAGCTTAAAAACATACAAAATATCACCATGCTACAACACAAAGGTTAAGGTTCTAGAATACCATCTAGGTGATTGTCATCACACAGCCTATGTATTGAGATCCACCTTGGCAACCATGTAACCCCAGTCCCCTTTTAATGTTAAGGATCCACCCTAGCAGTTATCCATGGTCCTGGTACTCTAATAGGTCTATGTGGACTATAACATTACATATCTTTTATTATATTTTAGAAACCCCCATCCCAAGTTCATTTTATGGTTATCACTTGATTAAGAACTCACCCATAGGATCCCCTGGAAACCACTTTGGGTCTCGACACCTATGTTAAGCCACTCACCTATGGTACCTAGTTCCCTACCCAAAACATTTCATAAAGGAAATGAAAACACTTCAAGTAATCTATTTCATAGGTTTAGGAAACTCTCTTGTGTACTCAAACCCTCAGGATGAAGGTAACCTTAACCATATGCAAAATGAGAGTAATAAAAAAGGATTTAATACACAAGACACCTTAATTACAACTTGATTATAGCCTCATGTAGTATAGTGAACATTCAGAGAGATAAAAAGATGCAAACAAGGATCGGGACCAAAAAATAAGAGATGCAAACCAAAACCCACACTATGAAGTACCCAAGCTGAACTCTTACACTCTTGATTCCCATAACAGTATTCACATAGGCTGATATGAGTACTCCCATAGGTTAGTACGAGTATTCATAGTCATAAATCTTTACTCATATGAGATCCTGTTTAAAAACTTTGAGAACTACTTCGAAATTGAATTTATGGCCTAGATAAAGTATGAAGAGGGTTCGGGGAAGGTTTTATGAGATAGACCTAGTTAAGGTCTCACAGTACCACATCTAGATCCCCTCTTCAACTCACAACATCCCCCTATTTAATCAAAAAATAAAACTATGTACAAAACATTGATAGAATACTGCAAAAAAATTTAAAGAGGAAAATCGCTTGCAGGACTTCCTAATCCCTCCTAAACCTTCCTAAGCCATAAATATACAAAGAAATGAACTCCCTTACATCCATAATGTCAACAATAAACCTCCTAGGAAATAATTTGAAAATTGTAATTCTACCATCAATCCACCTGTAGACACCTAAATCTAATTACACAAATAAGTAATCTCATTTAGTTCTCTCCTATGGAATTTATTAATTAAATATTAATTATTTAATTAATTTATACCATCCCCTAGTTAAATAATTAACTATACTCCAATTAATTATCTAAATGACAACCCATAGTCTGATAATTAATTAAAGCCCTCTTCCTCTATTAACTTAAATGATTATGTCTATTTATTTAAATTAATTCATGAAACCTCTTTTTCTTCCTATGTTGGATTTAAATAAAATATTTAATCCAATTTGAGCACATGGCTCCTAACTGTATCATCTTAAAATGGAAGCACTTCCATGTTAAGAGTGTTTAGCCCTCCGAGTAAGTGGTTTGGGGTCATGTTAAGAACCTTGATTGGTTCTTTGCATCTATTTGGCTTTCCCCCACTTTCCACTTCTTCTCCACACTTGATTTCTTCATTCTAGGTGAAATTAGGGTTAAGGTCTTAAGGACTTTCCTGATTTTCCCTCTTCCATGGCTCTATTTTCTAGGTAGGATTCAGAAATGAGACCTCCTAGTCCTTCATCACATCATTCCGAGGATTTTCTATCTATTCCTGACACTAGGTCCTGTTTGGATATCAATTTCTACGTTTTCGGCATCTCTCGGAACCTCCGCTGCAAATCCTGACAAAGTTAGGGTTTGAGGTCAAATTCGACCTCGACCCTGACTAGGTCAGGGTCAACCTTGACCTTGACCTCTTCCTGCTAAGATTTCAAATTTCAAATATTGGCAGTTTGGCCTTTGGGAAAGTTATTTCTCTGCCTCCAGGTCGGCTATTTCGGTCTCCGAAACGGTAAATCCTTTAATTGTATTTAATCAAGGTATATTTTCTAAAGGTGAGGACCTAATTGGGATTTAATTCTTCAAGGTGGCCCATCTAGAGGAGTGTGCCCTAGATCACTATAAAAGGAGGCCTTCCCCTCTCATTTTCACATCAAGTTTTCATATCTCATCACATCCACACTCAAGAAATTTCATGTGCAAGCTCTCAAGTGCAAGCAAGTGGTTCAAGAATTTAAGCAAGTCTTCAAGCATTCATCCATCAAGGAGTTCCATTGTTAGCTATTGAAGGATTCAATCTCGTTGGAGCCCCCTTGAAGATCCATCCTTCTCCATTCATTCAAACCTTCTTATATGCAAAGACCAAATCAAGATTGGTGTTGAAGATCAAAATACCATTGATTGGAGACATCCTACATTCATTGAAGCATTCTTACTTGTGGATTTGAGGATTCAAATCCTCTACAAGGACTTCAACATAAGCGAGGTGATTTGTTTCAATTACTTTGTTTATGCACAATATATTTCAATTCAATTTCAAGATTAATTCCTAAATTGGGGTTTGACCAAGGCAAACCCCCATTTTATTGCAGGTATAGGTGCAAAATCTCAAATCTAAGAGCGAATTCAGATACTCTTTTTGGCAATCTTTCAGGATCTGCGAACAGAATCAGAATCGGACTTCAAATAAATAATGTGGTCTTTGACCTTTTAAAAGCTTAAAGTCGACCTGTGTGAATTTGGAGAAAAATTTTTTGGGTTTTGTCTGCCTCGACATTTCCAATCCAAAATAGGTGACGAAATCTTCAGAAAGTTCATACAGAAGCCAAAATTCAGCATTTTCCAGATCTGCCCTAATTCAAGGTTAGTATTTGCACTTCAATTATTTCAATTTCAAGTATAACACGTTTTCCACTTAGGAGAAAAATTAGATTTGTTCTTTCTTCCATATTAACCATAAATTGATTCAATTATGTATTAACCTCTAGGTTGATCAAATCGGATCTCCTTGTGGGGAATTTGGGTTTGAGAATAGATCTCATATTTCCCCCTTAAAACAAATGAATGATGTTGAATACATTTTAACCTTATTCATTTTGGTGAACCCGACTAGCTTACTCTCTTTCTTTTTGGTGTTAGATTTCCTTTTATCTTGTTAGTATTAGATTTGTCCTTTGTGATTGATCTTGCATGCTAATTAGATTTCATATTCATGCTTTATGTGTTTTTAGTTTAGTTCATTTGCATTATATTGGTTTATGAGCTTTACTACCACTAGTCCTACTTATAATATTCTGGTTAGAAGAAGTCGTAGACTCATGGGTGCCTTTGATCCTAAATCTTCTTCTCCTTTCCTTAGGATCCCTGATGATAACTTGATTCTTCATGATTCTAATCCTACTATGGAGCATAACTCTTCTCACTCATCTCATGATGAGGATGATGCTTTAAGGGTTCCTCTTGAACAAGTCCAAAAACTTTCCACTGAACTTGATAAAATGGGTAATTGGCTTCTTCAAGAAAACCATAGTCAAGATTCCATTCAAGCTATAGAGGCTCTTAAGAAAGTTCTCTGTGATAGTGATCAAGGTGTTAATCTCTTCCATGGTATTACTCATCTTGTGCATTCCAATGTTAAACTTTTAACTCAAGAGGCTCAAGATTTAGGTTTCACTGCTCCTATCACTAGTGTTGAACCTTCTTCTAATCCTTTACCTAGTATTCCTATCTTTACTCCTCATTTGGTGACTGTGATGGTTCCCTCTATTCCTATGAGTGTTCTGTTGGGAGTATTCTTAATTTTTTGAGGTTTTTGTCCAAAAGTTGGTTTAGTCCTCTAGTCTGTGAAGTTTTCCTAGGTACAGGTGTCGGAAGTTCTTCAAAAAATTGTCATAGCCCACTTCAAAAATCCTTACCCTAGGTCTTGTCCTTGAAAAATGTCAAATTCATGCAAAAGTCCTCATGATTAGCCCTTATTCTTCTATCTCATTGTTACCTTTTTAAGTCACTTAAGGTAATTAAATCATACATGTGTTAAATGTTTTATGTTCACTGAATCGGAAAAGGTCATAGCATGTCTCATATAGTATTCGACGATTTAGCGAACAAGTCAATGTAATGCTAAGTGTTGTCTTTGTTCGCGTAGTCTCCAAATATCTGGCAGTTATCAGAAAATATCTGGTGATTCAGCAAATGCATTATCTCCAATTCACATATTCCTTGGCGGTTCTTTGCTTACACTCAGTGACTTGGCGACAACGGTTATCGCTCATTCTCTGAATCTAGCGGTTAAAGGCAAAATAACCTAGCGACTTGGCGAGTACCGTAGATCATTGTCAGGATCGACGGTTGTGGTTTAATCTCAGATATTATTGGGTCCTACATGTTTCATTTGGTGAATGAGCGACTGTGTAAAGACTTCTAAGTTTGGTGGCCCCGACAGTTTGGTATGAAGAATTTGGCGGAACGGGTTGTTTCAAGTGTTCGCTTGTTCTTGAAATAAATTAGTAAGAAGCTAAATGATTTAGCGATTCAGCGAATCATGTGGTCGCGGGTTCTCTAAAAGGAAAAGGTAAAGGGCATAATCATTTGGTGAATGTGCGAATAAAAGGGTCGCCAAAGTTTTGAGTCTTCAGTCGCTTAATAGCGGATTGAAATACTCAGTGTTTAATATGATCTGGCGATTCAGCGAACCCTTTGTTCACTGAATCTTGTAATCAAATAACCAAGGATCAAATATTTTAGCAAACTGGCGACAGCCATAGATCATCGACAAGATCAATGGTTCATTCAGAATCTCAGAGTAAAGATGATGGTAAAGTAAAGATTCAGCGATTCAGAGAGTAAAGGCTTCACCAGTTCTCCAAGTAATTTAGTGGTTAAGTGATCCACTAAGCAAATGTGCGAACCCTTTGTTTGTTGAATCTCCAAAAATTTAACAGTTAGCTGGGACATTAAAAGAATGCGAGATGGCTTTGTTCACTGGTTCACCAAATGATAACTACAGTCAAGTGCTCGAAGGGTGTCACTATGTTCGCTAATTCATGAAAAGTATCATGAGTTAAGGATTGCATTTCGAGAACCCGCGAAGGCTTTGGTCACCAGTTCTCTAAATATATGCTAGGCTTAACATTGCATTCAGCGATCACAAGAGGCTTTCAATTGCGGATTCGCTGAATCGACCCAGTTGAAAAAGGTACTAAAAGAAAAGAAAAGGGACCATTGCCTGCGTGGACAAAGTATAGTATCAAGCTGGAAAGTAAACTAATGAGCCATCCAATCAGTTTCAAAGGAAGATTGCATGACATAAACAAGTTTAAAGTGCAGGATCTTAATCATTTGCCTCTTTGCCTTGTTTTTGAGTTTTTAAAATCTATCTGTCAACATCTTTGCATCGGCTAGCTCCATTTTGAAAACTGGTGACATGCGAAATTGAATGCGGGAGCAATTAAGGAGATTTGCAATGATTTTGGTTGTTGTACACACTTGATCTGTGTTGATAAATAAGTTAAGCTCATTGTTTCCTGTGTCCAAAATCATTTGAAGAGAATTGTGTCATTCTGAAGTGATTTTTGAGCACCAAGTGAATCCATTTTGCAGAGATTGAAGATAATTCTGTAGCAAAGATGAGTCAACCTAAGAGAAGCGCAGCATCTTCCAGTAGTGAAGCAAAATCTAAAGGTTGTGAAGACAAGGGCAAGCCTAATTATTCAGATGAGTTTTTGAAATTGCTACCTAGTTCCAGTCAGAACAAAAGAGCTCCTGATGATGTTTTCAAAGATGTTCTAGGGTTTTGTAGAGATCCTATCACACCGGATACCACAGGTTATACTATCTTCAACTTCTTTTATAAAAATAGAGATAGTCATATCCCTCTATGTAATGGTTGGGCTTTGGGGTTAGGGAAATTAGTAGTGCCTGATGTATTCCTGGATGTGGATTTAATTGTTGCTCTAGCTAGGTGTTACGACCCTATTTCTAAGACTATTAGGAAAGAGGACCAGTCAGCTTTGGTTACTCTTGATAGGGGTTCATTCATGAAGGCTTTTAATGTCTATACATCCACTTCTGCTAAAATCAACCTGAGCAAAGAAAGGGAGAGGTACAAGAAGAACATAGGGATAGTGAAGGACCAAATAATGAAGCATATCCCAAAATAGGATAAGTATATAGCTCCCCTCCCTGCTCACATGAATGCCCCTTACCAATTTAAATCTCTTCAGCATTACATGAAGCAAACTTGTTATGGGTTGTGTAGGGTTTTGGGAATTGATGGGGATGCAGAGTTTTTACCAACTGATCTTTTGATGATTATCCTAGACATCCAGAATTCTTTGGTTAATACTGACTATGATTAAATCCAGTATATCATTGATAGAATGCATGAGGGTTTGATGTCTGTCAAGGATAGTAAGAGCCCAATTAAGTTCATGCATTATTCTTTGCTAATGCACTTAATTTTGTTCTTCAATATTAATAGTTTTGATTCAAACATGCTGAAGCCAAGGTTCAACTTTGAAGGCCAGTATAATCCGATGCAATTATGGGTGAGGAAGTGGAATTCTACTTCCAATGAGGGGAATTTTTGTATCTTTCAGAATTTCATTGTTTATCCTCTTATAAGGATGTTAGGTGTCAATACTACAAGGATATCCCCAAGGGTCCTTAGGCTCCTACGGCCAGTGTAGTTTGTGAACAAATGGGAGGAAGATCACAATTGGGGTGATTTTTACTTGGGGGAGAATGCTACAATTTTGAGAGTCTACGGTTTCCCCCAACCCCCTCATATGTTACCAAAATTTGTGTCTCCAAGGGTTGCTTGTTTGGAATTTTTGTGCAGTTGATGTGGACAGACAGAGAACTTCTAGCCTCTCACAGGAAGGGTACATTCACACCTAGGCAATTCAAGATAGGTGACTTCCTGGTAGGAAAGAGGGCATTTCCTCAAATTATTGCATGGTTAAATCAGTTCAAAATGGCTACTCGTGCTTGTAGACATGTAGATCCTGAGGGCTTTATCAAAACTGCCAGGATGCTCTACATCCCAAACATTGGTGTGAACAAAGAACATGAAGGCTTGGATGAGGAAGATGTAGTCAGAAATATCATTGATGATGATGAGGTCAAAAGGAGATGGAACAGGTACTTTGATTTGATAGACTTGTCAAAACAAGTGATGGCAGCCCAGCTTCCTTTTGAGGGTTTCTTCCCTAACCTTCCCTATTTAGAAAGAATTGACAAGATGATAGAGATGCATGACACTCTATCAAATCAGTTGGAGAAGTTGATTGACTAGAGTCAACCAAAGAAAAGGAAAGACTATTCATCTTCTGATCAAGAGGAGTTTTCAGATGAGTCATAGGAAGGGAACAACCCACCACAAATGGAAGATGTACAAAGTGTTAGGCCTATTGAAGACCAACTAGAAATAGGGGATACTCCAGAGCGCCCCTTGAAGAAATAGAGGCTTGAGGTAGGAGAGCCTTCAAGGCAAGAAAAACAAAAGAGAACAATTGATAGAGCATCTGCTCTAGTGCTAGGTGATAGGGTTTACCATCACCAATTGAGAAAAGCAATAAGAGAAGGAAAGAAGGTTGCCACTGATGAAACAGATAAGGAACAATCCCTGTGGTCAGAAAGGGATATCAAAGAGGTCTATCAGGAGGAATTTTTGAGTGATGACCAATTTATTAAAACTGATGAATTCAAGAGTTTCCTTGTTTGGAATAAGCAACAAGAAGTGAGGAAAATTCTACCTGAAGGTATGGAGCCAAGTGAAGAGACATTGAGAGCCTTAAATTCTTATGATCCTAGCCATGATCCCATAATTGCAGATGAAGCTAGACAACTAGTCAAGTCAAGTGGAATGCTATTGACTCCAAGATGGGATCTGACTTCTGCTTTCATCATAGATCAAATAAGAAAGCAACCGTAGGGCATCCTGTCATATGAGGTTCACATTGGTGATATGATCAGAGGAAGTGGCTATGACCCTAAGTCTCAAGCTGTTGCAATGTGGTCCATGGCCCCTAGGACTCAAAAGCCATCCCTATTGAGTATAGAGGATAAAATGGAAGGGAATCAGATTATTTGGACTGTGCAGAATACAACTGATCTTGAAGTTTCTAAGGTAGTGACTCATTGGGCTAACCTGAATGAGGCAAAAATAGTTCAATTATCTGAAAGGTACTCGAAGTTGTTTGAAAGTGCAAACCTGGTGACCAAGGATAGAGATTTAAAATTGATGAAGATCAAGTAGCTAGAAGATGAATTGGCAGAGATAAAAGTTAAGCTTGAAGAAGCTTCGAAGGTAGTTGTTGTCCCCCCTATGTAGATTGAGGTCCCAATTCAAATTGATGAAGAAGTACCTGAGGGACCTACTGAAGATTTGGATACGATAAGGATAGAGGCATCACACCATGTCAAAGATTGTGCAATACAAGCGAGATAAGATAATAGAGAAAATGGATATAGTTTATCAATCAGTCAGCCAATTGCACCAGACCAACGGAAAGATAAATGAATCATTGGTTGCTTTGGAGCCACTTCATAGTGTTTGGTCTAGAAGAATTTTGTTGTTTGATAAACTTGATAGTCTACAGGAGCATAAGCCTGAGATCCCTGGAGTAGTTACAGAAGTTTTTGAGAAGATTGACTTAATCAATGCTGTTTCAAAGTTTTTTAAAGGTAAGTCCAACCAGGTGAGGGTTAAGTTGTTTATGTTTGATAAACATTATAGCAAGTATCTGCCTACGGTATGTGATGAAAATGGAAACCTGATCAAGTTGGAGGAATGGAAATTGTCAATGGATCAGTTGGTGATTACACAAGATGCTTTCCTTAATAATGACAATACTTTGGATTTTGAGAGGTGTAATAGCATCATTGACAGTCTTTTTAAAATTAAAAATGATTGCATACGCTTTGTGGCAGAAGCCAAAAATATAACTAAATCCATGTGGGACAAGCAAGTCAGCTTGTTACAAGAATTGTAGACTTACAACTGGCCATCGGCTGATGAAGTAGCGGCTTGGGAGAAGCTAACAATAAAGAAGAAAAAGAGGCTAGTTGTCCAACTTATAGAGGAAGAGGAAGAATAGAGCTGCAGATGGCACCTGATCTAGAAATTGAGGGAGAGCAAGTTTCAAACAAAGGATGGTGTAAGTTAGCCAGAATGATGGTCATCATTCATGCAGCAAATTCAGCAACTGCTCTGAAATATCTTTAGACAAAGATGCCACCTGCGGAATTGTTAAGAAAAGATTTTTGTAATGTGTTGTTACAATCTGTTTGTTAGTTTGTAATCTTGTCTCTAGTATAGGATCTTTTCTAGCCATCCCAAGCTTGTTGTATCCTTTCAAGGATTCCAAGATGGCTATGTTATATATAGTAATTTTTTACTCTTTTAAGAGGAGGTTGAAAATATACTGTAGAGGGAGGCTTGGCTCCATTGTTGAAATCTTAAAATATTTTGTCAGATTTTGAAATGTATTGATGCAGTGAAATTTTACTGGAATACAATAGAATTCCCTTGCATGATTTCAGTTGTCTTCTTGTTTGAATTCTGTGGCTTTTGTGTATTGAATCTGTAAGGTAGTTTTGATATACCATTTACAAGGTATCTGTGATTTTAATCTCTAGTTCCTTTCAAGGAAAGGGTAATGTCTTTAGGTTAATTTCTGAGAGCTTAGGAGTTTGGCAAGAATTTGATGATCAAATGTGTTTAAGAGAGGGTGAATTGTAAGGCATTTCATCTAGGATTTGTTTGTGTTTCATTTAGAAGATTTTTGTAAATGTATGTTTCACTGTTTGACTCTATACCCTAGGATAAGGCACTGGTCTATCCTCAATTTGCAGGGATCTCATCATCAACAAAACTTAAATGATTATTTACTTTCGTGTATGTTTGAACGACTGAGAAGATAATGTTTGTATCAAGGATATAAACTAATGTTGTGATCCTTTCAAGAAGTAGATCTGACATGGGTTAACCTGCCCGAGTTCAAAGCTCAAAAAGAAGAAGGAGTTTATCCTTGTCACACTTGCCATTTTTCTGCAATGAGTGTTTACTTCTGTTAATATTGTGGATTGGCTTTCTAAGCTCTACATCAGTTGCAGCAAGAGGCATTAGTAAATCATTGCTAGAACCTTAGATCCACTATAGGATTTCATTTTGAAGCAGTGAATCTGAAGATAGGTACACCCGCCTGGGTCTGTGGAGCCCGAAGTAGAAGAAGGACTTGGTCCTTATCAATTAACCTTTTCCCTATAAGAATCCAGAATTGGGAACTTGAGAGTCAAGTTTGATAGCTATATTGGTGATTCTACATGAAAAAAAGCTAACAAAATGGTGACTCTGCTAGGGATCTTCTGAATAGCGTGCAATAGGTTAGTGCAAATACTATCTATTGTGCATTTGTAGACCAATATAGAATAATTTCATTCCCATGTAAAAGTGGGTGGCGACTCTAAACTCTGTGCTTCCAGTTGCTAATTTTTGTAAACTTTGCTAAAATTATCGTGCTATACCATGATTTGACTAAGATACACTAGGTCTTATTATAAGGATCACCCCGAAGATAATATGGGTGATGAGCTCCATACACCAAGTAGGAAACAATGGTCTAGAAGAGGTCAGCATATTGCTAGTTCCCAAGGCCCTTCTCGAGAAAGATCCCATGTCCCACTTCCTCGTGAATCTTCATCCTCTTCTGATGATCCCGAACATGTCAAGAGGGTTACACCAAGTGTGCATATGTAGAAAGAAGTAATCACAGAGGTCACATAAGCAGGTTATTTCCCTACAAGAGAAACTTTGGAACAACTAGAAGAAACCTCTGCTACTGAGACCACCTCCTATGATTCTGAGAAGTTGAGAGAAGAGGTGATTTCTTTAAGAAAAAAAGAGAGTGAACAATTGGTTGAGATTGCCAATAGGTTGAAAGCAAGGGAACAGAAAATCTATGATTTGCTCATAGAGAGACAAGAACTTCTCAAAAGAACCAAGAAAAATGAGACCCAAGTTAGTGATTTAAACCAAGATGTTCAAGGTTTAAATAAGGACTTATTTGGTGACATGGAAGATTTGAGAAAGCAGGCTCAGGATATTAAACCTAAGCAAGGTGAATTTGAGAGAATAGGCCATGTCTTAAGGAAATTGAATCCCTCTAAAATCCAGAGAAACAAGGAGATTATAACTGCTCCCAAAGAAATCCCTGATAAGGGAAAACAAAAATTGGTGGGTATAAATATTAATGAGCCCAAGAAAATTGTGGTTCCTCCTAATGTACATTCTCAAACAAGTATAGACTTGGAGAAGGCTAGAAAAGAAAAGGAAGAATTGGCTATTCAACTGAAGAAACTTGAGTTGGAGGTTGCTGCTAATGAAATGAAGAGGAAGATTGCCTTCCTACATGCTAACATGAACACATCCGCTAGTACCTCTATCCCTATCACCATAGGAACAACTCCATTCAGTCAGCCCAATACTTCACTTCCAAATGCTCAAGCCTTTCACCCTGGACAAACTTTACCTGGACCAGTTCCTAATCAAGTTCCCATTATAGCTAGTGGTACAGTGGGAACTATACCTTGTCAAAATGTTGCAACTACCCCCTGAATCAACCAAATATCCAAAGAAGACCAGTTCATTTGGATAGATATAGGCCTCTATTTTTTTATGGTATTCCTGGCCAACCTAATGTTGTCCCCAATGAAATTAGAAAGAAGATCCCATTATTTATTGGGAATAATGTTATTACCTGTGAAGAGCACCTGAATTTTTTTAGAGATAAGGTAAATGATTATGAGATTGAACATGAAGATTTCATAATGAAGCTCTTTGTTCAATCATTAATTGAGGACGCCAGGGATTGGTATAGGGGGTTACCTGAGAACAATATTGCATCTTGGGAAGAATTTGTTAGATGCTTTAAAGAGAAATATGCAGAACATGTGAACTCTAGCTATATGCTAAATGAGTTCAATAATATCAAAAAGCATTACAATGAGAGCATGTCAGAGTTTAATAGCCGATTCCAAAAGGCTATGTATAAACTGTTCCAAGTATTGAGGCTAGATGATGCAGTCTGCATGACAACTTATTTCAATTCTATGGATGGTAAGATGTCTTACCTTTTGAGAGACAAGAATCCCCATACCCTTAGAGATGCTCTTGAGTTGGCCATAAATATTGAGAGTAACCGAAAGGCATCTGGCCAAATGTACAAAAGGGATGAAAGTAGATTGTGGAAAGAAACTAGGCCACAACCTGCAAGGCCATCCAAAGAGGAGGATAGAATGGACAAAAGACCTAGTAATAACAAAGACTTCCCAACAAGGTTTGATAAAGGTGGTAGAAATTTTCAAGATGTAAGGCCACCTTATCAAAGGCAAGACAAAGCCCCTAATTTGAGAGATATGCCTTACAAAACAAACTAGAAAGATGGGAAGCCTGTTCCTGATAATAATGAACCCCAAAAGGGAAGGGATACACCAGATCCTTTGAAAAAGAATATAGCACATAATGTGGAGAATACCCCTTGGTGTGTGGCCTATAATATGCCCCACTCACCATTCCAGTGTGATGTTGCCCAGGCCTTGGGAGAAGAGGCTAGTGATTCATATGTAGGAGATTATGAAGGATCTAAAAAGCCTGCTATTAACATGTTTACTACTGAACTAATGGAGGATCTTGAGTCCTTAGATGATGAATTTATTTTTCCTGATGTTGATCATAAGAGGAAGATTTTCTCTGACTATGAACAAAAAATATTTACTCAGTTTGATCTGGAAGAGTTTGATAATGATGACTATAAGACTCACATGGTAGAAGCCAGATCAGATGAAAGACAATGGAGAAAGCCCAGTGAAGAAGAAATCAAGAGCTTAACTATGGCTACTATTACACAAGCAAAATCCTCATACAATTTGAGGAACAGAAAGGTGGATAATGAGCAGGGAGTTCCTAGATCAGTGTTTGTCAAAAGTAATCATCATGATAAGGACTCCCCAAAGCCCAATGTTGTAAATAGTAAAGATGAAGGGTTTGAAGCTGAAAAGAAAGGGAAACAAGAAGTTATTGCTGATAAGGTGAAGAAGAAATTTGGTAGGTCAAAGGATCATCCTGATGTTTACACTGACTCCCCTACCTTTGATATGAGACATGCCTTGTCCCAAATAAAAGTTTCCATCCCTCTACTTGAAATGTTGAAAATAGAAGAGCACAAGCAGTAGCCCTGGTTCTTATAAGTGAGCAGAGAACTACTCTTGTTTTACAAGAGGAAGGGAAATCCCTGGACAAGCCAATTGCAATTAATGATATTTCTGATGTATGTGTAGGGACTATTGTGACACAAGAACCCTCTTCTATCAATCCTTTCTATGTTACTTTGCTTGTAAATAATTTTTTGCTGAAAAATTATATGATTGATTCTGACGCCGCTACAACTATAATGCCTTATCAAGTGATGAAGGAGTTAGGGTTGCAAGTTGATACATCTAGTGGAAGGTGTTATGCCATGGACAACGGGGCAATACCTGTTGTAGGGAGCCTGATTGGAATTGAAGTGAAAATTGTTGCATTCCCAAAAGCCACATATAAAATGGATGTGGTTGTTGTTGATACAAAACCTCACTATGGCATGTTATTGTCAAGACAATGGGCTGCAGCAGTGGGTGGAAAGTTGCAACTAGATTTGTCATATGCTACCATCCCAATAAATGGAACTGAGGTAAAGTTGTACAGGGAGCCCCGTTCTTCAGTCATGATTGAAGTGGTTGCTCCGGAGGATCTAAATTGTTTTGTAGATATTGACATGAGCAATTTTGTGATTGAAGAAACAGTACCTCAATTAAAAAACACAGATCCAATTATGGATGAGTTAATTTTGTAGCAAGATGGGCTCTAGAAAATGTTCTTTTATGATGGATGCTCCAAGGAAGGATCAAGAGCTGGTGTGGTGTTCATTTCCCCATCAGGTATTACATTTAAATACTCATTCTTGCTAACTTTTCAATGTACCAATAATACTGTTGAGTATGAGGCTTTGATATTGGGATTAGATGTGGCCATAAAACATGGTATCAAATATTTAAAGGTTCATGGTGATTCCCAACTTGTTATAGCCCAAGTGAGATCTCAGTATGCTTCTAAAGATGAAAAGTTGAAACTGTATAAACATGCTATTTGGGATAGACTAGAGTTTTTTTATGCTTTCAATCTGCTTTGGGTAGAATGATCCAATAATATCATGGCATATTTTCTTGCAAATGTTTCCCTTAAAAGTGAAGACATAACCCTCACTGGTGTGTCTATGTTAGAGGTCAAATCTAGGCCTGCAGTGCCTGATAATGTATATAATTGGCAAGTTTTTGAGGATGACTTAGATATCCTTAGGTTCCTTCAAGGCCTTGATCAATATGATGGTCAACAAATAGATTTTAATGAGATACAGCAATGTGTTGAAGGAAAAGAATGCATCATGGGGAATGAGATAGTGCAATTGCCATCCAACCACATACCTAAAGGGTTAGTGGAACTAGAAGGGATGTTTAAAATAAATGATGGTTTTTTGTCTCAAAAGTCTAACACTAAAATGGAGGACTTAGAGGAAATAAACTTGGGTTCAGAAAACTCCCCACAAATGGTATACATTGGCAAGAAACTGAGCAAAGAGATCAGAGGAAATTTGATAAGACTTTTGAAAAGGTACAAGCATGTATTTTCTTGGTCCTATGATGACCTTAAAGCTTATAGGGCTAACCTGTTTCAGCATGAAATTCCTCTAAAAGAGGAAACCAGGCCTTTTAGATAGAAGCAGAGACCCATTAACCCTTTATTGGCTACCAAGATGCAAGTTGAGTTGACAAAACTGAGAGATGCTGGTATTATTGAACCAATTAGGCACTCAACTTGGGTTTCAAATCTTGTACTAGTAAGGAAAAAGAATGGTGATATTAGGCTATGTGTTGATTTTAGGAACTTGAATGTGGCTTCACTTAAGGATAACTATGGATTGCCCAATATGGAGGCTATGCTGCATAGGGTGGCTTGATGTAAATTCTTGTCAATGATGGATGGTTTCTCTGGGTATAATCAAGTGCTGGTCAAAGAATCAGAATAGTTTAAGATGGCCTTTACAACCCCATGGGGAACATATGTATATGTTCGCATGCCTTTTGGTCTGAAAAATGCTGGAGCAACATTTCAGAGAGCCATGGATGTTGCATTTGAGGAGTTGATAAAATTTTTAATGGTTTTTTATCAAGATGATCTCACTGCTTATTCCAAGAAAGTTGAGGATCATTGTTCCCATTTGGAGAAGGTCATTCTTAAGGCCTTAGAATTTGGTGTGTCTTTGAATCCCAAAAAGTGTCAGTTTTTTGTGACAGAGGTGAAGTTACTTGGACACATAGTGTCAAAAGAAGGAGTCAGGATTGATCCTGAAAGAGTAGAAGCAATTAAAAAGGTCCCTCCACCAAAGAACATAAAAGGTGTGCAGTCATTCTTGGGATAGATTAATTTTGTAAGAAGATTTATTTCTAACTTTGCAGAATTGGTCAAGCCCATAGTGAAGCTCCTAAAGAAGGATGTGAAGTTTGATTGGAACCTTGAAGCTCAGCTAGCTTTTGTAAGAATCAAACAAGCAATTCAGGAGGCCCCGATTTTGGTATCACCTGATTACTTGAAACCATTTTCTCTGTTTTCTTTTGCATCTTTTCATACTATTGCAGCTATCCTTTTACAAAAGGATCAAGAAGGATATGAGCATCCTATAGCCTTTTTTAGTAAGTCATTACAATCTACTAAATTAAATTATGAACTAATGGAAAAGAAAGCCTATGCACTTGTGAAGGCAGTCAAAGCTTTTAGACCATATCTGGTCTGCGCAAAGGTTAGTTCTTATGTGCCTCATGCTGCAGTAAAGGATATCTTAACACATAGTGAAGTCACAGGAAAGAGGTGCAAATGGATAAATAGGATTCAAGAGTTTGACCTGGAAATTCATATTACCAAATTGGTGAGAGGATTGGGACTTGCTAAGTTAATGACTGAGGAAAATATGGACCTTGTTTAGGTAAATAATGTTGCTGCTAACATTGATATGATTACTAGTATTGAAATGCAACCCTGGTACAAGGATGTTATTTATTTTATTAAAAATGCTAAATGTCCACCTGACTTGAATGATAATCAAAGAAGGAGTCTAAGATTGCAAGCTCAGAGATATGTGTTGATCCAAGGTGATTTGTACTAGAAGGATAATGATGGCATTTTACTCTTTTGTCTGGATAAGCACCAATCAGAGAAAATGTTGGAGGAAATGCACTCTAGAATGTGTGGTGGACATCATTCTACTCGATCAATAGCTCATAAAATCTTAAGAGTAGGATACTATTGGCCTGTGTTGTTCAAAGACACTCATTCTTATGTGAGGAAATGTGAACCTTGTCAAAGGCTCTCTAAAAAATTGAAGTTCTCAGGTGCATTATTACTGAACCCTGTTGTTGCAGAAGCTCCTTTTGCAATGTGGGGTATGGATTTTATTGGAGAGTTCTCTAAGAAGTCTAGTGGGGGACATAGTCACATTTTGGTGGCTACTGATTATTTCACCAAATGGATTGAAGCCATTCTAACAAAAAGGGCCACTAGTGCTATTGTGATTGAGTTTCTGATGAACAACATAATTACTAGATTTGGTGTCCCTGTTAAATTGGTTGTTGACAATGCTATGAGCTTCAGGTCACAGGAGATCACTGATTTTTGCTCAGAAATGGGCATAGTATTGTCTTACTCATCCCCTTATCATCCACAAGCCAATGGACAGGCTGAATCCAGCAATAAAAGTATTTTGCAAATTCTGAAGAAAACCCTAGACAAGAATAAGAGAAGCTGGCATGTAAAATTAAAGTTAGCACTATGGACTGGTAGAATTTCTAAGCAGAGGGCTACTGGTAAGTCCCCTTTTGAAATGGTATATGGTGCTAAATCAAGATTGCCAGTAAATAACCTCCTTCCAATCTATAAGTTTATGCAAGAAGAGGACATGGAAATCAGTGATCCACTGCATGACAGAATGGTTCAGCTGATTGAATTAGATGAGATCAGGAGGGAGGGACAAAAGGAAAATATGAAGTTGTAGCAGAAGATGAAATATCTTTTTGATAAGAGAGCAACTGTGAGAAAATTCTAGCCTGGTGATATGGTTCTCCAATGGAATGCTAGGGCTGAAGATAAAGGGAAACACAAAAATTTTGAGTCTTTGTGGATGGGACCTTATATTGTTCATCAGACCCATGGTAAGGACTCATATTTCTTGCAAAATTTGGATGGTGAAGAGCAGGAATTGCCAGTGCATGGACAATTCCTAAAATTTTTCTTCAGTTAATTCTTTTTCCATGCACAGTAGGTTTGTATATATGTATAGGTGTGTTTTTTTTTGTTGTGTGTTTGTTTCCTATTTTAGGTTAAGGTTTTGTGGTCTGCCTCCTAGAGACTCGTAAGTTCTTGCTATGATTTTTCAATCAAGCATCCTTAAATAGAGCCACTGTTGGGAGTATTTTTAATTTTCTGAGGTTTTTGTCCAAACATTGGTTTAGTCCTCTGGTTTGTGAAGCTTTCCTAGGTACAGGTGTTAGAAATTCTTCAAAAAATTGTCATAGCCCACTTCAAAAATCCTTACCCTAGGTCTTGTCCTTGAAAAATGTCAAACTCATGCAAAAGTCCTCATGATTAGCCCTTATTCTTCTATCTCATTGTTACCTTTTTAAGTCACTTAAGGTAATTAAATCATGCACGTGTTAAATGTTTTGCGTTCACTAAATCAGAAAAGGTCATAGCATGTCTCATATAGTATTCAGCGATTCAGCGAACAAGTCAATCTAATGCTAAGTGTTGTCTTTGTTTGTGTAGTCTCCAAATATCCGGCGGTTATCAGAAAACATCTGGTGATTCGGTGAATGCATTATCTCCAATTCGTGTATTCCTTAGCAGTTCTTTGCTTACACTCAACAACTTGGCAACAACGATTATCGCTCATTCTCTGAATCTAGCGGTTAAAGGCAAAATAACCTAGCAACTTGGCAAGTGCCGTAGATCATTGTTAGGATTGACGGTTGTTGTTTAATCTCAGATATTATTGGGTCCTACATGATTCATTTGGTGAATGAGTGACTGTGTAAAGACTTCTAAGTTTGGCAGCCCCGATAGTTTGGTATGAAGAATTTGGCAGAACGGGTTGTTTCAAGTGTTTGATTGTTCTCGAAATAAATTAGTCAGAAGCTAAATGATTTAGTGATTCAGTAAATCATGTGGTCACGGGTTCTCTAAAAGGAAAAGGTAAAGGGCATAATCATTTGGCGAATGCGTGAATAAAAGGGTCACCAAAGTTTTGAGTCTTTAGTCACTTAATCACAGATTGAAATACTCAGTGTTTAATATGATCTGGCAATTCAACGAATCCTTTGTTCACTGAATCTCATAATCAAATAACCAAGGATAAAATATTTTAGTGAACTGGTGACAGTCGTAGATCATCGACAAGATCAACGGTTCATTCAGAATCTTAGAGTAAAGATGATGGTAAAGTAAAGATTCAGAAATTTAGAGAGTAAAGGCTTCGCCAGTTCTCCAAGTAATTTAGCCATTAAGTAATCCATTAAGCGAATGTGTGAACCCTTTGTTCACTGAATCTCCAAAAGATTTAACAGTTAGCCGGGACATTAAGAGAATGTGAGATGGCTTTATTTGCTGCTTCACCAAATGATAACTATAGTCAAGTGCTCGAAGGGTGTCACTGTGTTCGCTAATTCACAAAAAGTATCATGACTTAAGGATTGCATTTTGAGAACCTGTGAAGGCTTTGGTCACCAGTTCTCTGAATATATGCTAGGGTTAACATTGCATTCAGTGATCACGAGAGGCTTTCAGTCACGGATTCACTGAATCAGCCCAGTTGAAAAAGGTAATAAAAGAAAAGAAAAGGGACTGTTGCCTGTGTGGACAAAGTACAGTATCAAGCTAGAAATTAAACTAATGAGCCATCTAATCAGTTTCAAAGGAAGATTGCATGATGTAAACAGGTTTAAAGTGCAGGCTCTTAATCATTTGCCTCTTTGCCTTGTTTTTGAGTTTTTAAAATCTATCTGTCAACCTCTGTGCATCAGCTAGCTCCATTTTGAAAATTGGTGACATGTGAAATTGAATGTGGGAGCAATTAAGGAGATTTGCAATGATTGTGGTAGTTGTACACACTTGATCTCCGTTGATAAATAAGTTAAGCTCATTGTTTCCTGTGTCCAAAATCATTCGAAGAGAATTGTGTCATTCTGAAGTGATTTTTGAGCACCAAGTGAATCCATTTTGTAGAGATTGAAGATAATTCTGTAGCAAAGATGAGTCAACCTGATAGAAGCACAGCATCTTCCAGTAGTGAAGCAAAATCTAAAGGTGGTGAAGACAAGGGCAACCCTAATTATTCAGATGAGTTTTTGAAATTGTTATCTGGTTCCAGTCAGAACAAAAGAGCTCCTGATGATGTTTCTAAAGATGTTCTAGGGTTTTGCAGAGATCCTACCACACCGGATACCATAGGTTATACTATCTTCAACTTCTTTTATAAAAATAGAGATAGTCATATCCCTGTATGTAATGGTTGGGCTTTGGTGTTAGGGAAATTAGTAGTGCCTGATGAATTCCTAGATGCAGATTTAATTATTGCTCTAGCTAGGTGTTACGACCCTATTTCTAAGACTTAGGAAAGAGCACCAGTCAGCTTTGGTTACTCTTGATAGGGGTTCCTTCATGAAAGCTTTTAATGTCTATACATCCACTTCTACTAAAATCGACCTGAGCAAAGAAAGGGAGAGGTATAAGAAGAACATAGGGATAGTGAAGGACCAAATAACAAAGCATATCCCAAAATAGGATAAGTATATAGCTCCCCTCCCTACTCACATGAATGCCCCTTACCAATTTAAATCCCTTCAGCATTACATGAAGCAAACTTGTTATGGGTTGTGTAGGGTTTTGGGAATTGATGGGGATGCAGAGTTTTTACCAATTGATCTTTTGATGATTATCCTAGACATCCAGAATTCTTTGGTTAATACTGACTATGATTACATCTAGTATATCATTGGTAGAATGCATGAGGGTTTGATGTCTGTCAAGGATAGTAAGAGCCAATTAATTTCATGCATTATTCTTTGCTAATGCACTTAATTTTTTTCTTCAATATTAATAGTTTTGATTCAAACATGGTGAAGCCTAGGTTCAACTTTGAAGGCCAGTATAATCTGGTGCAATTATGGGTGAGGAAGTGGAATTCTACTTCCAATGAGGGAAATTTATGTATCTTTTAGAATTTCATTGTTTATCCTCTTAGAAGGATGTTAGGTGTCAATACTACAAGGATATCCCCAAGGGTCCTTAGGCTCCTATGGGCAGTGCAGTTTGTGAACAAATGGGAGGAAGATCACAATTGGGGTGATTTTTACTTGTGAGAGAATGCTACAATTTTGAGAGTCTACGGTTTCCCCCAACCCCCTCATCTGTTACCAAAATTTGTGCCTCCAAGGGTTACTTGTTTGGAATTTTTGTGGCAGTTGATGTGGACAGACAGAGAACTTCTAGCCTCTCACAGGAAGGGTACATTCACACCTAGGCAATTCAAGATAGGTGACTTCCTGGTAGGAAAGAGGGCATTTCCTCAAATTACTGCATGGTTAAATCAGTTCAAAATGGCTACTTGTGCTTGTATACATGTAGATCCTGAGGGCTTTATCAAAACTGCCAGGATGCTCTACATCCCAAACATTGGTGTGAACAAAGAACATGAAGGCTTGGACGAGGAAGATGTAATCAAAAATATCATTGATGATGATGAGGTCAAAAGGAGATGGAACAGGTACTTTGATTTGATAGACTTGTCAAAACAAGTGATGGCAGCCCAGCTTCCTTTTGAGGGTTTCTTCCTTAACCTTGCCTATTTAGAAAGAATTGACAAGATGATAGAGATGCATGACACTCTATCAAATCAGTTGGAGAAGTTGATTGACTAGAGTCAACCAAAGAAAAGGAAAGACTATTCATCTTCTGATCAAGAGGAGTTTTCAAATGAGTCATAGGAAGGGAATAGCCCACCACAAATGGAAGATGTACAAAGTGTTAGGCTTGTTGAAGACCAACTAGAAATAGGGGATACTCTAGAGCCACCCTTGAAGAAACAGAGGCTTGAGGTAGGACAGCCTTCAAGGCAGGAAAAACAAAATAGAACAATTGATAGAGCATCTGCTCTAGTGCCAGGTGATAGGGTTTACCATCACCAATTGAGAAAAGCAATAAGAGAAGGAAAGAAGGTTGCCACTGATGAAACAGATAAGGAACAGTCCCTGTGGTCAAAAAGGGATATCAGAGAGGTCTATCAAGAGGAATTTTTGAGTGATGACCAGTTTATTAAAACTGATGAATTCAAGAGTTTCCTTGTTTGGAATAAGCAACAAGAAGTGAGGAAACTTCTGCCTGAAGTATGGAGCCAAGTGAAGAGACATTGAGAGCCTTAAATTCTTATGATCCTAGCCTTGATCCCATAATTTCCGATGAAGCTAGACAACTGGTCAAGTCAAGGGGAATGCTATTGACTCGAGGATGGGATCTGACTTCTGCTTTCATCATAGATCAAATAAGAAAGCAACCACAGGGTAGCCTATCATATGAGGTTCACATTGGTGATATGATAAGAGGAAGTGGCTATGACCCTAAGTCTCAAGCTATTGCAATGTGGTCCATGGCCCCTAGGACTCAAAAGCCATCCCTATTGAGTATAGAGGATAAAATGGAAGGGAATCAGATTATTTGGACTGTGCAGAATACAACTGACCTTGAAGTTTCTAATGCAGTGACTCATTGGGCTAACCTGAATGAGGAAAAAATAGTTCAATTATCTGAAAGGTACTCGAAGTTGTTTGAAAGTGCAAACCTGGTGGCCAAGGATAGAGATTTAAAAGTGATGAAGATCAAGCAGCTAGAAGATGAATTGGCAGAGATAAAAGTTAAGCTTGAAGAAGCTTCAAAGGTAGTTGTTGTCCCCCCTGTGCAGATTGAGGTCTGAATTCAAATTGATGAAGAAGTACTTGAGGGACCTACTGAAGATTTGGATAAGATAAGGATAGAGGCATCTTTGGACACCATGTCAAAGATTGTGCAATACAGGCGAGATAAGATAATAGAGAAAATGGATATAGTTTATCAATCAGTCAGCCAATTGCACCAGACCAACGGAAAGATAAATGAATCATTGGTTGCTTTGGAGCCACTTCATAGTGTTTGGTCTGGAAGAATTTTGTTGTTTGATAAACTTGATAGTTTACAGGAGCATAAGCCTGAGATCCCTGGAGTAGTTACAGAAGTTTTTGAGAAGATTGGCTTAATCAATGATGTTTCAAAGTTTTTTAAAGGTAAGTGCAACCAGGTGAGGGTTAAGTTGTTTATGTTTAATAAACATTATAGCAAGTATCTGCCTGTGGTATGTGATGACAATGGAAACCTGATCAAGTTGGAGGAATGGAAACTATAAATGGATCAGTTGGTGATTACACAAGATGCTTTCCTTAATAATGACAATACTTTGGATTTTGAGAGGTGTAATAGCATCATTGACAGTCTTTTTAAAATTAAAAATGATTGCATATGCTTTGTGGAAGAAGCCAAAAATATAACTGACTCCATGTGGGACAAGCAAGTCAGCTTGTTACAAGAATTGCAGACTTACAATTGGCCATCGGATGAGGAAGTAGCGACTTGGGAGAAGCTAACAATAAAGAAGAAAAAGAGGCCAGTTGTCCAACTTATAGAGGAAGAGGAAGAATAGAGTTGCAGATGGCACCTGATCCAGAAATTGAGGGAGAGAAAGTTTAAAACAAAGGATGATGTAAGTTAGCCGGAATGGTGGTCATCATTCATGCAACAAATTCAGCAACTACTCTGAAATATCTTTAGACAAAGATGCCACCTGCGGAATTGTTAAGAAAAGATTTTTGTAATGTGTTGTTACAATCTATTTGTCAGTTTGTAATCTTGTCTCTAGTATAGGATCTTTTCTAGCCATCCCAAGCTTGTTCCATCCTTTCGAGGATTCCAAGATGGCTATGTTATATATAGTAAGTTTTTACTCTTTTAAGAGGATGTTAAAAATATACTGTAGAGGGAGGCTTGGCTCCATTGTTGAAATCTTAAAATATTTTGTCAGATTTTGAAATGTATTGATGCAGTGAAATTTTACTGGAATACAATAGAATTCCCTTGCATGATTTCAGTTGTCTTCTTGTTTGAATTATGTGGCTTTTGTGTATTGAATCTGTAAGGTAGTTTTGATATACCATTTACAAGGTATCTGTGATTTTAATCTCTAGTTCCTTTCAAGGAAAGGGTAATGTCTTTAGGTTAATTTCTGAGAGCTTAGGAGTTTGGCAAGAATTTGATGATCAAATGTGTTTAAGAGAGGGTGAATTGTAAGGCATTTCATCTAGGATTTGTTTGTGTTTCATTTAGAAGATTTCTGTAAATGTATGTTTCACTGTTTGACTCTATACCCTAGGATAAGGCACTGGTCTATCCTCGATTTGTAGGGATCTCATCATCAACAAAACTTAAATGATTATTTACTTTCATGTATGTTTGAATGACTAAGAAGATAATGTTTGTATCAAGGATATAAACTAATGTTGTGATCCTTTCAAGAAGTAGATCTGACATGGGTTAACCTGCCCAAGTTCAAAGCTCAAAAAGAAGAAGGAGTTTATCCTTGTCACACTTGCCATTTTTCTACACTGAGTGTTTACTTCTGTTAATATCATGGATTGGCTTTCTAAGCTTTGCATCAATTGCAGCAAGAGGCATTAATAAATCATTGCTAGAACCTTTGATCCACTATAGGATTTCATTATGAAGCAGTGAGTCTGAAGATGGGTACACCCACCTGGGTCTATGGAGCCCGAAGTAGAAGAAGGACTTGGTCCTTATCAATTAGCCTTTTCCTTATAAGAATCCAAAATTGGGAACTTGAGAGTCAAGTTTGATAGCTATATTGGTGATTCTACATGAAAAAGAGCTAACATGTTCATACCATGTCCCTTCCTACATCACAACCTTCATATCATAGTGTTCCTTTCACTTATTCCACTCCGCTTCCAACTGTAGTTCCTAGTGTTCCTCCAGTTATGTCTTCTATTCTTGTAGCTTCTTACACTTTACCTAGTGTGTCTAATGTTGCTACTCCTCCTATTTCCTCTAATGATTCCACCATCATCAATTTGGATCAAACTATATCCTCCTTACAACAACAACTTGCTTCCTTAACTCAAAACAAGTTTAGTATTCCTACATGTGACATGGGAAGTCCTTTGTCCTGGGATATTATCCGAACTCCTGTTCCTTAGCAAGTCCATATGCCTCATCTTGAGAATTATAATGTAAAATGAGGTCTTGTTCATCATGTTAAAACATTCCAAATCCTTTGTAGTGATTATGCTCATGACCATAGGATTTTAGCCAAACTATTTGCTCAAACCTTTCGTGACAAGGCCTTACAATGGTATTGTTCCTTGCCTCCTTATTCCATTGATTCCTTTCCATAGCTTGCTAATGCCTTTATTCAACAATTTCAAAACAATATTGGCCAGCAAGTGTCTTTGAATAATTTAATGCATTGTAAACAAGGTGCTAAAGAAAAGTTAACTTAATTTATTGGTAGATTTAAGCATTTGCATGCTCAGATTTCCTATCCTGTTCCTGATATTGATATTCAACATATGCTTATTTCAAATTTGCAAAAGGATATTAGAGATAAGATTCTGCTTACTGAATTTACCTATTTTCAACAACTTTGTGCAGCACTTCATCATTATCAATTACAAGTGAGTCAGTTTGAGAGCACCACTCCAATGGCTCCTATTCTAGTTGATAAGAGTGATGTTGCTCCTAATCCAAACAAGTTTCAAAAATTCAATAATTATGTCAAGATAAACAAACAAGTGAATGCAGTTGCTGATTAGGTTACTATTGCATCTCATAATGCCACTTCTGCATCCACTACTTTTTGATTAAATCGTATGTTTACTCCTCTTTCTAAAACTTTACATGCTATTATGAATAGGTTGGTAGCTACTGATATGATTACTTTACCTCCTATTCAACCTCTTTTACCTACTACGATTGCATCTAAATCTTTTGATCAAAATGATTTTTGTCAATATCATCGTCAGAATGGTCATGATACTGAGAGATGTTATTCTTTAAAACATAAAGTCCAAGATCTCATTGATGCTAAAGCTTTATCTGTTGATAATTTGGATAGTAGTGGGAATCAATCTGTCTCTCCTCCTAATTAGAACCTTTAAATCTATATGAATCCTTTACCTATGCATGATACTAATACTATTGCTCAACTATCTGCTATGGAAATTGTATATGATTCAAAGATGGATGATCTTAATCATGTCATTAATCAAGTGGAGCATGTTGCTAAGCCTATATCTCCACCTCAACCTTCACCTCAAGTTCAATCTCAACCTCTAGTTAAACCTAAACCTAAAGTGAAACCTCAACCTAAACCTTGACAATAATTTAAGGATAAAAGACCTTGGGAACTTTTGATTACCTTTGATGATTTTGAGATTATTAAGGCTCCTGATGGTCCCCTTTACATTGTTGCTAGGGTTGCTCAGATACCTACTCATGGTTGTCTTTTTTATCCTACCTCCTTAGTCAATGTTATCACTGAAGAAAATCTTTTTATGAAAAGCTTACAACGCGATTTCTATGATACATCAGATGTGTGGATTTAAACTTGTAATGGTTTTCTTTATCCCTCATTTGGTTCTATTACTTTACCAGTTGAAATTTTTGGAGAACTTGTGAACACTACCTTTGTTGTGGTTCCTACTTCTGATCAATTTCAAGTTAAGCTAGGTTTTCCTTGGTTGACTGCCATGCATGTTGTTGCTTCACCTATCCATAAGTATCTTAAGTTCATTCATGATGGCGAAGTAAAGATGATCAATCAAGTCTATATCAACCTTCTAGGCCTAGAGATTGTGCTGCTTTGGATTTATTTTGGCCTTCCTTACCTAATTCATGTTCTCCTTGCCCTAATAATCTTTTTCAATCATATCAAGCTTATAATCATCATAAGATTCTTCAATTAAGTATGCCTCCTATGGATCTTAATCATGGTCTTTTACCTACACCTTTGATACCTCCTTCAACTATGGCTTCTTGTTCTGTTAATCAAGTTCCTCCTACTAAATCTATCAAAGATCCTGTGATTCCTCCTTCTATGGTTGATAATCCTATTGATCTTCCTAAAGAACCTGTGAAGGATCCTACGATTGTTCCTCCTAGTTCTCAACCTATTTCAAATAAATCAAAATGTAACTGATCTACTAATGAATGTCGTAAAAAGCATTGTGCTCATGCTGAAGCTAAAAGATCTCTACTTTCTGTGGATACACCTATGCATAATATATTAGAATATGTTGTTACTAATAATGATGTTCACATGCATGATTATGATGATTCTATTCGTATCTTAGATCCTATTTTGATTAATTTGGATGAAGAAGATACTCTTGATGATACTGATGATGTTAATGATGAATATGAGACTATTGACATTCACATTGATTTTTTGAATATGCTTTCATCACAATTAACTCTTACACCTAGTATCAAACATAGTGATTCTCAAGAGGATCCTTGTTTGGAACTAGCTATCATTCCTACTATATTGGATATAGTCCCTCTTGTGAGCTACCCACCTACCCTAAATGATATACAATGAGAAAGGGAAAGTCGGCGGCATGCTTGAGTGGCTTGTCCTTCATGGTAGTTTTGTTGTGTATTTGCCTGCTGTATTGTGCTTCTCCCATAATGTGATTGCTAAATGTTGTTAGATTCTTTTATACGATTCTTGTTACTCAGTTGGTGCAAGATGATGGAAGAATCGAAACTATTGTTCCATTCCTCTATATGTATCTTTATTCTTCTTTGTGTTGTTCAATGTTATGTTGTAATTGTGCTATTGTTCGTAAATGTTTCCTTGTGTAATCTTCTTGGATTCGAGATATGGTAGCACTAATTCTTTTTGGTCTCCATGTCATGGTCTGAAAAGATTCTCCTTCGTATATCTTATGTAATCTTTACTCTTTTGTGATTGAAGTTCTACTTCCTTTGGGGAATGATGTCAATTCATTTTCAATAATATCATATATATATTATCTTATGATCATATTGACCCCATGGTAGGTAGATCCCTTCCGTGTTCTTTATATGTTTGTGTGTTATTTCCCTTGATTTGTCTTTGTCTAGGGGCATCTCGACGTGGAAACATAATCAGTGGAGTTGTTTATGTTTCTGTTAAATCCATTGCTCCTATTAAAGTGTCATCAATGGCTTTAACGTGGGGGCATATGCTCTGCTCACTTATTACACACACGCACTTATGAAAAATTCAAAACATGCTAAATCTTCTAAAAGGTAACACACATAAGTTTCTAAATCCAGAGGAAGACACGCACTTTAAATTTACTTTTCAAACTTTCTTTTTGGATTAAGAACTAATCCTTAAAGTATGGATTTATATTAGGATCTCTTGATCCCTCCAGTTTCAAATACACATATATTGTGATCCCTTAAGGTTGGAAGTGTCCTTAAGACTGGATCTCTTTTGTTTTTTATTTTTGGTTTTATTCTTATGGAATAGAATATTCCTAAGGATAGATCCTTGATGGGTTGACTAGTGAGTAGCCACATTCACTAGGTGGTTCAATTCCATCTTTCCAGTTGCACCTTTTTCCTGTGTGGTTCACAATGGGACATAAGTTCTCATTGGGTGAGGTAATCACACTTTTTCTTTCTCTCTTTAGAGATGTCTCTCTTATCTATGATTTAAGAGTTGATGAAGACTTGAGTCCTTGGGGGCTTGGGATTTCTCTTTGTCCCTTAGATTATGATAAGATTATCTTGTTATTTTTATCTCCTTTACCAAGAGTTTGCATCGAGTCCATACTCTTGCTAAATTGGGGGCTTAATGTATCATCTTAAAATGGAAGCACTTCCATGTTAAGAGCATTTACCCTTCTGAGTAAGTGGTTTGGGGTCATGTTAAGTGCCTTGATTGGGTCTTTGCATGTATTTGGCTTTCCCCCGCTTTCCACTTCTTCTCCGCACTAGATTTCTTCATTCTAGGTGAAATTAGGGTTAAGGTCTTAAGGACTTTCCTAATTTTTCCTCTTCCATGGCTCTATTTTCTAGGTAGGATTTAGAAATGAGACCTCCTAGTCCTTCATCACATGATTCCAAGGATTTTCTATCTGTTCCTGACACTTGGTCCTGTTTGGATATCAATTTCTAAGTTTCTGGCATCTCCTAGAACCTCTGCTGCAAATCCTGACAAAGTTAGGGTTTGAGGTCAAAGTCAACCTCGACCCTAACTAGGTCAAGGTAGACCTCGACCTTGACCTCTTCCTACCAAGATTTCAAATTTCAAATGTTGGCAGTTTGGCTTTTGGGAAAGTTATTTATCGGCCTCCGGGTCGACTATTTCAGGCTCCAAAACGGTAAATCCTTTAATTGTATTTAATCAAGGTATATTTTCTAAAGGTGAGGACCTAATTGGGATTTAATTCTTCAAGGTGGCCCATCTAGAGGAGTGTGCCCTAGATCACTATAAAAGGAGGCCTTCCTCTCTCATTTTCATATCAAGTTTTCATATCTCATCACATCCACACTCAAGCAATTTCATTTGCAAGCTCTCAAGTGCAAGCAAGTGAATTCAAGCATTTAAGAAAGTCTTCAAGCATTCAAGTGTTCAAGCATTCATCCATCAAGGAGTTTCATTGTTAGCTATTGAAGGATTCAATCTCCTTGGAGCCCCCTTGAAGATCCATCCTTCTCCATTCATTCAAACCTTCTCATATGCAAAGATCAAATCAAGATTGGTGTTGAAGATCAAAATACCATTGATTGGAGACATCTTACATTCATTGAGGCATTCTTACTTGTGGATTTGAGGATTCAAATCCTCTACAAGGACTTCAACATAAGCGAGGTGATTTGTTTCAATTACTTTGTTTATGCACAATATATTTCAATTCAATTTCAAGGTTAATTCCTAAATTGGGGTTTGACCAAGGCAAACCCCCCATACAACCAAAAACCCCAATTTTCTTGTAGGTACAGGTGCAAAATCTTAGATCTGAGAACAAATTTAGATACCCTTTTCGGTAATCTTTCAGGATCTGTGAATAGAATCAGAATCGGACTTCAAATAAATAATGTGGTCTTTGACCTTTTAAAAGGTTAAAGTCGACCTGTGTGAATTTGGAGAAAAGATTTCTGGGTTTTGTCTGCCTCAACATTTCCAGTCCAGAATAGGTGACAAAATCTTCAGAAAGTTCATACAGAAGCCAGAATTCAACATTTTCCAGATCTACCCTAATTCAAGGTTAGTATTTGCACTTCAATTATTTCAATTTCAAGTATAACACATTTTCCACTTAGGGGAAACATTAGATTTGTTCTTTCTTCCATATTAACCATAAATTGATTTGATTGTGTATTAACCTCTAGGTTGATCAAATCGGATCTCCTTGTGGGGAATTTGGGTTTGAGAATAGATCTCATATTTCCCCCCTTAAAACAAATGAATGATGTTGAATACATTTTGACCTTATTCACTAATTTTAACACCTTATCTAACCAAACCCAATAACTTAACCTTGAGTTCCTACTCAACCCAACCCATTCACACATGTTAATCACTCTTAATTATCTAATGACCCATGATTAGCTAATATAACCCTCCACTCATTCTCTCTCCTCCCATCACATCCTCCTAATTCTCCCACTTGCCTCCTAATCTAAGCCTAATCACACCCTAAACATTTGCATAATCATAATCCATGGATTCATAAATCCTAACCCAACCCAAGTCAACCTTCATGTCAAATCCTCGCATCCCCCAATTCCTTCACCTCATGTCAACCTTAAATTTTCTTACACATCCCTTAAACACTCCATCTCCCTCTTACACATTTGTCCCCTCTCACATCTCCCAAAATGGTCACATTCCCCCATACCTTCCAACCTCTCTCATTGTGACACTTGTCACAATGAGATGCATTTGAGAAAGCACAATCCATCTACTCTCTCTCAAATGCATCTTGACCCTTCCTAAGATTTGCATCTTGACCATCCATTTGACCCTCCTCTTGCCTATAAATTGAAGGCTCTTTTTCTTCATTTTAATCCACCATTTGAGCAAAGTTGCCATGCTAGTTTGAAGAACAAAAACCACATCCATAGCCTTATAATGCTAAATTTTCCCTCTTTTTTTGAAGCTTGAGCATAGTTCATGAGCACACATCCATTCTTGGACAAATCTTCTACATATTTGGAGGCTATTTTGGAGTGTGAGGTTTGCACTTCTTTGTTTTGCTTTGCTTCTCTTTTGTAGTTCTAATCTTAAAGGTTTATCTAACTTATTTTGTTGAATATTTAGCTTGCTTTATATTCCCTAACACTACTTTTTAGGTAATACATTTTGGCACACCCAATGGGACCCACGTTCTAAGATCATTTCCTTTTTTGTTTCATCATTTTTCATTGCAAAAATAACCCAAAAACTAATGTTCTTTGTTATTTGAGTGTTTTACAAGATTTTTTGAGTGTTTTGTAGGTTTGAGGAGGAAGAAATAGCATTTGCAGCATCATTCCCACTGTTGAATTTCACACAGCAAGAAAAATGCAGGTCGGCAGGATGGCAAGTATGGTCGGTGGGATCGCATTCCCATGAAAAACTTCTTTCTTCTACTTTATTTTCTTCTTCTCGGATCTTGTGTTTTACAAGTCCTTTTTTACACAATCTGTGGGATTGCAAACTCGCAACACAAGAATGTGGTTTCACCTTGTGGGATCGCGACTTCAAACTATAAGCCATAAGGCATTAAAAAGAACTTGTTAGAAAACCTTGATATTTGTGCCTACACACCTGTTAAAACATTATAGGATCACCTGTTGACCCTACGGGATCGCGACCGCAGGTATTGACTTTAATTTTCTATCAGTTTGTATTCTTCTTTAATTTTTTTGGACTAATAGGCCTACATGAGCCTACATGCTCTGCAGGATCACATGTTTTTTTCTGTGAGATTGCAAGTACAGGTGGCGGGATTGTGAATTAACATTTTAAAATAGAATTTACTCATTTGATTTTGGCTCTTTAAAAATAACTCTGCATGTATACACAAAACCTCATTATTTTGATTTGGGTTTAAAATGAGAAAAGGCTAAAATTAACAACACAAATTCTTCACATTTTGAATTGGTGCTTAAAATCAACACAATCAAGTCTTGAATGCCTAAATGGAAACGAACACAAATCTCACATTTTGAATTGGTGCTTAAAAAAAATCTCAATCAAATCTTGACTGTTAAAGGAAAAGTAACACTTTATAGCAACAAATCAAAATTTCCTTTAAGTATTATCGTTTCTACTTTCCAAAAAGAACCTTGCATGATAAACACAAGTGTTTGATGTTCTAGGATAGAAAACACTTTGCTTAAATTTGGAAATGAACACTTCTTGGTGTGTTTGAAGGAGTGTTTCTCAACACTACCTTGAGAGCTTTTCATTTTTTGCAAAAACCTTGTTAAAGTAAGTGACGTGAAAAAAATTAACTTGTATCTGCATCCTCTCCCCTTACCTTCATGGAACTTGGGTGAAAAGAAAGATCAAGTTTAATTGGTTTTTCTTCTAGCGAGGCATGTCTAGAGAGAAGTGCTTCCTCTTTAGAGAATGGCCTCAAACTGGTAATGCCTCGATTGGTATATAAACAAGGTGTTGAGAAAGCTCTCGCCTTATCCTCTCAAGCTCAGGTGAGGCGTGTTGGTGATAGCCCGAGGTAGGTTAATATCCCTACATTTTTGTTATGGTCAACTTGGCTCTTAAGTGAGTCACGCACATACAAATTGACATAGGAAGATGGTGTGGATGAATGTGATAATAGATTTCCCTTGTCAAAGATATGATAAGGAGTACTAGTGGGTATGTATAGAGAAGTGATGGGGAATTTTGGAGGAATGATTGGATTCTGGAGGGTATTTGGAGCAAGCTTTATAAGGTTTTCAATGTATTCATCATGACAACAAGACTCTCATCATCATTGGAATATGGTAGTGGGAGGAAATGTGGGATGATCAAACTCATCATAATAGAATTGTGATATGTTGACTTGCAGATGAGTTAGATAGGGATGAAGGATGAAGATGGATGGAAAGATAAAGATCATATTAGGATACACAATAAGCTCAGGTTGGGATTTGGATTAAGTTCAGGATAGGAAGAAAGATTGACTCCAAAGAAGATGGAAAGGGGATGAGGGATGACCAAGATGACTCTAATAGGTTAGGATATGGGGAGTGAAGGAGAATAATACTGGAAGGATATGATGCAAGATGATAGGAATACTATGATTATGAGACTAGGATGACATGATTCTAGAAGCTTGGGTGACTTCTGGACTAGAGGATTGGACTGAAATAGCAAAGGATTTGTGTGTAGAACTCTTTTTTTTTGTATGTTCAATAGATATTGTCGTGTTGGTTCTGGAACATCAAAAACATGCACAAGCAATTGCTACCCTAAGGAATTGGCACATGCCCAAGAGCTAATCAAAATACGACCACTATTGAACATGCAATGGATCAACAATGTCATATTATCTGACTCCAAACACTCAAGGATGGCACGATATGATGAGTGTCTTGGGGATATTACTATTCTCCTTGCACAAATATTAGCAAGCCTTCGAGATGGATCAGGTTGGCCTCTAATTTAAAGGTGTCTAGTAAGGTCTGTGGCATCCTCCCAATCAGTCTGTACACGCATGACTCACTTAAGAGCCTAGTTCACCATGCCAAAATCGTAGAGATTTTCACCTACCTCATACTACCATCAACATGCATCACCTGATCTTGAGATGATAAGGTGAGAATTTTCTCAACACCTTGTTTATATACTAATCAAAAGAGGAAGCGCTTCACTCTAGATAGGCCTCACTAGAGGAAATTAACCAATCAAATCCTTATCTTCACCCGAGATCAACAAAGGTAAGGGGAGAGGGTACATATATGGATTATTCACTTGAATCACTTAGATTAATGGGATTTATAGATAAAAAAGCTCATAAGAAGTGTTGAGAAACACATCAAGAAGTTTTTCTTTCCAAATTTGAGCCTATTAATGCTAAGTGTTTTCTATTTAAGACAAAAAGACACAAATAGCTTTTGCAAAGTTTGTGTTCGATTTTTAGGCACCAAAGGAAATGTGTATTTTGATAGTATTTTAATGCCAAAATTAAAGTGTTTATTTTGATTTTAGAGCCCAAAAAGAAATAATTTGTTCATTACCCCTTAGGTACTCAAGATTTTCTTGTGATTGAATTGTTCATTTTAGGCCCAAAGTTGAAGTGTGTGATTGATTGTTCATTTCTTTTAGGCACTCGAGATTGGATTTGGATTCATTTTAAGCCCAAAAAGTTGAAGTATTTTTTGATTGCACTCAAGATTCATTTAAATTTAGGCATTCAAGATTAGATGTGATTCATTTTAAGCCCTAAATTAAGATGTGAAGATTGAGTTTTTCATTTTCCTTTAGGTATTCAAGATTTTATGTGATTGATTTTAAGCCCAAAAGTTGAAGTATTTTTTGATTGCATTCAAGATTCATTAAACTTTAGGCATTCAAGATTATATGTGATTCATTTTAAGCCCTAAATAAAGATGCGAAGATTGAGTTGTTCATTTTATTCCATCAAACAAAAAAAGGTGTTAGCAGTGTAGGATGTTGATGACTTTGGCAAGTGATCTTTTCATCGAATGACCTACAAAAATAAGTTAGAACCTGCAAAACCGAAGGTCAAGAATAAGATCAACTCAAAAAAATAAGAAATACTCAAGGAAGATGATATTTGGACCCCTAAATAATCTCTATATTTCTAATATGAGTAAATAAAGATGAGGATTTTGAGGTATAGACTCGTACGAGTCAATACCATGCACCATACGAGTATATAGGGGTTCTCATATGAGAAAACAAGGCTAGAAAGAGATGTAGAAGGCCAATAGGAGTTAGTAAAATGCTCAATAAAAGTTACACATGTGTCTAATATGATTAAATAGGCTAGGTTGATTTTACTCGTACTAGGATTCTCACCGACATGCACTAGGTTTTCATAATTTTTGGAAATTGATGATGAAAAACTCCTAGAAAAGGAGTAAAAGTGCACGGTGGGTGTCCCACCGAGTGTGCCAAATTGTGATTTCCATGAACCTATCTTATCGGGAGCATGTATAGATATTCAAACATTAGTTATAATCTAGCATGCAAATCATATAACAAGTATTTCACAAACACCACTTCTGATTGAGCCAAAATGGGAGCACCCAAGCCCCATTTGATTTTCTCTTTTTAGGAGAATGTGGATGTGCTCTCCAAGCACAATGAGGGTATCCCCAATTCATTTTTAAGGTTATTTAATCCAAATACAATCCATGGAGATCCCAAAAATGGCACAAAACCTAGTATAAGGAACTAGTTTTGCCCCCTAGGATTCCAAGGGATGCAAATGATGAAAATAAGGATTTACGCTATGAATGAGATGAAAATCATTAACCTTTAAGCATGGATATGATTTAGATTTAAAATTAAGTGAAATACATAAGGAAACTATGATTCATTATACATTTAGGCTATGTTATGTGATCTAAGGAATGAAAACAAGAACAAAAAGCTAACAATGCTAACATGTTATAGAAACCTAGAACTAAACTAGCATAATAACAATGCATAAAATGAGAGAGATTTTAGGGACCATTTTCTCATTCAAGAGGCCTCTATTTATAGATTTTTGGAGGAAGGTTTAGGGTTTGGATGAGGTGGCACCTATGTGGCATCCACATAGGAGCCACATAGGCTAGAGGGGATGGGCTATTTTGAAGGGTCAAGTTGAGACAAAATGGTCATTTATGGTTGAATGGCTCAAGGTTTCTCACACATGTGTGAGAAACTTTGGGGAAGAGTAAAGAGGACCAAAGTGTAAGATAATTTAAGGAATATGGGTGGCTTCCTTGGGAAGAGTTTCTCACACATCTGTGAGCAACTCATTAGGGCTAATGAGGTTAGGAATCACTTCTTAAGTGAGGTCATGGGAGTGATTAGGTAAGAGGATAGGTTTATGATTTAGGTAGGGTTTTAGATTAATTTAGATTAATCCAAATATTAGAGGAATATTAGGAAATGGAGGGATTTGAATAAATATTGATTTATTTAAAAGATGGATTTATGGAGGGATAAGCATTAAAATAGATTTAATACATTAGGGAGGGGGTATTAAATTAAATTCAAATACCTTAGGTAGTGAACCCAACTTAATTAAATAATGATAATTAAATAGGTAGAGGAATATAGTAACTATTATTAATTAGTTAGAATTAATTATGATATTATAGGGATTATTAATTAAATAAATTTAATTAATATGAATGATTTTAAGGTGTATACAGGACTATTTTATCTATTCACGGGATTTCACTTTGTTCTCTATAAAATTTTAGGCTTCTAGTCCATCTAAAATGAGTTTTCCTCTAATAAAAAACTACACTAAATGTTGTCCAATATTTTACCAATAAAGATCATGTCACACTAGATAACAATCTCTAAGATGTTGCTAGAATGTGCAATGCATAAAAAGTATAGAGTAGAATGTAGCTCTCATATTACTTCTCACTTCCTTTAAAGGCAAGGGATTTGATTGGTAACTAACATTTTTCTCTTTTATATGGTTTTAAAGTCCCTAAACCTATGTATAAGGGTTTCTATGTCACTTTCTTTTGTTAGGTAGGATTTTAGACTTTCTCATACTATCATGATTTCCTTTTATTCTCTTTGTCTTGCAAAAATATTGGACTTCTTGTATTGGATATATTTTAAGTGCAATACTTTCTCCCACAACTATTAGGCATCTATGAATCTTGATCCTTGTTGTCCTAACATTTTTTTATCTAACCCCATGAACCATTATATCCCATAACATCCTACCATCCTTACATCTCATTCATAAATGTTTTCTTTTAGACCTTCAAAGAGCATAATATTAGAATACTAAAATATAATACACCAAAGCAATTACCTAACTCTAGATTATATGATATCACTAACATTTGCATTTTCCATGTATACATTTCCTTAGACCCTTGCCTTTACGAATTCCTTTTCATTGACCACTATTGATTGAAAAAATTCTTTCCCTTGTCATCGTGATTAACTATAGATACCATTAATGCCCCCAAATTTTAATGTAGTTAAATGGTGGGATACTTTAAAATATCTCTCAACATATATAATTTGGTTAGACTCATTAGTTTAAATAATCTATTTCTATGTATATCAACAAGATTCAACCTTGGTTTGATAAATTTGTTCAATAGATCTAAACATTAAACTCCTTAAGTTTTGAAGATTAAAGAATGAAACTCATAATTTTCATGGATATAGAAGGATGAAAACCCTTTAGATTTTATAGGCTAGAATTATATAAACAATGTATTTAAATTTTATTTGGAGTCTTTCAATAGTTCAGAAGACTTCACCATTTAGGCAATTTAAAATACAATTAAGTAATTATTATAGAAGTAAAATTGTGTAATCATTTATATAGAAAAAATATATTTGAATGAAATATTCCACAGGTCAGCTAGTATTATACATGTATGTTTCTTATAAATGCTATAGGTTGTCAATTTAATAAGTTTTACTATTTTCACAACTTAATAGAAAAAATTAATTCCCTTTCATTAGAAGAATCAAGGAGAATATTCTACCCATAGAAGAAACTTAAAGTTTTGATTGAATGGTATTTATATATTACCTAACGTTACTTTTCATACAAAGAGATGGAACATCCAAAAAGAGAGTTTGTAGAAGAATAGGATGGTGATTCAAAAACCCTCTAGTTGAGTATAGAGAAATTAATGATGAGTTTGATGTTGACATATTTTTATGAACTTTCATACTTTGAAATCAATGGATAGGCATAAGAATCTAAATAAACTAAATAATAACTAGTTTAACAAGGATTTACAGCACAAGTTAGAAAAGATCATAGTTTTCTTTAGAGATACCCAAAATTCAACACAATTTTCTAATTCATCATTTTCATATCGAATTATTTAATTATTTTTCAAATGACTAATATCTCACATTCTCGTAAATAGTTAAATAATTTATTATTTAATTTATTTTACTTCTTACAATAAATTTTTATTTTCTACTTGTGATTAATTAAACCAATAGTTTTAATCATTTATTTCATCTAGCTCAGACTAATTAATTAATCAAGGGTAATTAATCTGTATAAGAAATTTCTCTCATTTTTTATTTCATCTCACCTAAATCCTCAAATATTTAATCTTGGCTATTTAATATGCCCACATGATTGAAAATAACAAATATCTATTATTAGATCAGTGGCCTTACCTTTCTCATGCTTCCACATATGTGATCATGCCCACCCACTACACTCCTTTATTAGAAATATAAAATAGATGAATAACAAGATATGTCTATTAGAGAAAGTAGCTATTAACCATAAATAAAGTAACATAACTACAAACTTATGATTCCAAGAGATATATAAATGTCATGATAAAATGTTTCATTAAAAGCTCAAAGAGAAACTACAAGATAGTGACTACATGCATCAATGTACATGTATGTCAAAGTATTTAAAGGAATTCAATAGTATAAAAAAAAATTAAAATACAAGCTATATAGTGAGTTTATATAGAACCAAGAAGAAGATAGAAGGGGAAAATCCAACAAATAGGGATAGACCACCAAGTGATCTAATAAAATTAAATCCTCCTCCCTTTTAAGATGGTGACACCTCAATACCTTATCTACTATTTCTAAATTTATTAAAACTCACTTTGTTAATATAATAAATCCTAATAAAAATGAAAGAGAAATATAGGACTAATTAAAATTAATATTCACTAGGAAAATAAATTATTCTATGTATACCCCTTATCAATCGGGAAAATTCATAGGAAGCACGAAGTATAAGAGAAACCACAAATCTAAGTTTCATGCAAAAGCTCTACTCTAACTATATCATCTTAAAATGGAAGCACTTCCATCTTGGTAGGTTTAGTACCCTCTTATAGTACATTTATCATGATAGACTTGCACTTAGGAAGCATTTTGCACTTGATTCCTTCATTCTAGGTAAAATTAGGGTTAGGATCCCAAGGATTCTCCTTAATTTCCCTCCTCCAAGGCTCTATTTTCTAGGTAGGACTTAGGAATAGGTCTTCCTGGCCTTCATCATATTCATCATAGGATTTTGTGCCTCTCCTTGGCACTCTACCCTATTCTGACATCATTTTTAGGTCTCTGGGCATCCCTGGGACCTCCTGTTTCTCATTTTGACTAGATCTGGACTCCTAGGTCAAGGATGAGGTCATCCCTGACCTAGGTCAAAGTCTAAGTCATCCTTGACCAAGGTTAGAGATGAGGTTGTCTTTGACCTCCTTTGGGATTTGATTCCCCTTTTCAAATTTGGTCTCAGACAGCCCCAAAATTAATGTCGAGCTTTCAGATCTAAGTGCGGAAGGGTTTTAATTTGAAATTTATTTAATTATTTTCCCTCCTTAGTTGGTTATTGTGATTGGACCATAATTCAAGGTGAATTTGAATAATGGTTCCTCACATTACTCTAGGAGCCTCACCTTGAAACCTCTATATAAAGACTCTCATTTGCCTTCATTTTCACAAGAACTACATAATCACAAGACAAGGAGACACAATTGATTGAAGTAAGCGATGGTGAAGTGAAGATGCAAGATTGCAAGAGGATGATATAGAAGATCAAGCCTTTGTTGATATCAAGCATTTTGGGGAGCATAGCATTGTGAACATCTATTTGGAGCAAGAGAGATCCTTTCTTCCTTGATCCACAATTATCAATATTCAAGCATTCAAAGATACAATTATGGGGTAGAAACTATGGATTATGAGTTTGGTAGGATTACTTTAGCCTTTGGGGCTTGGTATGCTTTCTTATCTTATTCAAATCTCTACTTTGCTTTCTCATACACATTCATGCTAGGGTTTTAATCTAGAGGATTAGATCTTGGAATTACACATTCAATACACACACACATTCTATTACAAATGTCTATTCGTGGAGGTGGAGATCACCAAAATGGGGTTTTGACTAAGGAAAAACCCTATAAAGCCACCCCAAAACACCATTTTTAGATATCTACAGTTGATGTTTCGAGAATTGAAGTGCAGATCTGAGTACCCTTTTTGGAAAACTTCTGAGATCTGTGAACAAAATTTTTGTTAGAGCTATGAGGGGTAGGATCCTACCTTGGGGTAAGACCTTGCCCCGCTATCTGGGTCAAAGATGACTTGCTTCTAGAAAGACAAAAGTTTTCTAGGTTTTCTCTGTTGTGGTTTTTTGGTCTCGGATTTGGTTGAAGAATTTCCTGAGACTGTACATAGGCATCAAAAAATAGGTATTTCTAGATTTATTCCATCATAAGGTATGTACCTTATCTTATTTGATTTCAAGCATTTCCTAATTTACATTACTTATTCAATTCCAACTTCAAGCATTACAAATGAATAGTGAGGAATGTTAGATGCATTGTCGATAGCTTCCATTTTTCACCTATTCATTTTGGTGAACCCGTTTATGACAACTCTTTCTTTTTGGTGTTAGATTTAAATCTTGCATGCTTATAAGATTAGATTTCTTTCATTTATACCTTTCTTGCATTTATATTTCAAAAATACAAAAAAAATTGTAAAATCTCTTTAAAAATACAAAAACATTTACATTTTCATGCTTTTAGAATTTCTTTGTATTCAACATGTAGGATTCTTGTTTTGATTACTTTGATGATGCTTTTATTGTACAAGAGGATAGATTCCCTAATGAGGTACATGGTAGTGAGGATGAAAATTGTTCGAATAAGATCTCCATTGATCCTATTCCTATTTCACTCTCCTCCACAACCTCTCCAATTGACCTTCACCATAGGGGGTGTGCATGGTTACCTTCATGTCCCACTATTTGCAACATTGATAAACCTAAAATGGTATATCCTAATCCTTTGATGACGGTAAAAGGATGTCCTCACATAACAATTAAGGGTAAACCTAGAGATTCTTTGGATTTCTTTGATAACACTGATTCTATTTCACATGCTTATTGTACATGGAATAACCCTCAACCTACTATTCCAGTTTCTTTACCTCCTTCTCAACCTATGCTTCCTTAAGAACCTAGGTTTCCTTCTATCTTTAAGGAGTATAACTTAGTTGACCAATTACGTGATATTCCTGCTAAGATATCTTTATGGGAATTACTTCAAACTTCCCCAAGATATCATGACGCATTGCAAAAAGCTTTATCCACTCTTCCTGCTTCGCCTCCTAATCAAGAGAACATTCAATCTATTTTAGATTGCATGCATGCTATGCCTTCTTTACCTCTTATTGTGTTTTTTGATAATGATTTACCTTCTCTTGAGGTGCAGAATCAATATGATGCTCTTATGGTTGTTGTCTCTATTAATCAGAGTATCATTAGAAGAACATTAATTGATAATGGATCTGGACTTAATGTTTGTAGCATGGATATGCTTAAGGCAATTAAAGATGATCTGACAACTATTCAACCTGATAATGTCCCTATACATGGATTTGATAATATTGCGAAGAGAACTTTGGGTATTATTACCTTACTTGTTAAAGTTGGTCCAGTTATTCTAAATACACCTATTCATGTTATTCCTGGACCTCTCAATTATAACCTTCTTTTAGGAAGACCTTGGTTACATACTATGCATGCAGTTCCTTCTACTCTTCATCACAAGGCTAGGTTCATCTATAACAACTTAATGTATATATTACATGCAGATGATGCACCAAATCCTTGCCTAAATGTAGAATATGCTAAAATCTTTGAGCCTCTTCAACCAAGTAAAGAGATTGAAAAACAGTCTGAGATAAAACCTGAGATACAACAATAGGAAGCTTCATCTTCTTCTTTGACTAAGGATGATTGGGGGACATTGGATTTTAATCCTACTTTCATTGGAGAATATAAGGTCTCTAATTTGGAATTCATGAAGCAACAAAGTGAATTTGAGAAAAAAGTTTTTACTCCTTCCCTGCTTTCTAAGGAACTAAAAAGTAATTTTGTTGCTTCTTCGATTAATGAAACAATTGAAACTATAAAGCCTAATTGTTATGATATTGTGACATATGATGCTCCTTGGAATCCATCTGATATGACTGATTGATATGGTCCTGGTTATCATTTTCTTAAGAAATCAAGATTTAATTGGAAAAGATGCGGTAAATATGAACAAGGTATACAAGTACCTTTGGATAATGAAATCTATGATCATACATATGGATTAGGATTCAAGCCTTATAGATAGCCATCAACTTTTCCTCTTAATGTTGATCATATCTATGGTGGAAAGTTGAAATTGGTTAACCCACTCCTTATTGACATTAATAAAGCACCTACTTTGGATACTTTTCCTAAAGATGAAACCTTAATGGAATTTTTAGGGGTTTATGAAGATTTACCTAAGTTGCATCACAAATGATGGAAGCCTTATTGTTTAAATACTGATGCTTACTTTGGGGAACATGGTGAAAAGGCAAGGGCGATGGGAGAACTAGGAGGAGCGGGAGCAGGAGTGGGAGGATTTTCAAATTTGAAGGGGGGTGGGATCTTTGGGTTGCAGGATGCGGGATCCTCTGGCGTTGGTATCCTTGCAGAGCAAGCCTCTGCGGACCCAAAGAAAAAGGATGGGGTCCCACGGGAAAGTAGAAAGCCCCAGGTAAGGATGCTGGGGTGGGGGATGGGATTTCTTCCTCTTCTCCCATAGTCATGAAGACCCAGGCATGTGATTAGAATGGAATAGACTTAAACCGTCGGTGGTCAACTCTCTTTAGAGTAAAACCCATAGGAAAGTCCTCTTTCTCCTTTATTAAGGATTTATTTGATAAGGAAAATGACAAATTTTCCATAGAGATTCCCAATGAGCTGGTTGATCACAACATAACATCTATGGGTCTCACTCTTGTTGGAAAATTTGTGGGGTCTAGACCTAACATAGATATTGTTAGGATTTTTGCTAAGAGGAAATGGGATCTAAAAGGTCAAGTCCAAGTCATAGCCATGGCTAAGGGATATTTGTCTTTTGAGTTTTCATGTAAGGATGACTTGGACAAAATCCTCTATCCTAGCCCTTGGACCATAGGAAAGACAACCCTAGCATTGCAAAAGTGGACACCAAAGTTGGATCTCAATGACTCTTTCTTTGTCCAAGCCCCAATGTGGGTTAGACTCCCTGAACTTCCTCTAGAGTTCTAGTACAAAGATGTTTTCAATGGCATCACCAACTCCTTCAGTACCCTGCTATCGATAGACCCTATGACTACTACAAGGAGCTGCCTCACCTATGCCAAGATATGCATAGGGGTCGATGAGGGTCAAGACATGCTAGAAATTATAGAACTACCATCAAAACTAGGCATACATGTGTAGAAGATGGATTACAAAAGTTTCCCTTTTGCTTGTTTCCACTGCAAAAAGGTCGGACACAAAGCAAAAGTGTGCTTAGCATTCTAGAACTCAGAGAAAGAAAGGAAAACAAATATTGCTCAAAGAAAGATAAAGTTAGGAAACCAAAACAAAAGTGATAAGGGAGGCCCATCTAGGGAGATCACCAAACCTTAGGAGGGTACAAAGGACAACAGTAAAAGAGTGTGGAAAAAAAGGAACAACTAGAGATCTCTTCTGAGACCCCAGAAACTAGGGCTGAAAAGGAAAAATCCATTGAAGGGGGTTTGAAAAGACAACAAAAAGATCTGATGTAGGGGCATCCAAGGTTTAGGTAGGGGCATTCTATGTCCTTAGAAAACTACATGGAGTGTTTGTGTTTTGGCTAGTTTTTACTCAGTTGCAACCTTGACCGAGGGTCTCAGTCATTGAAGGAAGCTCGGTCACTGAAGGAACTCGAGAGTCTCCAGCACTCAATGAAAGTTTTTCTCAGTCATGATTACGGTACTCGGTCGATACTAGTGGTCAGCGATGCCTAGCATGCTCGGTAATTTTACTATCCCTTGTTAGTTTTGACTTGTCGATTGGAGTTCTGTGTGATTTGTTGAGCCGACTTGGTGAATTAATTGTTGGTAGCCACTGTCTTGGGCTGGCATGCAGAATTAAATGTTTGTATACATTTGTAAGCTGACTTGTATGGCATTTAATTGTTATTTTGGGGAGTTAAAGGTTTCATCCAGCTGACTTGTTGTTGATGATTAGTATTTAAGGAGGTCTTGGGTAGATGTTTAGGAAGGAGGGAAAAGGATTTGAGAGATAGAACCAAGAGAAGAAAGGTTCATGACTTTGATAACTTAGTGAGTCAAATCTGAGGTTCTGAGAGCTGAAATTGGTGAAGTTGTGGGAAAGTTCTTGATGTTCTTGCAGATTAGATTGTAATCTGATAGTTCTTTGTAGCAGAGCTAGGGGTTTGCATACTTGGGAATAAGGAGATTTCTTGGAGGTTTGTGAGCTCAAGTTTAGATCTGCCTTAGGGTTTCCATCAACTTTTGATTATATTTAGAGCTGAACTAGCTAAGATTATATTGGATCTAGTTGTGGATCTTGTAGGATTGTTTCATTTTGTAATTGGCCCTAACCCAGAAGGCCTTATAGCTAGGCATGTTAATGAAAATTACTTGAAACATTCATGGTGTTATTTGTTATGTTGAGTATTCCATTGTGTAATTCTTTTGGCTGCAAGGTTTGGATTGTCCGTCATTGGATCCACCATCCTTGACTGCATTAGGTGGTATCAGAGTGACGGTTTATTCCTATTGGAGTGAAGGTTTGTTCCTATTGGAGTGAAGGTTTGTTCCTATTGAAGCAGAAGTTTGACCTAGTAAGGCTGATCTTATTGAAGTAGAGATTATGCGCAATCTGTATTGTAGATCGAAAGCACTAAACTTGTGAAATTGTGCCCTAGTTGTTTACAAGATTGCATGTTGAGATCTGACTTGTTGCAACTTGGAGATTGTCACAAGGTGGTCAGTGAGGGTTTATTGTAGAGATTTTCTCTTATCTCTAAGGATGCCTCTGAGAATATTGGAACCTAGAGTTATTTCAGATCTTTGTGATATTATTGAAACCTAGATCACTGATAAAGTGAAATTAGATTTTAGATCTGAGTTGAAATTGATGAAGAATGATATGGTCACCGAGATCATGAGAATTGTTGCTGGTATACATCAAAATGTTGGTACTAAGGATGGCTATGAAGAAGCTGGTGAAGAATTTGAAACTATTGGATCTAGTGGTGATGACTAGAGGAATAGATATGGTGAAGATAGAACTGTTCGGTTGCCTAGATTTGTTGCTCATTTTAGTAATTACCGAATGTAAATTTCTACTTTCTTTGGTACTTTGAAACTCGACAATCTGATTGATTGGATTGGTGAACTTGAAGATTTCTTTGAGCTGGAAGAAATTAAAGATCCTCTTCGGGTGAGATTAACACAGAAAAATTTGAAAGGACATGCTTCTCTTTGGTGGAAGGAACTATAGAGAGACCGAGAGGATGAAGGTGAAATGAAGATCAATCGGTGGAGATTGATGGTCACTAAGTTGAAAGCTAAGATCATACCAGCTGACTATGAGCTTGACTTGTTTAAGAAGTTGAAAAATCTAAAATAGAAGGATTTTTCTATTGAGGATTATACCAAGGAGTTCTAAAAACTTACTATTCAGGCTGGACACCGAGAGCTTGGTAAGGAAAAGGTAGCTCGGTATGTGAATGGTCTGAGATTCAATATTCAGGATGAGCTTGGTATGCTAAAGATTAATTTTGTTGAAGATGCTTATCAATATGCTCTGAAGGTAGAAGATAAGTTGAAGAGGAAACAACCTAGTAACTCCCAAGGGAAAGAAAAGGTTGATCACTTGGTGAAGGATAAGTCGACTAATGCAGAAGATGAACAGAAACCTATGGAACCAAAGAAGAAGATAGGTAGAGTTATCTTTAAGGGTACTTGTTATAACTGTGGAAAGGAAGGACACCATTCTTTTGAGTGCACACAGAAGAAGGTTGATCGACGAACTACTATCATCAATGAGAACATTCAAAATGAACCTAAATCAAAGAACTTGCTGCTTCAGTGAACATTGCTCGATACAAAGGATGAACCTTGTCAAAGGAGTAACTTGTTTAGGACCCGATGCAAGACTGAAGGTAAACTCTGTGATGTTATTATTGATAGTGGTAGTACTGATAACCTTGTTGTTGAGGACCTGGTTCAGAAACTTGGTTTGTGTAGAATGAAACATCCTTATCCTTATAGGCTTGGCTAGTTGCAAGATGTTCATGCTTTGGAAGTCAAAGAACAATGCTTCATTGATGTTCAGATTGGCCAGTACAAGGATCTTTTGATTTATGATATTGTGAAGATGAATAGTTGTGATGTATTGCTCAGTAGACCTTGGCAATATGATTGCAGAGCTATTTATGAATGTGTAAGAAATGAGTTTACTATTGAGAAGGATGACAGGAAGTTTTCACTGATGCCTTTGATGGATACAACACTCGGTAGGAGAAGCCTGAGTATTGGTAGCCTAGTTGAGATTGTAGATCTAGAGAAAATGAATGATTAGTATGAAGAACCAACCTGTACATTATCTAGAAAAGACTTGAAGAGACAGAGGAAGCTGAAGTGGAAGACTTTACAAGCAGAAAAGGTGAGGACTTGTATGTGAAGAACCAGTTCAAGATTTATGTGTTGAATCCTAATAGATGTCCTTCTCACATATGAACATCTTTTGGAACCTAGGGTGTCTGATGTAGGGGCATCCAAGGTTTAGGAAGGGGCATTCTATGTCCTTGGAAAATTGCATGGAGTGTTTGTGTTTTGTCTAGTTTTCACTTGATTGTAGCCTTGATCAACGGTCTCGGTCATTGAAGGAAGCTCAGTCACTGAAGGAACTCAAGAGTCTCTGGTGCTTGATGAAAGTGTTGCTTAGTCATGCCTATAGTACTTGGTCGATACTAGTGCTCGGTGATGCCTAGCATGCTTGGTAATTTTACTTTTGCTTAGTAGTTCTTACTTGTCGATTGGAGTTCTATGTGATTTGTTGAGCTGACTTGGTGAATTAATTGTTGGTAGCCACTGTCTTGGGCTGACATGTAGAATTAAATGTTTGTATACATTTGTAAGCTGACTTGTATGGTATTTAATTATTATTTTGGGGAGTTAATGGTTTCATCCAACCAACTTGTGGTTGATGATTAGTATTTAAGGATGGCTTGGGTAGATGTTTAGGAAGGAGGGAAAAGGATTTGAGAGATAGAACTAAGAGAAGAAAGGTTCATGACTTGGATAACTTAGTGAGTTAGATTTGAGGTTGTGAAAGCTGAAGTTGGTGAAGTTGTGGAAAATTTCTTGATGTTCTTGCATATTAGATTGTAATCTGATAGTTCTTTGTAGCAGACCTAGGGGTTTGCATACTTGGGAACAAGGGGATTGCTTGGAGGCTTGCAAGCTCAAGTTTAGATCTACCTTAGGGTTTCCATCAGCTTCTGATTGTCTTCAGAGCTAAACTTGCTGAGATTGTATTGGATTTGGTTGTGGCTCTTGTAGGATTGTTTCATTTTGTAATTGGCCCTAACTTGGAAGGCCTTACAGTCGAGCATGTTAATGCAAATTACTTGAAAAATTCATGGTGTTGTTTGTTATGTTGAGTATTCCATTGTGTAATTATTTTGGCTACAAGGTTTGGACTGTCCTTCATTAGATCCACCATCCTTGACTGCATTAAGATCCCAAAGACCAGGATAGCCAATAGATAGTAAATATAGTTCTCAGAGAGGAGCTCCCCTCCTTAGAAGGTATAGGCCTAGAAGTCAACATACAACAAGATACCATGGAAGAAACCAAGGAAGACATCCTAGTAGAAGGAGGTGATTCATGCCTTGGGTCAATCTTCATCTCCATTGTTCCAGATTCCCTTGAATCCCCACTGGAAGAATCCTTCTCCAGCCCAAAAAGGGACAAGTCAATAGGTTCCCCATCTCTAGAACCCTACCCTCATCTTGAGAAGTAGGACACAAATAAAGTCCTACAAATGGAAGAACTACTAATCACAGTCTCCCTAAGGAAGCTAACAAAGATGTAAAGGAGTGCAGATCCAAGGCTCAAAACAAGAAGAGACCCAATAGCAGAGATCCCTCCCCGGTTTCCCCTGCAGCAACTAGGAGTAGAAACAAAGCTGATGTAGGGGCTAAACAAAAAACTCCAGGAAGAAAGAGAGAAAGTCAGATTAGGCAAGAAGAAGCTAGTAAGAACATTGTAGATGGAACTCAAAAAACCATTGAGGTAGCATGTATCCCCAATAAGCAATGAAAGTTACTTCACGGATCCCTTGTGGGCTCAGCTCACACAAGAAAGAAGTAATTAGCCACACATATATGGAAAATAGAACTCAAATTTTTTTAACCCAGGAAGCTAAAATGTAGATGGAAAAGTTAGCGAGAACCAACTTGTGGTTCGCCACTAAACATTTAGCTGAAGTCATCTTTGAGGAAGTAAAGGCCAAGTATTTGTCTCAAGAGATAAGACAGAACAACATAGGGAGATTTCTTTCGGCTGGATTGTCCAATTCCAATTACAACAAAATGGTCAAAGGGAACCTAGGCCAAAAGGGTACTAGTGGAACCATCTTTGGATTCAGTTTCACTATGATCCTTTACCTTGCCTCTGAAATAGGAGTCAATTATCCCTAGTTGGAAGCAGATTCTTTAAATTACACCACTAGTGCCAACACACTTGATGATCTATGGGCCATCCTTGTTGTGATCCACACTCATCATGTGTCTTGGACTGCCAACAAAGTCACTGACAGGATCACCAATGAGATTGTTAGTAAGGAAGCTAAGTTGAGCTAGCACCATGCCAAAGATCTCTTAGGTGATGTGAAGGATTTACCTAACGAGGATAGACTCCAAAGTACAGAGGAAATAATTAAAGATAATTATGAAAGTAAAGGGGATTTTCAAAGGTGTCATTACATTAATGACAAGCACTGGAAGCATAGTAAGGTTATTTACTATGTGTCCCCTCCGCATGCTTTTTGGGCTTCCCTTCCCAAGAACTGTAATTACCTTCAAAGGCATAATTCTTGAAAGCTTAGAACAAAGGCTAATAGAAAGATGGAGAGCATTAAGGTTCCACATCACTAGAGAGAAACCAAAACCCAAACAATAGCCATGGTTGGGGAAAGACGTAGAAGGAAGCTAGAGAATTATAGCAAGAAGTGGAAGAATCACACCAAAGTTTGGAGCACCCTGCAAAAAGGGGAAATCACCACCTTTATAGAAAGAATCCATGGTTGCGGGAAGGAGATCACCAACATCTTCATTAAAAGCTGGAATGAACGAAAGGTGGAAATTGAGGGAAAGTCCTTCACTATCACGGAGGAGGTGATTTCCTTGGTCACTGGCATTCCCATTATTGGGAATAAATTTTATAGAGATTGTAAAATTTTTGATAATGTTGTTAATGAATTTGTTAGAGATGACAACGAGATGAAGGCAATAGTCAAGAAGGGCACTCATTATCAGCCTGCGGGTTTGAAAATGTTGTGGCAATTTGTCCTCAAGGCCCTCATTTCATACATCACTCTGGATACCAAGTTTGATAGAATTCATACCTACCATTTTATCTTGTTGAATCACTTTAGGCATGGAAAGAATATTTAAATTCTATTTTATCTCTATTCCTCAACAAATGAGAATATCAATGGCTTTAGAGAAAAGAACATTGCTAACCCTTCTCTGCATGAAGGCTTGCTTCTGTTAATTTATGAATTTTTCAAAACCCAAATTTTGGGTAAGGAAATCACAGAGGCCAAAGCTAATAGTGAAGATTCTGGGTCAAACTATGTCTCATTGGGTAATAGTGAGGGAAAATACTCTGAGGATAGTGTGGATAGTGAGGAAGAATAGGAAAAAACTAAAAAGGGGTCCTCATCCAATAAGCAACCCTCGAGCTCGGCCAAAATTGAAAAAACTCTAAAAAAGTAGGATAGAAAGGAGATTGCCTCAAATGAGGAATATAAAAACAATGAGGAAGATATGAATATAGATGATGAGGTGGGCATCCCTGTAAAGGAAGCAACAAAAATAATGGAACAAGTTACAGGGGAAAACCCCAACTCTATGAGGGATTGCTCGGGATGCCTCTTTATTGACCTTATGATTAGTGAAGATAACTCCCCCCTCTTAAGACCCCATTTGGAACTAGCAATGAGGCTCATGATCCTATTCCCAAGGATCCCAAAGATGAATAGGGTAACCCCTCTACTCAGTCCCCAATCACACTTGAGACCTCATAAGAGAATTCCAGAGGGGAACACCAAAGTCAAGATTTTGGTAAAGGAAAAAAGGTATGGAGGAATTTCAATATCAATATAGTGCGCATGGGGTCATTAGGGAGGTTGTCTATCCACAAATCCTAGAGGATATCGAAGGCAAAATCCACAATGAGGAGCTGATTGATCCCACTTTGGTGGTTCTCAGTGATAAAGCCAAGGAAATGGAGATGGACTTCCTTAACAACACCAAGAATAGCATGTTGGATCAATTCAAATCCTTCAAATGGCTCTTCCATGAAATCAAAGATCTCAAAGAGAAAATACAGAGCACTGATGGTAAGGATCACAACACTACTGACAAAAAGAAAATCTTGGAGGAAAGGGTTGTACACCTCAAATCCAAAATGATCAGTCTTGAGGAAACCTTAAAGGAAATCGCTGAGTAAAACTATAACATTCTCAAAGTATCCAATGACCACATTAAGCTTCTTATCAACAAAATGGAAGAAAAAATGGATAGTGGGGATGAACAGAGTACTATTAAGGAAGAAAAGAAGAAGCCAATGAGGGTCCAAGCAAAAGAACTAGAGCCAGTACGAAGAAAAATAGGGATGAATTCGGTTCCAAAGGACATTAGGACATTCAAAAAGTAAAAGAGGCAGTAGAGAAAATGGAGGTCCTGGAACTTAATGCAACTGTCATGCTCAAGACCTTAGCCTAATTTGGTGCCTATTTTTGTGGTTGTTTCTTGGTTGGCCTTTCCTTGGCCTATCTCTTAGTTTTTATACTATAGCTCTATTATGTACTTATCATAGCTACTTTTTATCTTGTTGTGGGTTTTAGGCACCCTGTAAAACCTGTTTTACTTAATCAAAAACACGGTGAAAAGGATATTCTCATGTTACCAATCGATCTTCTAATATGAATTGATTTGTTAATAACTGAGACTATTGATATTCAAATGGATGAGAATGACACTGAAAAGATGATAAAGATTGGGAAATTTTTGAATCAAGATGAATGTGATAAGTTGATTTCCCTTTTACTTGAATTTAAGGACATTTTTTCTTGGACATATTAAAAAATGCCAAGTATAGATTCTAAGATCGTTACTCATAACATTTTTTTAAAACCAAAAATGAAACCCGTGAATCATAAAATTTGAAAGATGAATCCACGAATTCCTTTATTGGTTAAAATTGAAATTGAAAAGTTATTAGATTCTGGATTTATCCGTTCTATTGATTACTCAGATTGGATTTCAAACATTGTGCCTATTTCAAAAGGAGAAAATAAGATAAGGATGTGTACTGATTTTAGAGACTTAAACAAGGCATCCTTAAAGGATGATTTCTCATTACCTAACATTGATATGATTGTGGATTCAATAGCAGGTCATGCCTTGTTATCTTTTATGGATGGTTTTTCTAGATATAATCAAATCTTTATTCCTCCTGAAGATCAATTTAAGATAGCATTTATAACACCTTGGGGAACAATTTGTTGGGTCATGATGCCTTTTGGATTAAAGAATGCAGGAGAAACTTATCAAGAAGCTATGACTTTGATTTTTCATGATTACATTCATAAGATCCTTGAAGATTATGTGGATGATATTTTAGCAAAGTCTATTCAAAGAGAAGATCATGTTACTATTTTACGACAAATATTTGAAAGGATTAGAAGTTACAACATGAGATTGAATCCTAAGAAATGTGTCTTTGGAGTTGATTCTGGTAAATTATTAGGATTTATAATCTCTTGGAGAGGCATAGAAGTAGATACTAAAAAGATTAAAGCTATTGTTAATTTGCCTCCTAAAAATATCTCTCAATTACAAAGTTTACAAGGAAAAATACAAGTTATTCATCACTTTATTTCTAATTTTGTTGATCAAACTATTCCTTTTACTTCCTAATGAAGGGACATCCAAGGTTAAGGTGGGGCATTTTGTGTCCTCGGTGAAACTGCATGGAGTGTTAGTATTTGGTTGATGTTACTCAGTTGCAGCCTTGACTGATGGTCTCGATCATTGAAGGAAGCTCAGTCACTGAAGGAACATGGTAGTCTTTGGTTCTCGATGAAAGTGTTACTCAGTCATGCCTACGGTGCTTGGTCAACACTGGTGCTCAGTGATGCCTGGTGTGCTTAGTTAATTCACTATTGCTCGGTAGTTCTGGCTTACCGACTAGGGTTCTATGTGATTTGTTGAGCCAACTTGGTGAATTTATTGTTGGTAGCTATTTTTATAGGCTAACATGCTAAATTAAATGTTTGTATACATTTGTAAGCTGATTTGTATGGCATGTAATTATTTGTTTTGGGGAGTTAAGGGTTTCATCTTGCCAACTTGTGGCTGATGATTAGTATTTAAGGAGTGCTTGGGTAGATGTTTAGGGAGAGGACTTAGAGATGATGGAGCAGAGAAGTTCATGACTTGAAGACTTAGTGAGTCAGATCTAAGGTTCTAAAGCTGAAGTTGGAAAAGTTGTGGAAAAGTTCTTGATGATCTTGCAGATCAGATTGTAATCTAATAGTTGTTTGTAGTAGAGCTAGGGGTTGCATACTTGGAGACAAAGAGATTGCTTGGAGGCTTGCAAGCTCAAGTTTAGATCTGCCTTAGGGTTTCCATCAGCTTTTGATTGTCTTTAGAGCTGAACTAGCTAAGATTGTATTGGATCTTGTTGGATCTTGTAGAATTGTTTTCTGATTGTAATTGGCCCTAACTCAGAAGGCCTGACAGTTGGGCATGTTAATGAAAATTAGTGTTAAACAATTACTTTTTTTGTATTGTTGAGTATTCCACTGGGTAATTCTATTGGCTACAAGGTTTGGACTATCCTTAATTGGATCCACCATCCTTGACTGCATCAAGTGGTATCAGAGTGAAGGTTTGTTCATGTTGGAGCTGATCTTGAAGGTTGACCTAGTAAGGCCGATCTTGTGAAGTTGATCTTGTTGGCGAAGAGATTGTGTGCAATCTGGATTGCAGATCCAAAGCACTGAACTTGTGGAAATGTACCCTAGTTGTTTGCAAGATTGCAGGTTGAGATCTGACTTGTTTACAACTTGGAAATTGTCACAAGCTGGTCAGTGAGGGTTTGTAGCAGAGGGTTTCTCTTATCTTTAAGGATGCCTCCAAGAAGATTGGACCCTAGAGTTATTTTAGATCTTTGTGATACTATTGAATCTTGGATCATAGAGAAAGTGAAATTAGATTTCATATATGAGATGGAATTGATGAAGAATGAAATGGTCACCGAGATCATGAGAGTTGTTACTAGTATACCTCAGAATGTTGGTATTGAGGATGGCTATGAAGAAGTTGTTAAAGAATTTGAAACTATTGGATCTAGTGCTGATGACCGAAGGAATAGATCTAGTGAAGACATAAATGCTTGGTTACCTAGATCTACTACTCAGTTTAGTAATTACCAAATGGAAGGTTCTACTTTCTCTGGTACTTTGAAGCCTAACAATTTGATTGATTGGATTGGTGAACTTGAAGATTTATTTGAGTTGGAGGAAATTGAAGATCTTCTTCGGGTGAGATTAGCATAGACAAAGTTGAAAGGACATGCTGCTCTTTGGTGGAAAGAACTACAAAGAGACTGAGAAGATGAAGGTAAAACAAAGATCAATCAGAGGAGGTTGATGGTGACTAAGTTGAAAGTTAAGTTCATACCAGCTGACTATGAGCTTGACTTATTTAAGAAGTTGTAGAATCTGAAATAGAAAGATTTGTCTATTGAAGATTATATTGAGGTGTTCTACAAACTTACTATTCGGTCTGGACACCGAAAGCTTGGTAAGGAAAAGGTAGCTTGGTATGTGAATGGTGTGAGATTCAATATTTAGGATGAGCTTGGTATGCTAAAGATTGATTATGTTGAAGATTATTATCAGTATGCTCTAAAGGCAAAAGATAAGTTGAAGAGGAAATAACCTAGTAATTCCTGAGGGAAAGAAAAGGTTGATCACTCGGTGAAGGATAAACCGACTGATGCAGAAGATGAATAGAAACCTATGGAACCGAAGAAGAAGATAGGTAGAGTTATCTTTAAGGGTACTTGCTATAAAAGTGGAGAGGAAGGATACCATTCTTTTGAGTGTACACAGAAGAAGGTTGACCGACGAACTATTGTGATGAATGAGAACATTTAGAATGAAGCTGAATCAGAGAACTTGCTACTTTGGTGAACATTGCTCAATACAAAGGATGAACCTTGTCAGAGGAGTAATTTTTTTAGGAGCTGATGCAAGACTGAAGGTAAACTCTATGATGTTATTGTTGATAGTAGTAGTACTAATAACCTTGTTGTTGAGGACCTAGTTCAGAAACTTGGTTTGAATAGAATGAAGCATCCTTGTCCTTATAGGATTGGCTGGTTACAAGATGTTCATGCTTTGGAAGTTAGAGAACAATGCTTCATTGATGTTTAGATTGGCCAGTGCAAGGATCTTGTTTTATGTGACATTGTGAAGATGAATAGTTGTGATATATTGCTCGGTAGACCTTGGCAATATGATTGTAGAGCTATTTATGACTGTGTTTGAAATGTGTTTACTATTGAGAAGGATGACATGAAGTTTTCATTGATGCCTTTGCTAGATACAATGCTCGATAGGAGAAGCCTGAGTATTGGTTCCTGAGTGGAGATTGTGGATCTAGAGAAAATGAATGATCAGCATGGAGAACCAACCCATACATTGTCTATAAAAGACTTGAAGAGATAGAGGAAACTAAAGTGGAAGACTTTGCAAGAAAAAAAGGTGGAGGACTTGTATGTGAAGAACCAGTTTGAGATTTATGTGTTGAATCCTTAAAGATGTTCTTCTCACATATGAACATCTTTTGGTACCTGGAGTGTTTGATGTAGGGGCATCCAAAGTTAAGGCAAGGCATTCTGTGTCCTTGGTGAAACTGCATGGACTGTTAGTATTTGGATGGTGTTACTTGATTACAGCCTTGACCAATGGTCTCGGTCATTGAAGGAAGCTCGGTCACTAAAGGAACTCGATCATCTTTGGCACTTGGTAAAAGTGTTACTCAGTCATGCCTATGGTGCTCAATCGACATTGGTGCTCAGTGATGCCTGACGTGCTCGGTTAATTAACTGTCGCTCTGTAGTTCTGGCTTACCGACTGGGGTTCTGTGTGATTTGTTGAGCCGAATTGGTGAGTTTATTGTTGGTAGCTATTGTTATAGGTCAACATGTTGAATTAAATATTTGTATACATTTGTAAGATGACTTATATGGCATTTAATTATTTGTTTTGGGGAGTTAAGGGTTTCATCTTGCTGACTTGTGGCTGATGATTAGTATTTAAGGAGTTCTTGGGTAGATGTTTAGGGAGAGGACTTAGAGATGATGGAGTAGAGAATTTCATGACTTGAAGACTTAGTGAGTGAGATCTGAGGTTTTGAAGCTGAAGTTGGTGAAGTTGTGGAAAATTTCTTGATGATCTTGTAGATCATATTATAATTTGATAGTTGTTTGTAGCAAAGCTAGGGGTTACTTACTTAAAGACAAGGAGATTGCTTGGAGGTTTGCGAGCTCAAATTTAGATCTACCTTAGGGTTTCCATTAGCTTCTAATTGTCTTTAGAGATGAACTAGCTGAGATTGTATTGGATTTGTCAAATCTTGCAGAATTGTTTGCTGATTGTAATTGGCCCTAACTTGGAAGGCCTGAAAGTCAGGCATGTTAATGAAAATCAGTGTTAAAAAATTACTTTGTGTTACATTGTTGAGTATTTTGCTGTGTAATTCTATTGGTTGCAAGAATTGGACTGTCCTTAATTGGATCCACCATCCTTGACTACATCACTTCCTTGCTTAGAAAGGATACCACTTTCTCTTCGAATGATGAATGTAAATAAACTTTTGAGAAATTTAAGGAGTATCTTGCAAACCCTCCTATCTTATAGCCGGCTAAATTTGATAAACCATTCCATTTGTACACTTCAGTGACTCCAAAAGCTGTGAGTGTGTTGTTAGCTCAAAATGATAGTGACGTTAAGGAAAAACCTATGTATTACATTAGTCAAACTTTACTTGATTACAAAACAAGATACATAGATTTGGAAAGACAATGTCTAGTTGTAGTTTATGCATCTCAGAAACTCATTCATTATCTTATAAATGTTGAAGTCAATGTGATTGTCAAGTTTGATCCTTTGAAAAATCTTTTCTCACAAACTGATCTCTCTAGCCGTTTGGAAAAGTGGGTGATGTCACTTACATAATTTGATCTTAATTTTATTTCTAATAAGTCTATTAAGGGACAAGCTTTAACAGATTATTTAGCTAAAGCTCCTTGTCCTCATTCTGATACATCTTCTACTTCAATGGAATTCCCTGATGATAATATTCTAGCTATTCAATAGGATGATATTTGGGAATTATATTTTGATGGGTCTAAATGTAAGACAGGATCTGGAATTGGTATTATCTTCATTTCTCCTACAAAAAAACCCATCCCTTTATCATACAAATTAAACTTTCCTTGTACTAATAATATTATGGAGTATGAAGCTCTTATAGTTGGCCTATGAGCAGCTTCATCCCTTAACATCAAACACTTGCAAATATATGGAGATTCGCAACTAATTATTGAACAAATTAAAGGAGGTTATGAGACTAAGAATGATAAAATGACACAATATAGAGATTTAGCTCTTGATGTGCTTTCACAATTCTCTTCTTATACGATTCAAACTTTACCTAGGAAAGATAACTAACATGCGGATGCCATGGCAAGCATAGCTTCTTTGGTTTATCTTGAAAACAATGCTGAAAACTTTCAACTTACTATACAAACTCTTAAAAACCCTTCAATTTCTAGAAACATTACCTCTGATTGTTTTAATTTGCATTTGGATGAATGGTATTCTCATATTTTTTATTTTTTGAAAGATGGTACTTTCCTGAATTGGCTGATGAGTCCAATTATTGTCTCAATTTTTTTATAATCTTCATATTTTGTTGATGCTCTAACAAACATTTATGACTTATACTTATGTGAACTTATGCTAAGTACAACTAAAGCCACAAAATCTATGGGTAGCTTGAGTGATATGTTTTCCTAACTATTATAAATATAATGCAGTACTTCATATATTTATTTCAAGTTCTGTTCTAACATTTAAGTAGGAGTTAAAAATGTTGACTTGGATATGTGTACCAAATGTTACTAACCTTTTAGGTAAACAAGGAGCAGTGTGAAGAGTGGCACAACTGCAATAAAGAAGGAGCATTAGAAGACCAACCATGGTGGGAGAATCCAGCACGGTTCTAATGGATATGCCATGCTTTGAAGGAGATGTTGTTCCAGAGAATATAGGGAATTTTTCCTGCTATATTTCCTCAGAACTCTTATTCTGTTGTCAATAGTGATTGTATTATGTCGTGGTTGTTTTATCTCCTCCATATTTGGCAAGGTTTAATGAGAATTTTCTATTATGTTTTCAATAAGCATCAATCCTTAATATAAAGGGATTTTGACTGATTTAGTAGGTAATGAGAGAAGATAGAATTATGTATTCAGTATAGTGGAAGTTTCTCTATTTTGTTCTTCATGAGTTATTCAATTGTTATGTAACCAGTTAAGAAGAATTTAATGGAAGAGTGATTTTGGATTATTTCTTGTGTTGAGTAGTTAGTAGAAACCAACCAAGGGGGCCCACTTGGAAGGTGGATTAGATTAAGTTAGAATAGATTTTCTTCTTGTACTTTTCCTATTTTCAAATAGAGTTACTATTTTACTCCTGCAACATTGCCACTGTGGTTGTTCCTACAGCATTTGCAGAGATGGGTATAGTGAATGTTTTGAGTTGTTAGATAGGCTTAGATTCATTTTATAAGTTTTCTATAGTAATTCTATTCAATAGTCAAGTGTGTTTACTTTCCTACACCAATAGCATAAATTCCTTTCATGCATTTTATCTTCTTGCAGCATAGGTGTTATGGCTCCTAAAGGAACTTAGTGCACAAACTGTGTTGTCCCATTTTAAGTCTATGTCCCTGGGTTGAAAATCTAAATGCATTTCATGATGGGAATATTTAATCTTTAGCATAGATATTTTACCCTTAAGAGAGACAATGGCATGATTATCTTTACCTATTGTGAGACTATTCATTTTTGGCACCGCTGTCAAGGATGGTGTCAAACTAGGAACCTTAATGAGTCATTTATTTTTCAGATTAGTTTCCTATTTTTTGTAGTCAATACCAAGAAGTTGTGAGCTTGCTTCACAAGTCATCAACTTACTTGCATGCATCGAAGAAGGTGAGATGTTCATGGCAGATTTCTTCCAAAAGAACCTGTTAAATTGAAAAAAGAGTTTGAAGAACTTGAGTTACCATTTCTTGATGTCAGTCTTGAGTTTGTTGCATCATCTTGAACAGAAGAAGAAGATACCCAAGAAAAATTTGACCTCCATCCTTTTGCAGAAATATTAGCCAGTTTCCATAACAATCCCAATCTAGGACCACCTATTGCTCAAAACCCTCCAGTCAACAATACTTTCCAGCCATAGTTTCAATATCCAACACATCTAGTAATGGCAGCTCCTACATTTCCATTTCCAATTCCAATTCTTATCAACAATCCTAACCTCAAGAACATACCTACTTCAGTGCTTCCAAAGTTCTATGGCCTTGTTACGTAGGATCCTAACACCTTTTTGTTTGAGTTTGACATACTGTGTCAAAGTTTTGACTATAATACTGATAGTCATAAGCTTAAGTTGTTCCCAGCAACAATGAAGGAGTCAGGTCTCAGATGGTTCATGGGCTTAGGAGTGGATGCAATAGCTAATTGGGATGGAATGAGAGATTTGTTTCTAAGAAAGTACAAGAAATACTACAAGGGAAGTGATTCAAAAGGAGATGACATCTTTCGTATAACACAAAGGGAAGATGAGACATTAGAGGACTACATATCATGCTTCTTATTTAATTTACAAAAAAACCTACAACATGCATTGCAGGAGGATTCATAGAAGCTGAGTTTTCTAAGAGGAGTGAATGAAAATTGTCTTGAAGCTTTGGACCTCGTGGCTAGAGGTGATATATCTTAGTCTTCCTGGGATGAGCTTCAGAAGATTTGTATGAACTATTCTAGAGAAGCAGTCAAGAAAGGAAGGGGATTTCTCTCAACGATGGCTAAAGGAAGTGGCTCTGGTATTTCAAAGATGGAGATTTCAAACCTATTGTTAGACTTCAAGAAAGATGTCATAAATGATGTCACTACACACCTAGACACAATGACTACCAGAAAGAAACATGTAGACACAGAGGCACAGTTGGCTGAATACTGTCCCCATTGCTGCAAACAAAAGAAGGATTGTCAGTGCAAATTGGTCACAAACCTAAAGAATTGGCATCTTCCAACTGAATACTTGAAGATAGAAGGAGAGGATGAGAAAGTATTCTTTGTTGTACAATGTCGGCCATGGGCCATGAGACAAGGTATGCCTCAAGACCTATTACAAATTTCAAGTCCTTATAATAGTCAGTGGCAAAACTAGAATGTCCAAAGTCCTCCATAATATAATCAACACACTTGGAATAATGCTTGGCCAAATAATCAATAGAATCAATGGTATCCTCCACAACAACCCCAATAGTCACAATTTCCAAACCAATGGCAACAACCATAAGGGAATTGGCAGCCCACTAACCAGTGGAGATGACCTCAGCAATGGCCTAATCCAAATCTTGGATATCCACCTCTACCACCTCCAAAAAATATACCTGCAATAATGCCACCACCTCCAAATGCAAGTCCTCAAAAGCAGACGCAATTACCTTCTCAACCTCAACCAAATCCCAATAGTCAATAGCCACAACAGAAAATGTATGCTACCAATGCTCAATAGTACCCTACCTATGCACTTGATATAGCTAATATACACCTAAGATCAAGTACTACCTTTCTGGCACCTAAACCACCCCTTATCACTGAAGTGCAGACCTTCCTACAACATCAATACTAATTCCAGAGAATGATTTTCCAAATACTGTTGCATCAAAAAATGTTTCCAACTAAGCTAATGCTCTTACATCAGTTAAACCACCATTTCCTCAGAGGCTCACCATGAACAAGCCCATACCAAAAGAAGACCAACCATTTGATATCATTGACCAGCTTAAGAACATGCATGTCTAGATTCCCCTGTTTCAAGTAGTAAAAGATGTTCCATTTTATGGAAAAGCCATAAAAGAAGCTTCTCTCAAAAAGCTAGGTAGGAAGAAAAAGGATCCTACTGTACACACTAAATAGTGCACTTCTCTAAGTCATTACTTCCAAGGGAATCCATGAATGGGAAACCTTGGAAAGGTGACCTAGAGCTCCCTAGGCATGGAGTCACAAGATTGTTTGAATATTGCTCTCAGCTAGAGCTATTGAAGCATGCAACCTTGCTAGTAAACCACACAATGGGAGATTCAAAGAGACAAGGGCAAGAATGCCAATATCCTCAAGAATCAACAATGGAAATACAATGCAACTATACTAAGAATGGAGATGCAAGCTAAGCTATGAAAGGAAAGTATTACAAACCCTTGCTAATTAATCTATGTGAGCTAATCTAAAGCATAAAAGAAACTAAGCTAGATGCCATGAAAGCTATGATGCAATAATGAAACTAGAATGCAAGAATGATCTCCAAAAGCTCCAAAGTCTCCAAGAAATCCTGTAGCATAAGGTTAGTATTGAAAATATGGATCTAAGAATGAGAAAAGAGCTCTTTTTTTAAAGGAATTGAAAAGGAATGGACCATGGAGATTACGAGGCAAAAGATTTAATCAAGGGTGGAGCTTTAAAGAGGAGCAATCCATGTGCACAAATCTCCTCCAATGAGACAATAAGAGTTGAATATTGTGTCCATATGAGACAAAAAGGCCTTTTCTTCTTTTTATAAAATAAGAATAATGTTGTATTTGTGCAACTTAGGATAAGAGCAAAAGTGCAGGCTTTTTATTTAATAAAAGGGTAGGAAATTCCTTTTCAATAAATAAAGACTTAGGATAAAATGGTTAGCCCATAGAAAATAATTGAATAAATGATAGAACTAGGATTTGATCAAGGAAATTGATATAATTGAAAAAATGATGATTTTTTGAAAATCCTGATTCAGGGATTTGATAAATTGCAAGAATGGGGGCCCAAAGTCTAGGTGACCATTTTAGGGTGCATACATTTTCCCCTCTTTGACTAATGTGAGATCAATTTGGGATCACAAAACAACCCAGATGTGTGCTCGACGGATGGGAACATATCTGGACAAGCATAAGCATAAGTTGATAAAGATAAGCTGAAAGACAAGACCAACACCTATATAGCTAGGTGATAATCAAGTCTCAAATAAGAGATAAGAATCTCAAGCAAAGCTAATTGATAAGCTAAATCAAGGATTGAAGCTGATAGGTACTGCCCCCTCAGAATCAAAATCAAAATTAGGTAGAGATCAACTTGATCAAGTCACTAGATATCATAATCGAAGGTGAAAAGATGATAGGATAACCATCAAGTAGTGAAAACATGCCCTAGTTTGACTAGGTTTGACTGAGAAAGATATAGGATAAAAATGAAGTCAAACCTTAGAGAGATGGAGATAAAGGGAAATGAATGAAAGACTGGAAGGTTGAAAGAGATGGGGATGAAGAAATAAAGATGCCCCAACAAAGATCGAAGGATCATGCCTCAAAAAGTCAGCCAACTGCGCAAAAGAGGGTGAAAGTTTAAAATGTGATTTTGACTATCAAGATGAACTTAGATTTTGATTTCGATCCTGAAAATGGATCCAAGATGTTGAAACTAGCTAGGGGTGCAATTTTCATGCAATTCTGAGGTGTTTTGAAAATTAGGTCAGAAAGTCAAAATGTTATAAAAGGGGGGTAAAAAGGTCATTTTCAAAATCATTTGTCTTTTAGTGATTTGAGAATCTTTAGAGCTTTAGAGAGAGAAAATGGCTCAGCAAGTAGCGATCCTGGTCCACAGGCATTGATTTGAGCATGTCTGGTTGCACAACCGACCTCCACAGTATGGTGCCCTAGTATGTTTTTAAAAAAAATCACTTTTGTTGGTCATTTATGAGCATTAATGTCAAATTAAAACATGTTTTTAAAATTTTTACACTTTGTCAAATTTTCTTCATATGAAAAGTCATATGATACTTTAGAAGTATTGCACCCTTTGAGGATCTCTATCGTGCGATGCTTCGTGGGTTAGAATAGCATCGCACCGCTATTGAATCCAGTATCGCATGATACTGGATGAAATATCATGCGATGCTATGCGAAGTATCACAGGAAAAGATATCATCGCACTAGTATTGAAGAAAGTATCGCACGATACTTAGTCAAAAAATAGTGTCGCACATTATATAAAAATAACATGTTTTAATATTTTTGAGCAAAATGACATGGGTCCTGACAATGTTTTCTTTTAAGATGTTTTATACTGATTTTATACATCCATCATGATATGTTCTGACATCTAGTTTGGGTTAAAATGGCTTGTAGGAGAACTTTCTTGCACTGCTCGTTAGAGCACCTCAAGTGATTAGACTGCGATGCATTCGGGATCTTAATGATCTAGGGTGAGTAGACCTAAGGGAGATGGGGTTTGGCTACTTGTTGTAGATGCCCCACATTTGGGTAAATCATAGGTTGTTGACTGCACTAGCTGAGAGATGGCATAGCAAGCATAACACCTTCCACCTACCCACTAGAGAGGCTACGATTAGCCTAGAGGATGTCTATTGGATCCTACAGGTTTCGAGCCATGGAGATCCTGTAAGTATAATCATGTTCATAGATAGTCATAGATGTAAAGTTTCCATATGATAGAAACTGACATGATTGTTTGCTGGCATAGGTGTACTATGATCAGGATCCAATAAAGGGTAGGTAGATCATGCAAGATATGTTTCAGGATGTTACTATCATTGATAGGCATTTGAGCTGGGATTGGTTAGTTGAGGAGTTTGGTAGGGATTTCTCGATGCCATGCATCATTTTTTCTATTGTAGCACATGCCCTTATTACTGACAGGAGTTAGAAGGGCTTTCCATTGGGTTGGGGGATGTTAGTGGTGGATTTGATTGCTCACCCACAGTGGATGGCATGGGGGCCAACCATCCTTACAGACATGTACCACGAGCTCCATGAGATAGTATATCAGGATAGCAGGACCTGGGCATGTGGAGCTATTCTTGTTCAGATATGGGTGTGGGAGCACATTGTTGTAGTGCAACCATGAGTGTAGCCAAGGGAGCTAAGACACCCCTATATGTATAGGTACATAGGATTCATCTCTCAACCTTGCAGTGGGGATGTCGCATATTACCATCAGGTACTGGATGAGCTCACCTCACTCCAGTGGAGACCATACAGGGCCTGCGAGCAGTGGGGTGATCATGATAAGTTGGATTACATGCTATGTAGTTGGCCACTAGTAGGTCAGCATTCAAATATTGTTGAGAGATTTGTTATCACTCGTGTCTAGAGATAGTTTGGGCATCAGCAGAGAGTGCCCACTGAGACTACCACATACCCTCAGGTTACGGATGAGGAGGGCCAGGGTTGGTTTCCAATGCTAGATTACTAGCAGGTAGTACAAGATATAGCTACAATACATTAGGAGCCATGGGGCTACCTCCCAAATATGGAAGATGTAGGAGCTGATGCAGCCTATAGGGCAGAGCGGCAGAGGTAGCCCTTCCCTAGGTTCACTGTACCTAATGCACAACTGGAAACATAGGGATATGATGGGGATGATAGAGATGAAGTAGATGGAGGGGGGAGAGGGAGAGGGAGAGATATTGGATAGAGCTCTTGATCAGGTGGCTAGAAAAGGCCATGGGGATAGGGTTTTGTAGATGAGGGTGATGATGGGGTGAGGCCAGCTCGCCATCGGGTGGATGTTAGGTAGGATAAGCTTGTAGGAGGAGAGGACTTGAGAGCTAGGATCCAGGTCCTAGAGATGGAGATGCAGTAGTTATACATCACCATAGTGGTCAAAGAGTAGTAGCTGATGGATCTAAGAGCTAAGCTTGAGTGGCAGGATAGGACTATACAGGTTGCTACTGTAGAGTCATAGAGAGAGGTAGCGTGAGCCACATACTATCATGGGCTCTATATATAGGCTATGCCACAGGGTCAGAGGGCACCACCCTACTCTACTATAGTTGGGAGATCTAATATAGTACCAGACATGGCACCACCTCATCCACCACCAGCACCACATGATGGTGGTAGTGAGTCCTAGGTTTAGGTTAGATAGATGTATAGAGACATATCCTGGGATTTGATCCAAATTTTTGTATCCCATGTTGTATCATGACTTTTTTTATATATATGAGATTACTGGATTGATGATATATCTTGTATACTTGTCCCACTTGTGATGGATGTTTCAGTTTTTATATTGTCTTGTCATTTTTCTCAAAATGTATGTCATATATGCTCATGTATAATCTCTCTCAGAGATGTATGTTTAGTTCTCATGTTTATGATATAGACTCATGTTTTTTAAAATGATCTCTTTAGGATAGATATGATGATAAGATTAACCCCTTATGATGATAGGAATGGGACATGATGTGAAGGACAAGGAGTGAAAGATATGATCGAGAAAAGGAAAGGTGAGCGCAGTTGACCGATAGGTCCTCAAAAGATAAAAGGAGAGCTCTCTCCATATGCAAAATGCAAAACTAAACTAATATGAACCTAAAAATGCAAGCTACCATGAAAAGTGGTTTACTTGCAAGGTCACAAAGCTTTTAGACTCTAATATTCATCATCGAGCATTATTGGTAGCGTCACAAGATCATATAATGCACACTAGTATGACTATGTGGATCTAAATATGATCTATATCAGATAGGTATGTGGGAATCCCACCTAGGCATCAAAGACATATAAGTCAAGATGACTAGTGCAATGAGATTACCTAAGTTTAGTATAGAAATATTATACTCACATCGAGACACAAGGAAAGTCAAGATGGCTAGAAGTATGCACTTGCGCAAACAGTCAAGGATAATACCTTGTAGATCCTTAGTGTCAAGTGTAACAAGCATAAATGCTAATGATAATTACGACCAACAAAATATACCCACAAGCAGAAAAAGAAATAAAACATGTCCTCATGCCCTCAGTCTTCTAGCTATGCATCATCGAAAACTTCTTAGGGAGAGAACACTCATCAAAGAGATCATCATAGACAACACACAAAGAAATAAAGTCAAACAAGTCTTAGTGAGTCGAGTGTTTAAGTGTGTGTCTGTAGGTCATAGAGTCAAACTTTGAGTATCACATCTATGAGTGAGAAATACCATATCATGCTAGACTATAGGTAGGATATCTGATAAGTGTTGAGAAACACTTGATGCTAGGGTAGTGTTGAAAAACACAATTGGGGTTGGTGTTGAAAAACACCATTGGGGTGATGTCCTAAAGACCAACGCATCCTAGAGACCAAAGCTAACACAGTTATGCCCCCTAGACAAAGACAAAGACCAATTCCAAACCAAGGCAACAAGGTCAAGGCATGATGGAGAAAGGCTAAGTGTCAAGGATGCATGCTAAGAAACCAGGGTGCAAAGGCCTCAAGTAGCACCTGTTTCCAAGTTTTCACCACTTGGAGATTCTTTTATTTTTTCAATTTTTTTGTATTTTTGCTACCAAGGCACCTGTTTCTAGGTTTTCACCAAGGCACTTTTTCTATTTTTTTGAATTTTTTGCATTTTTATTTTTTTTTTGTATTTTTTCAAGACTTTATATGTTTTTTAGGATTTTTGACAATATATCATTTTTTGGATTTTTTTAGGATCAATAAGTATGTACAAAGGATGCCCCCAAATAGAATGGGCATCAAACTCCCAAGCAAGATCACATCATGTAGTCCCAATTTCTAGCAAAGTGGAGGAAAAGAGGGAATAGCAAGCTAGTAGAAGAGATGTAAGACAAGAGAATGAAGGAGAATGAAGGAAAGAAATCCTCAATGGAAAATTACTCAAGAGTACCCAAGCTAGGGGGGAAAAAAAAATGTCATGCAAAGCACATTTGGACAAGCAATGAAAGGCCAACATATGATAAGTCACAAAGGCATAATGCAAAAGAGGGAAAGGATGCAATCTAAATGAGTAGACATGTCAAGAGGCTTCATAGCATCATGTTTTTACACTTTTTTATTAGATCAAGACCAAGGGGAAAAGGATAGTGAAAGGCTAGAATGAATGGAGGAAAATAAATATGAAGGCTAAACATGAATGGAATGAAAGAAAGATCATCGTAAGATAGCTCACAAGATAGCCAAATGTTTGTGTATAGGTCAACATTGTCAAGATCAAAGAGAGAAGACGGATCGGATGAAATATGTAGAAGAACTACGCATGATGCCTGATTGCCAAGTTTTCATCATGGTACTTATCCAAGGTGCCACAAGGGAGTGGTTCTCACCATAGGATGAATTTATTTCTCTTTACTTTTTCTACCAAGGCGCCTGTTTCCAAGTTTTCACCAAGGCACATTTTCAATTTTTTCATTTTTTTGAAGTTTTCTATTTATTTATTTTTTCTTTTTTAAATTTAGAAGAAGGAAAGATTTTTAGATAATTCTCCTTGAAAGGATAAACCATTATATGCCATGGATTCAAAATGATATGCTTAAAGATGTTGATAGGGAAAAGAACATGGAAGGGGAAAATGGATGATAAGGTTTTATGTAAAGCGAGTGAGGTTGGAAGATAGGAGGAATACGCAAATAAGGAAAAATGATAGAAGGTAGAAAGATAATGAATGGAAGGATTGTGAAAGGGTAGATGGAAAGAAAGGTAAGATCAACATCAACACACACCTTGAAGGGTGGCGAGAGGATGGAGGAAATGTGAATGAAGAAATACGAGAAGGAATATGGTGAATTTTTAGCAGAGGTTGTGGTTTAGGCACATGGAATGGAAGAATGTTTTTGGAAAAAAATGAGGCGGAAGCCTTTGGAAGCTTGAATGTCAACTTCACTTTTTTTTCAACACTAGACTCTTTCAAGAGAGACTTTGGAATCCATATAGCCATAGGCTTTTCATTTCTTTTTGATGATTTAGAGAGAATATCTTCAATGATGGATTTTGGAACCCATACTTGTCTTGTAGTTTTCTTCTTAGATATCTCTTTTGACTTTTTACCTCCATGTTGATTAGAGGAGACATGGTGATCTTTTTTTGATGGATTCTTGTATTGCTTCTTTTTTTTATTTTAAACATTCAAGTTACTTCCAAAAGACTTGGTACTTGTGGAAGAAGAAGGATGATATGACTAGTTTAGATGGGTGGATGGATGAAAAGAATTCAAGGGTATGCATCTATGTTGATCTTGAGGAAAGATAGGAGATGGAGGGACGTAAGGACCTAAGATGGATGATGAATTAGCAGAGTTAGGAGGGGAAAGTGAAGGGACATAAGGGCCCAAGATGGAAGGAAGATGTGAACCCTTTGGTATTGGTGGAGGAAGTTCAAGGATGGAAGTGGAAGATGCAAAAGGATAATCAATAATTTCATCAACATCTATATGACAACCAAGGACATCAGCATCTTTATAGTGAGTATTAGGATTTGTGATAGGATCATGAACATCTTGAATAGGAGAAACTTCTTTGATAGGATTGTTCAAAGCTTGCAAAGACTTAGGAAGAGTAGAAAGTGGAAGCGAACATGGAGTGGTAGAACAAGAAGATGGAATATTTTGATCTTGACAAGTTGCTTTGGATGGCATAAGCGCTTCATTTTTTTCTTGATTTTCAATAGGCTTAACATTGGAAGTAACAAAACCATTTTCAATAACCTTAATGGAAGTATCATCTTTGGAAAGAACAAGTGTAGTAAGGTTATTTTGATTGTCAATAAGCTCAACAGTGTAAGTAGTAGCTTGATCTTGCCTAGGAGAAGACTTAAGACATGGTGGAATGAATGAGAAAGGACGTAGAGGATCAAAAGAACCATGAAATAGATGAGAGACATCATGAAAAGGATTGGATGACATGGAGGGTTCTTGATATTGATCTTTATTTATGTTCTTTTCTTTATCATTTTTAAAGTCCTCTTGACATGGAGCCACTTCTAAGGACAAGGAATCATGTTGGAATTGTATGGAAGAATTTGGAAGAGATAGTGAAGGACTAGCTGAAGTAGGCATTATAGCGCATAAAGGCTTAGGCTCTTTAGGTTTAGCATTATTGAAAGTATTTTTAGCCAAGTGAAGGTTAGCTTGAGCTTCTTTAAGAGGTAGCTCTTGAGGATAACTATAGGGAATCATATGAAAAGTATTAGGACTTTCATTAGATGAAGGATTTGTGAAAGATTTGGAAGACTCGGAAGCTTTAGGAAGTTAATGGGTATTGGAGGAAGTAGGGGATGGAAGGGAACCATCACAAGACAAAGGTCCATCATTAACATAATATTTCTTGAGGGTGAAATCTTTATCTTTAGCATGAGGGTTGTTAGAGGAAGGATTCTTATAGTATCAATGTTTCATATCAGCACAGTACATTTTATATTCCTCAACAGAAGCAGATGCATCATCTAGGTATTGTTGACAGAAATCATCAAAGTCTTGTTCAAAATTAGAATCATATAGATCACCATCACAATCTATCAAATGTGATGACCCATTTCCAGTAAGCATAAGCACATGACTAGGAGGACTCTTAGGAATAGAGCTATCATAAGGACTATCATATTGCTCATCATGGTGTGTCTTGATAAGAGAAGTAAGACTCTTGGGAGAAGTAGAAGAGGAACTAGATCGTGAAGAAGAGGAAAGGGAAGACCTAGTAGAGGAAGAAGACTTGGATAATGAGGAATATGAATAATGTCTAGAAGAGTCATGACAAGACTTGGAAGATAAGGAAGAATGAGAAGACTTAGAAGATGAATTTTTTTTGGAAGAAGGAGGTCGTGATAGGATCATGTATATGATCCTAGAAAAGGTGTCTAATTCAATCATCTTTTCTTTTATTCTTGTCTTAATTTTATCATCCATGCAATATCTAGGACTATTGGAAGAATAATACTCTTTGAGTTGAGCAATGAGTTCAAGATCATCTATTCTCAAGAGAGGTTCCTTAACAAGATAGTTGAAATTCATGGTTCTAGAAGAGGAGGAATCAAGCATGGAAGTGAAAGAATTGATGAATAGAAGAAGGTAGACTAGAAAATAAGAGGAAAAGAATCAAGAAGACATGAAGAGTTTAGGAAGAAGAGGATGAAGCATGAAGGAAGAAGAGAAAGGATGGAAATGGGAGACTAGGAAGATATGGAAGATGTGGAAGAAAGAAGACCAAGAGTCATTTTGTGAAAATTGATATCATTTGAGTTCATTTGAATGTTGAGAAACATGTCATAGCACCTAAGATCTGACCTAGACCAACCAAGGAAAACTAGAAGTGACACAAATCAGTAAGACAACAACCAATAATGAGACAGAAAAATAACTATGTGCGATAGTTTCTATGCAAGCAGTGCGACTCTTGACTAGTGAACATGAAAAAATTAGTTTTAAAGGCAACTTGGTCAATGTTGTAAGTTTGGCAAGTTTGATTTCATAGTCCAGAATATAGTAATAGAAAATAATAGACAAGTTTGCAAATAGTAGGTGATCAAACATGTCATAGAACACTTGCACAAGGGTGAAAGAAACCTTGCCAAGACAAGCAATTGTGATATCAAAATAGAAAATCTGATGAGCACTACCGTGATGTTTGATGTTTGAGAATGTTTACAAAGGTAGATCACAGTGAGAACACTTCAAGAACTTACTAGCCTAGAAAGACAAAGGTTCAATACTTAACAACTTAGCCCACACTTGATGTCCCATCACCTCACACAAAGTGGTTTCCCACAATAGATGTTGGCTTTGTCATGGAAGTGCCAATGACACAACCAAAGGAACACAGATGGTGAGTAGTCTTGGGGTGATCTGGGTTAGTCCACTAGGATCAATCCTTGCACCAAGATGTTAAGTGGAAAAATAAGGTGACTTCTATCTATGGTTCTTAGTAAGGGTTACATTTTTAATACTCCTCTTGCTCCCCAAAGGGACTCCGTACCTTGCGGCAAGTAATAGACCTCGCGGCTACAAGAGTACTTTAAGCATTCTTGCTCAACATTTTCCTCATGGTCACAATCCCACAAGTACTCACATTAAGCAAAGACAAGTACTACGTCAACCAAAGTTTTGTGTCCTTGATAGCCTTGAGTTTATAGTGGGTTGGAATAGCTCGGTATTAGCTTGTCCCCACTTGGGTCATTCCTCTTGATTTCTCAAGAGCAAGCTAGCTAAAGGATTCTAGAACTAAACAAAGAGTGGATCAACCTTTGAGTTTCAAGATTTTTGTTTCACCTCAAGGGTGAAGAGCATACTCTCCTAGCTCAAAAATCTCTCTCAAACACACCATGAAAAGTTCAACTACCCTCTTGCTTTCGAAATCTAGAAGTGGGTCAAGATTTCTAGTTCACCACAAGGGTGAAGAGCATACTCTCCTACCACCAAAAGACTCCTACAACAAGATATTAAGTGCCTAATAAATGAAACAACTATTATATGCCACACTTAAAAATGAAAGCAATTAAACAAGAACTTGATTGGTTTTTATGCTTTGGGCAGCCCTACAAAAACTATTAGTAGCCCTTGTGCATTTGCAGCTTCGACATGCATTCTTTTAAGAAAATATTTCAAGCAATGAGAGCACCTACAAGCATAACTTGTTAGCTCCACAATGGTTAGCACATTAAAAATTAGATAATCTACAAGTAAAATAGCTAATCAAATGACAAAATTTGAAAATGAAACCAGCATGGTTGGATCAGGCTCAGAAAGAGCTTTCCAACAATATATCACACTTCAATTTTTGATACCGTATGCGAAAATTTCTCAAAAATGGGTGCTAGTTTTATGGAGTGGCATGGATTTTGAAAATGCCAAAATTTTCAAAAAAAAAAATCACTTGCAAAACAGAAAATAGAAAGTAGGAAAACTGAAAACAGCAAGCAAAACTGGCAAATCTAGAATTTTGGGTCTCTGTCTCTCACGAAATTTTGCGCGAGACAATACTCAAGGTCATGTGAGAAAGTATCAAACTGCACGCAAGAAAGCACAAGCCCGTGCGAGAACATATGAAGGCTCATGCAAGAAATTACAAGGGCTCATGTGAGAAAGTACATAGGCCCACGTGATAAAACACCTTTTTCACGTGCAAAAGTGCTAGCACCAGCAAAACCTCACATGATACAGTGAGAAACTTCAAACGAGATTCTGTAACAATGATGCATAGAAGTACATAAATCGTAAAAAAATAAAAAAATAGCTGAAACATGCAGTGAAAATGCAAGAAAAGAAAGGCAAAATAGAGTTGTTCTGCCCCACGGTGGGCACCAAAAATGTCCACACTAAATAGTGCACTTCTCTAAGTCATTACTTCCAAGGGAATCCATGAATAGGAAACCTTGGAAAGATGACCTAGAGCTCCCTAGGCATGGAGTCACAAGATTGTTTGAATATTGCTCTTAGCTAGAACTATTGAAGCATGCAACCTTGCTAGTAAACCACACAATGGGAGATTCAAAGAGACAAGGGAGAGAATGCCAATATCCTCAAGAATCAACAATGGAAATGCAATGCAACTATGCTAAGAATGGAGATGCAAGCTAAGCTATGAAAGGAAAGTATTACAAACCCTTGCTAATTAATCTATGTGAGCTAATCTAAAGCATAAAAGAAACTAAGCTAGATGCCATGAAAGCTATGATGCAATAATGAAACTAGAATGCAAGAATGATCTCCAAAAGCTCCAAAGTCTCCAAGAAATCCTACAGCATAAGGTTAGTATTGAAAAGATGGATCTAAGAATGAGAAAAGAGCTCTCCTTTTAAAGGAATTGAAAAGGAATGGACCATGGGGATTAAGAGGCAAAATATTTAATCAAGGGTGGAGCTTGAAAGAGGAGCAATCCATGTGCATAAATCTCCTCCAATGAGAAAATAAGAGTTGACTTTTGTGTCCATATGAGATAAAAAGGCCTTTTCTTCTTTTTATAAAATAAGAATAATGCTTTATTTGTGCAACTTAGGATAAGAGAAAAAATGGGGGCTTTTTATTTAATAAAAGGGAAGTAAATTCCTTTTAAATAAATAAAGACTTAGGATAAAATGGTTAGCCAATAGAAAATAATCGAATAAATGATCAAACTAGGATTTGATCAAGGAAATTGATATAATTGAAAAAATGCTGATTTTTTGAAAATCCTGATTCAGGGATTTGATAAATTGCAAGAATGGGGGCTCAAAGTCTAGGTGACCATTTTAGGGTGCATACACCTACAACAATTCATTTTATAGGAAAATTGGCTGATATCATGCTAGGAGAACTGGCAATACCAAAATATTCAGATCCAAGGAGTCCATTTGTGAATATCATCATTAATGGTCAATCTATCAAAAATGCATTAATATACTTAGGTGCTTCCATTAATGTAATGACTAAGGATACTATGAATAAACTAAGCATTGAAGGGTTGAGAGCTACTCCAACAATATTGCAATTAGTAGATAGCTCTAGTATTACCCCTAATGGAATGATAGAAGACATAATAGTTGCCTTAGATTCTTGGGAGTACCCTGCTGATTTCATGATCCTCTCACCAAAGGTCAATCTTGCTGGTTACCCTATTATTCTAGGACATCCATGGTTAGAAATAGCTGATGCAAATATAATTTGTAGATTAGGGAACATGACAATTTTAGATGGGCAAGCCACTAAGAAACTAGCATTGTATCCTCCAGCTCAACTGTAGCCAGATTTGAGTACACCTATATAGCCAGACTTAGGAGATGGGGAAGAAGAACTAAATTCTATGGTTTAGCCCATGATGTTACATAGGCAATCCTTTCTAAAGCTGCAAGAGGAAGATAAAGTCATTTGGAGCATTCTTAATAATGACTATGTTGTAATCAAAGATGTATCTGAGAGTTCTGTGTTAGAGTTAAGTACATATGAAGATAATTTTGAGAGCTGTGTATTACCTTCAGAACCCAATATTATCCACCAGTTGCTACCTAGAGAAGTAAACACAATTCCTATCCCTGAAGTATCAATTCTTGACCTTGCAACTACTATTGAGCTTTGTAGGGGTCATAATCTCCATGTGAATAATAAGTTCCCTTCACAACAAATGGAGCAACTAACCAAACTACTGCAAACACATGAAAAATTCTTTGCATGGGACTATGGGGATATGAAGGGATTAAGTCCTACACTATGTACTCACAGGATATATATCAATGAAGGAAGCCTACTCCTTCATCAACCTCAAAGAAGGATTAACCCAGCATTAAGGGAGATAGTCAAAACTGAATTGCAAAAGTTATTAGATATTGGCTTTATATATCTTATGTCTGATAGTAAATGGGTATCACCTCTAGTTATAGTGCCTAAAAAAGGGGATAAATGGAGAATCTATGTGGATTACAGGGATTTAAACAAAGCTACCAAGAAAGATCACTTCCCATTACCATTCATTGACCAAGTACTTGATACTTTGGCTGGTAAGAAGTATTTTCCTTTCTTGATGGATATAGTGGATACAATCGAATAACTATTACTCCAGAGGATTAGGAGAAGAATATGTTCACATGTCCATGGGGGACATATGCATATTCAATACTACCTTTTTGTTTGTTTAATGCTCCAGCAACATTTCAAAGAGCTGTAATTAGTATTTTTGCTAACATATCACATGATTGTATGGCGATATATATGGATGACTTTACAACATTTGGAGTGACATTTGAAGAGGCTTTGAAGAATCTTGAAAAGGTGCTAATCTGGTGTAAGGAGAATAATCTATCCCTAAATAGTGAGAAATGCTTTACGATGATGTAGGAAGGAGTGGTACTTGGGCATTTCATTTCAATAGTAAGAATTCAAGTGGACCCAGCTAAAGTTGAGGTAATACTTACACTACCTACTCCTACTAAACAAAAAGATGTAAGATCTTTCCTAGGACATGTTGGATACTATAAACACTTTATTCAAAATTTTAGTCAAATTGCTAGTCCTCTGTACACATTGCTTACAAAAGAAGCTGAATTTATCTGGACACAAGCATGTGATGAGTCCTTCCTATAGCTGAAGAAACTCCTAACAACTGCACCAATCCTAAAAGGACTAGACTGGTCTATTCCATTCCACATCCATACAGATGCATCATATTATGTCATAGGTGTTGTTCTAGGACAAAAGCCTACTAACCTTAAGAATGCAATTTACTATATCAGTAAAAGCCTCCATGGCCCTGAATTGAACTACACAGTTATTGAAAAGGAACTCCTAGCTGTAGTTTATGCATTGAACAAATTCTGACACTGTCACAAGCTATCCCATTTTTGTTCACACTGATCACTCAGTAATAAAATATCTGATGAACAAACCTACTATAACATGAAAACTGTCAAGATGGCTCTTACTATTGCAGGCATTTGATATAACAATTGTTGATAAGCTAGGGAAGGCCAATGTAGTTGTTGACTACTTGTCTAGACTACAAAATGTCGATGAAGACACTACTCAAGTTGAAGATACATTTCTAGATGAACACCTATTCCATATAGTAATCAAAAACCCATGGTATGCAGACATAGCCAATTATCTTGTAGCAAATAAGATGCCCCCACATTTTTCTCAGAAAGACAAGAAAAAGCTTGCAGAGAAAAACTTTTAGTTTTCATGGATAGATAACAATCTATTTTACACTAGTCCGGATCAGATTATGAGAAGATGTGTGAGAGAAGATGAAGTATATGATATACTCCATGCTTTTCATGATGAGCCTTGTGGAGGTCACTTTGCAGCCAAGCGAACAGCCCTAAAAATCTTAACATTAGGATATTATTGGCCTCAATTACACAAAGATGTAGCTAGTTATACAAAAAAATGTGATAAATGTCAGAGGATGGGTCATCCAATGAAATCAAATAAGATACCACTTAATCCACAAGTAATAATGACACCCTTCGATAAGTGGGGTATGGACTTCATTGAACCAATTGATCCTCCAAATGGAAAATCCTACATCTTGGTTTGTACAGATTATCTAACAAAATGGGTAGAAGTGAAAGCTATGCCAAGGGATGAAAAAGTAGCAAAATTCTTGTATGAGGAAATTTTTACTAGGTATGGAGTCCCTAGAGAGCTTGTAATGGACCAAGGAGCATAGTTCACATCAAACCTGATCACTGAGCTAATCAAGGAGTATAGCATAAGGCATCAGAAGTCTAGTCCTTATCATCTGCAAGCAAACGAATAGGCAGAAGTGACAAATAGAGAAATAGAGGCCATATTAACAAAGACAGTACAGTTGCATCGCAAGGATTGGAGTAGTCGATTAGCAAAAGTAGTCTGGGCTTACCATATCACATGGAAGATAATAATAGGGTTCACACCATTTGAATTGGTGTATGGAAAAGAAGCAATGTTGCCCATAGAATTTGAACAGAAAACATTGTGCACATCACTTGAGCTAAACATCAATCTTCATGCAGCACAAATAGAACGTCTCCTCCAACTCAACTCATTGGATGAAATGTGCAAGTTTTCATTGGAGAGAATAGAGCTAATCCAGAACCAAAGAAAAAGATGGCATGATTCACAAATCAAGAAAAAGCAATTTCAAGTAGGAGATTGGGCTTTATTATATGATTCTAGATTCAAGGAGAACCTAGGAAAGCTATAAACCAAATGGCTAGGACCCAATAAAATTCAATATGTCTTTGATAATGGAGCAGTTCAGCTAACCACACTTGATCGAGTATAATTTAAGCTCCTTGTCAATGGACACCGCTTGCACCTATATCACAAGCCTCAAACCAAAGAAGAATTCTTGAAACAGTTCAACATGCATAGTTTAATGGCCCCCCAGGAAACAGTTCCTATAGCAGAAGGTGAAAGCCTTCCTCCTACAGCATCACCATGACATACGTTCACCAAAACTCATATTAAAACTTCATTTAATGAGGTATACTTCTTCATTCACTTTTCTCTTTTATTCTCACCAACTCATCTCATTCCTATTTCTACCACCCACTAAAACACCATGTCACCCATAATTTCTATTTTCAAATGCTTTCAATAAAATGCCATGTTAGCAATCTTATGCGGCCGTTAGAATTAACACTCTCATTAGCTCACATTCATGTAAGATACCTAATCACCAAGTACAACTTTCTACCTCCTTACTATTAGCACATAGGTTAAATTAATTATATCTAGTACTACATTAATTATATTATATATGCATTAAGCCAGTTTCCCAACCTCGTGCTCAATTTATCAAGTGAGGACACTTGTTAAAATTTCATAGGGGGTAGGGGAAGTGTACTAACTTCCAAGTGTCATTCCTAAACTACCCTTGTCACATCCCTGTCACATCAGTGTTGCAATTAGGCTACATTCCATTAATTCTTTTAATCCTACACATTTGTTATACTTTCAAATTCTAATTTCCTGAACTTGATATGATTTTAAAAGGACCATAATTAAATTGCAAGGTAACTCGCACTTAAGGTTGTGATGTCCTCTGAAATCAATGACATTATTATTGATCATGTTAAGCACAATGGAGGTAATGTAAGTGAAAATATCAGCATTTTCAAGAATAGCAATTGGGATTTCAAAAAGAAGGTATTTGCAAAGTATAGGGAGACTGAGGATTAGCAGAAAATTGAAGATTGGGCATTGCTAAGATGGGTAGAAAATTACAGAGACATGAACTAGTCGTCCATGGTATTTTTCTAGTGAATGTTGAAGCAGTCCATAGATTTAATGCATGTGGCTAGCTTGGCTATTTTCTTTAGCTAATAGAGTTTAATGAGGAGGTTGCAGCAGAATTGATGAGCACTTTTGAAGAGGGACAAGCAACTGTGTGGAGTTTGATAGTTGTTTCTACTGAATAGAGAATTGTAGAAGTTACAAGGTTACCAGTTGTTGGAGAACATTATCTAAACAAGCATGATGCCAGGTCATCTTAGGCTCAGTTCTCCAGGTTGGGTGATCCTCCACTTGAAATTACTAAGTAGGGGTGCATGAGATTGTCTCTTCCACAACCGTTTCTAGAACTGGCTACACACATTATCAGGTATTTAACTTGTGAAGGAAGATTTTTGAACCTGCATGCCCATCATTTCAAATTGCTTAGCTATGTCAGGTATAATCTTCAAGTCAATATTCCCAATTTTCTTTATAATATGTTAAGCATTAGTGCTGAGGAAATGCAAAAGGGGAATGCAAATTCCATAAGCCACCATGCCCTAATCAAGCTTTTGGTTGAAAATTCTCTTAGGGATGTTTCTCCCATGTCATGGGAAGAATTTGTCCAATCTAAAACTTTTCAACCCCAAGTAAATCCTATGGCCCAACCTCTAGAAGATGCAGTAGAATCTTCCGGCCCAATTGAAGAAGCAGCTATGAAATAAAAAGAACCAGAATTACCCCAAAAAACCAATCTCCTGAACCTATTCCAGAGAGTAATATACCCACTTCTTCCTCAAAAAAAGGAAAGCAAAAAGTTGGAAAAGAAATCCCTAACTTAGAAGGTGAAATTTCAAACCCTAGAATTCAAATAAATAAAAGAAAACAGTCGAGTCCTACAGTAGCTGTTCTTGCAACATCTACTCCTATAGCACATAAGCAAGAAAGGTCTCACCAACCTAAACCTATAGTGGTTGAAGAGGCAACTGTGCATAGAATCCCTCATATGTGAGGACATGTGCCTCCACCTTCCCTTCAAAACCCAACTGTTCCAGCACCAAAACTTGCTACATAACCCTCTGTTGAATATATTCCCAATGACTCCCCTATGCAGGCCAAATCCCAACATATGGAGGAATCTCCTAATGAGCAAGAACCTAGAAGTAGCATGCTAAAGAATGATCAAGGAATGCCTGAGCCGATCCCTAATGTAATGCAAGAGAGCATTCCTATGAATGTTCAATCTACTCCTCCTCAACATCCTGTATATTCCAATGTATCCATTATACCCTATCGATCAACTTGGTTCACTGACTACTTTCAGCAGGCTGCTAAAGAGAAGAAAAAGAAAGCTCAGATGCAAGAGTTCCCTTCATCAACAATTCAGTCTATCCTCTTTCATCTATACAACCATTTTATCTTTCAGAAGACATGGTGGAAGTAGGAAAGAAATCAAATGCAAAGGGAGATGTTTGATAAGGATGAGGAAATTGAAGTTCTCAAGGAGCAGCTAAAGAAACAAAAAAATAAAATGGACAAGGCCCTAAAACTAGCTGACCAAGTCATAGCTTGTAGACCGCCACCTAGGGTATATGCTATTTGCTTAAAGGAGAAATTTATTTTGTTCCATCTTATGATGAAAATCAAGGATATTGATTGTGAGTTCAAGTCAGCCCAAGAATTTTATGGTTTGTATTAGACTCTGCCATCATGGCAACAAAATCTATTATGTGAGCACTATTTGCATAATTTTATTATCCCACATGAAATAGAGTGGAATCCTCTACTCTATTTAGGGGACATTCACTTAAGGGCCTTGATGTCATGGATGCATAATGAGACAAACTATGACAAATAGTTGAACACCACCTATAGGGATTTGGAGAAATCTGAGCCTTTTCCATTAAGGGCTGAGTCACATAAGCCTGGTGTTCTTTTGAGGGATTGGCTCAATTTGACTTATGGGAGACCAAAGCCTGAAATTAGGGAGAAATTATTTTTATTAAGGGATAAAGTTTACAAAGATTATCAGACATTGCCCAATTTACAACCCAAAGAGCTCTTTCAAGAGTTAGAAGTAGGTGGAATAGATTTCCAAAAGCTTTCAAGAAAGAAGAACCACATAGACCAATTAATTATGAAGTAGCTATCCACAGAGTGACTAAATACATGCAGTTGGGATGACAACCCAAAAGGGAATTATGGATGCCCATATCCTTCCAGCCACCTACACTCTTTTGGCCCCTATACGATATCAATACTACTAAATTGGATCAGTTGGTTGAGGAGCATCAAGGAAATCACTTGGAACGCACAAGGGGTTTTTAATACACTTTTAGAAGTGGAAAGAAGGGAAAGATGACTGTCGGTGATTTCAAGACCATAGCCAGGAAATAAAATGCTTGAGGACAAGCATTTTGTTATTAGGGGGCAGATGATGAGTCCAATTATTGCCTCAATTTTATTATAACCTTCATATTTTTTTGATGCTCTGAAAAACATTTCCAAAACATTTATGACTTATACTTATGTGAACTTATGCTAAGTACAACTAAAGCCACAAAATCTATGGGTAGCTTGAGTGATATGTTTTTCTCACTATTATAAATATAATGCAGTACTTCATATAGTTATTTCAAGTTGTGTTCTAACATTTAAGTAGGAGTTAAAAATGTTGACTTGCATATGTGTACCGAATGTTACTAACCTTTCAGGTAAACAAGGAGCGGTGTGAAGAGTCGCACAACTAAATTAAAGAAGGAGCGTTAGAAGACCAACTATGGTGGGAGAATCCAACATGGTTCTGATGGATATGTCATGCTTTGAAGGAGCTTTTGTTCTAGAGAATATAGGGAATTTTTCCTGCTATATTTCCTCAGAACTGTTATTCTATTGTCAACAATGATTGTATTATGTCATGGTTGTTTTATCTCCTCCATATTTGGCAAGGTTTAATGAGACTTTTCTATTATGTTTTCAATAAGTGTCAATCCTTGATATAAAGGGATTTTGACTTATTTAGTAGGTAATGAGAGAAGAGAGAATTATGTATTTAGTATAGTGGAAGTTTCTTTGTTTTGTTCTTCATGAGTTATTCAATTGTTATGTAACCATTTAAAAAGAATTTAATGGAAGAGTGATTTTGGATTATTTCTTGTGTTGAGTAGTTAGCAGAAGCCAACCAAGGGGGCCCACTTGGAAGGTGGATTATATTAAGTTAGAATAGATTTTCTTCTTATACTTTTCCTATTTTTAAATAGAGTTACTATTTTACTCCTACAACATTGCCACTGTGGTTGTTCCTACAGCATTTGCAGAGATGGGTATAGTGAATTTTTTGAGTTGTTAGATAGGCTTAGATTCATTTCATAAGTTTTCTACATTAATTTCATTCAATAGTCAAGTGTGTTTACTTTCCTGCATCAATAGCATAAATTACTTTCATGCATTTTATCTTCTTGTAGCATAGGTGTTATGACTCCTAAAGGAACTTAGTGCACAAACTGTGTTGTCCCATTTCAAGTCTACATCCCTGGGTTGACAATCTAAATGCATTTTATGATGGGAATAGGTAATCCTTAGCATAGATATATTGCCCTTAAGAGAGACAATGGCATGATTATCTTTATCTATTGTGAGACTATTCATTGGCAACAAGGAACATGCGTAATCATATTAGGAAGCTTGCAGCATGTTACATCATTCTAGGAGATACGCTTTAAAAATTCTCTTATGAAGGATTATTATTAAGCTTTCTGAATAGAACTAAAATCTCGGTAGCTTTGGTAGAAGCTCATTATAGTTCTTGTGGTGGCCATTTTGGTGGAAAATCTCTGGTTAATAAATTGCTTCGAATGGGATATTATTGGAAAATAATGGAACAAGATTATTTCATGTTTTTTAAAAAATGTCCTCAATGTCAACAACATAGTAATTTGATTCATGCTCCTACTCGTGAGCTTCTTAATCAATTTTCTCCATGGCCTTTTAGTATTTGGGGTTTTGACCTTATTGGAAAAATCTCACCAGCATCTTCTCAAGGACATACTTACATTTTGACTACTACAGATTACTTCACGAAGTGGGTTGAAGTTGTCCCTCTTCATTCAGCAACTACAAATGTTATTTGTGATTTCATCCTTAACAATATCATAACACAATTTGGTATACCTTCAACGATAATTTTGGATAATAGTGCCTCTTTTAAAAATAAAGAAGTCACAAAATTCTTGGAGAAATATCAAATTCAACATAGATTTTCAACTCCTTATTATCCTCAATCTAATGGACAAGCTGAAGCATCAAATAAAATTATTGAACCAATTTTGAGAAAAATAGTTAGTAAGCATGTGAAAGATTGGCATACTCAACTGACCTATGCTTTATGGGCTTATAGGACTAGTGTTCATACTACCATGGGTACTTCTCCTTACAATATTGTCTATGGTACTGATGCTATTATGCCTTTGGAATTAGAACTACCTTCTCTATGTGTTTCATTTCATGGGATAATTGACAAGGACACTTTTCATGAATAATGCTTACAAGAGATAGAAATGTTAGATGAACAATGAATACATGCATTAGAACATATAAAAGATTATCATAAATCTCTTCAGAAGCAGTATAATCATAAGGTAATTAAACAAACATTTTCGGTTGGTGATTTAGTCTTATATGAGAATCAATGAAATGTGAATGCTTTACCAGGTGAAAAAGAAAAGTTTAGCCCTAATTGGCTTGGACCTTTTGTTGTTATTGAAGACTTTGGTTCAAGTGCTTATAAACTTGCTGATATGGATGGTGTTTCTTTTAAGGAACCCATTGATATTATGCATCTCAAACATTATTATCCTTAATTTCATTCTTTCCTTGTGCATTTATGTATTCCTTATAAAATTTGTTTTATAGGTTATGTAGTTCTAGCAAAATTACATAGTGAGTATATTTATGCACCTTCTTTCTTTCTATTAAGTTTTATATTGATGAACACATAGTAATCAAACATAGAACTAATTAGTAGAGAAAGTTTTTCATTCATCAAAAGTTTTTTGTTTTTTTTTCAAGTTCTGATACATATGTGGCCAATGGCTCTATTTATCACTACATCTATCACTATTCTCTGATGGCTAATGGCTTCCGGATCTCTCTGGCCTATGATAGGAAGATGTAGATCTATGTGTCTGTGTGTGGCTCCTTGATATGCTCATACCATGTGAACATCCTCGGGCACTCTGTAACTCAACTATCAGCTTCTCCTCCCTTTCTTCACACATCCTTAGCTCTCATTGGACACATGCAAAGATATCAGCATGCCTATCGAGATCTCTATAGCCAAGAGAGGATTCTCACTCACTCATTGGTAATTAGTAGGATATACATGTATCCTTCAAAATCTCAGATAAAAATCTCCTCCACTCTGCTACGCTAGCTGCAGAATAAAAATTACATTTATCAATTTCATGCTCTTTCAAATCAAGTTACTTATTTAATCAAATCTCATATTTCATACCCAGTTCTCCCTCCTGGATGTCACTAAAATGTCTAAATGGTGGGGGCATGGAGTGACTACTCTCTCCATGCTTGTTATGTCTAGGCCGTAGTGATGGTGTCTTTGTGTGGGGACATGGAGGCTGTTGTGATCTTAGTGGTGATGCATGAAAAATGTGTACATCTACACCCGTATCACCAGTTGGGGGCATCTCCTCTTCTCTCTCCTCTACTCTCTCATCCTCCATGGGATCTCCCTTGGAGATGTGCTCCTCCTCATCTCTGACATCTTCATCCTCCTCTTTTGTACCACTATCCTGGTGTGTCCTCTCTGAAAGACCTAGATCACCTGTAGGATTATCCTCACAAAAGATGTGACAGGTCCCCTACAGACTCTAGTACTTGATGTAATCTTAGCTCATGTGTGAATAGGTCACATCTAATGGTACCTCTCTATCCTCTATCTCATCTTCATCACTATCCTATATGTCTCCTATTGATGGTTAGCGTATGGCGCTAGGTCTCTGATAGTACCTTGTTGGATGTGCATAGTGAGGTACTACTCTAGGGACTCCCTGTAATAGGCTAAACTATCTCATCACCTGATTATAATAGTATGGCATCACTATATGATTCTAATGACCCTCTAGCAGCTTTCACCATTGTGAATATCTCATCTAGAATCATACATCAGGCCACTCTTTCATCTGGCAGTAGGATCTCCATATCACGTCGATGCTCATAATGCAGTCTAGATGTACCCTCCAATAGAGGATATCTCCAAACTATCAGGCATCTCTCAAAGGATATGTAAAGAATCTTAGTGTACTTGCATCTAACATCACTGGAGTTCCCTATGGACATGTACATGTGAAATGCTCAAATAGACAAATCTACAAGAGTGTGCATATCGAAAGACTCTCTCTCTAGTATCTCACTAGCTGACATAGCTCATGGTATAGCTGGGCTAACATGTTGTGACCCCATGAGAACATGGTCCTCTTGCTTTCCATCCTTTGTATAAGATGGGTAAGAGGTGTAGAAAATATGGTACCCTTTGCGTTGGGTAACACAACCAAGGCTACTATACAAAGAATCACCCTCCGTGTTAGGCCTTTTTTCTGTCATAGAAAAATCTTGTGAAAATGGCCTGTTCCCTGCAAAGTTTTTGTTAAGTGTCCTACCCCATGCTCTTCAATGTATCACCTTGCTCCAGCCCAAATTGCACGTGCTGAAGTGCAAAACCCAAAAAGTTATTCGAGTTTCAGGGTCTACAGGAAATGTTTTCAGAATCTGCCATAGTGTCGAAAACCCACAATATTTCTGAAAATCCATGATGTTTTTGGTATGTTTGAAAACCTTTGTTGTTTTCAAACTTATGCCTTCCTGCTTATGTGTGCTTATCTTTTGGCATCAGAAACTTTGTGTGTTTTCGATCCTCTTTCATCGAAAACCTTGTGTGTTTTTGACCTCGCACTTCTGCCCTGATTGATGGTGTTTCCTAACTGCGCAAGTCTAACTGGATGGTGGGCCCAGGTCTTCAAAGGTTTCAAGTGATTGGTTGTTGCATGGCCGCATGTCAAAATTTTTTGACATGTGATCATGTGACCACTTTCCACCTGTCTGAGTGGGTCCCAGTTCTTCCCATTGCCCGGTGTGATTAAAGTTCAGATAGGATCTATGGCTGTTGCTAGTTCACATGGAAAAGTTGCACGGTGTTTAACCTCTATGCTTTTGCAACAACCGTATGATCCTCTAAAAGGTAAAGCAGTTCCATGGTCCCAGAGGTGGTGATGTGGTGGCCTTTGGTTGGCTATTGCATGATCACATAGCCTAGTTTTTGGCTATGCGATCATGCGACCGGTTGACATGTGTCAGTGGTAGTGAGGTGGCATTTTGTCAGTGGACCCAAGAGATCTAGAGAGAAGGGGTGATGGGTAGTGGATGCATTTTCCAGGTGGGATGATGTGTTGATTTTTGATTGGCCGATGAGTGCTAAGGTGGATATGCTTGGTGGGACCGCTACTTAATGGTAGGTAGCGACGGCGGTTAGTCACATGTTCGCATAGCCTTTTACAAGGCTATGCAATCATGTGACTGATGTTTTCTGTCAACTTCATGCGGTGGCGGTTATGCTCGGCACGGTTAAGGTTCGTGGGTTGTCGCTAGTTCGCATAGCCCATCTCCGGGCTATGCGATCATGTGATAGGGTGTCACATGTGCTGGGGCCCATTTGAAGCTATTTGGTGGTCCCATTGGCAATCTCTGGTTGGTCTGAGCTGGCAGGATGATAAGGTTTGAACACGGGCCTAGGTTAGGATATCTCGGCGGTGACATGACAACCGGTAGGGTGCATGTTAGTGGCTTGTCGCATGTTCACATGAGCCAGCTTTCAGGCATGCAAACATGTGACAAACCCTTTTGTTGCAGCGGTAGCATCGGTGGTTATGAAGAGGGTAATGGCAAGTGGTGTGTCACATGTTTGCATAGCCCATTTCCAAACTATGCGATCATGTGACAACTATTTGATGTCACCATTGCGGAGTTAACCCAAGGTGTTTGGATGGTTAAAAACACAAGCCCACGAAATGCATGGTGATTGTTTGCTTGCATTTTTGAATCTCTAAGAACATTTCCTATGACCAGAAAGGACTGAAATTGATGACAGAAAGGGCCAAAGTTGGTAAAACTAATTTTCTCCACCGCTCCAGTGTGCTCCAGGGTGTGAGATGATTGCAGAAGAGGAGTGTCTTGCTGTGGGGGAGTAAATGAAATGTACCAAAAGTAGTTGCAGGGTCACTTCCAGTTTGAATTTTGTAGACTTTTGATTGATCTTCAGTGCCTTTTCAAAGTTTCTCATGATTGAAGATCTGATGTTGATTAAATCCATTAGACTATTTGAGCTTGCATGCTGCAGCTTGATCCCTATCTTGTCTGTGGTAACTCCTCGGTGGGGCTAGGTGGATCTGAAATTTGAGTTGGAAATGATTGATGTGCTTGCATTGTAACCTTGGTATAAAGGGATTTTTGTGATCATTAGAGGTCATTGGGAGTTAGGTATTCAAACTTTTGGGTTGTGAGTCCTCTTCTCAGTCTAAATTGTAATGACTTGTCTTGATATTTTTTGACTATTGAAATAAAGTTGTAGGTCTAAGCTATAGTTTGCAAGTAGGGTTCCTTTGGATGGATTGTATACATTTGAGGATTCTTCATACTCAATGTAGGCACATTATTCTCATCTCTCCCTTGTGTCAACGTAGATGAATTTTGAACTTTCCAGTTCACTACATAACAATTTATGTATAGGTCTTCATTCTTGAGTTCTAATCTAGGATTAGATTAAATGATGCTTCAGATGGGACCTAAATTTATCTCTTATCTATGTAGGGATATTTTGTAAGTAGTAGAGGAGATTATAAATGTGTTTATGGCTTTGAATCTTGAATACATTCCGGTGTGTGTGTTTAGTCTGTCTAAGAAACCTTGCCCAATGGATGAGGCACTGGCCTAGATAAGTATTTATTTGTTGACATATCCTGATTGAGGTTGTTATGATTCAAACACATAAATTTAGAACCATTCCTTAAGTTTTCAGCATTTGGTTGTGTAAGGTCCCTACCCATAGTAATGGAGAGTCAATGAGTGTGTGGTTATCATTTAGTACTTTCTTACTATCCTGTTATCTGCTATTCAAACCCAGTCAATGGTGTGTGAAGTATAGTTTATAATTGTTAGGTGCACTCGCCTTGGTTTTGCAGAGCCAAAAGTAGAAGAGGGCAGTGTTGTCCCTATAGATGGTCTAGTTACCCTAAGACCTCATAACATTTTGGAGTTAACCATTCCTAAAATCCATCTGAGGGTATATTGGAAGCCTATTAGAGCATAAGCATCATTTTGGACACCAACAAGATGGTGACTCTGCTGGGGAAGTGTTATACATGTTCATCCTAACCAGTAGGTCATTAATTGAAGAAATAGGGTTGTTCTTGTCCCTTGTCTCTCTAACTCATTTAATTATTTCTAGAGTGAAGAAACTATATTGTGATATTCCCAATACACTTGGGTGGCAACTCAAACATCTCTGAAGCAGTGCTAGTCAGTATTTATTTTGCAGGATGAGTTATAGAGGTACCAGGTCTCGAAGAAAGAAGCATCTTGAAGATATAATGGAAGAAGGCATTCCAGGGACTTCTAGGCCTAGTTAGACAAGGGGAGGAAAGAAGAGAAGAGGTGTTTCTCATACTTGGAGAAACAAGGAAGATACCAGACAAGAAACCCAGGTGAGGCCTAGTCAAGAAGAAAATAATTTAGAATATGAAGAGGCCGTTGACTTGGGATTGAACCAGTATGAGGAAGAGTTTCAAGTGGGAGATGATGAGTCAGAGACCACACTCCCTGAATCAGAAGAGATCTTTGAGGAGGTCTATGAACTAGAAAGAAGAGTTCAAGAATAGCTTGCCATTAGGTAGCAAAGAGAAAAGGACAAAGAAGATAAAGTAAGACAAGCCATGATAAGGGCTGATCAGCTAAAGAGGCAATTACTAGATTTGGAGGCAATTAATTTTGTCCCAGAGCCTGAAAGAGTAAACAAATAGCCTATTGTTCAAAAAATATGTGAAGAAACCAGACCAAGAGATAAAGGAAAATAGAAGGCTGTTGGGATTCAAATCAGTGAACAAGTTATTGTGGATGGGACATCAGATCCAGGACTGAGATTAGATTCAGATTTGGAGATAGCTAGAAGGAAGAAAGAAATATTGAATAAAGAACTAGAGAAAGCAGAGTTGGAGGCTTCTACTGTAGAAATCAGAAAAAAGATTAATTTTTTCAAGCATACTTCAGTACCTTCAAATGTTGTTGCTTCCTTTTTAGGACAAGGTGGAACTCATGGTAACAATGTAGCTCAAGCAAATGGTGTACCACATGCCGCTAGATTTCCTGATGGTTCAAACACAAGGACATCTACATCTCAAGGAATGGATCCACTACATGGAGCTCCTATTCATGAAAGGTATAAACAACTTGTCTTCTTCAGTATTTCTGGTTATCCTAATGTAATCCCTAATGAAATTAGAAAGAAGCTTCCTAAATTTACTGGAAATAATGTCATCACATGTGAAGAACATCTAAAAAATTTCATAGATGTAATAGATGATTATAATATAGAACCTGATGATGTTATAATGAAGCTATTTGTACAATCCCTGATTGAGGATGCTAGGGATTGGTTTAGAGGGTCACCCCATGCTAGTATAGGGTCATGGAATGAATTTAAAAATTATTTCAAGGAACACTATGGAGATAAAACAAATGAGGGTTTTATCTTGAATGAATTCAATAACATAAAGGAGAATCAGAATGAAGAGGTCCTTGAATTTAATATAAGATTCCCAAAGGCAATGCATAGGCTCTTGCAGGTTATCAGACTAGATGACAGGGTGTGTCTTGTGACATACTTGAATGCCTTTGATGCAAAAATGGGATACCTCTTGAGGGACAAGAACCCTAGAAATCTTAGGGAAGCTTACAAATTGGCCATCAACATAGAGAGAAATAGAAGAATATCAGGAAAGATAGGAAGAAGAGATGATTGTAGGCCTCAAATGCAGAGTAAGAAAGAAATGGGAAGGTCTGATGACTCTAAACCCAAAGAGGATGACAATCTAAAACAAATTTTAAAGGCTTTGGAAGGTTTAAAGCCTGGTGAAAAGGGAAACAATAGAATAGTGACTATGGAGAGGTCAGCTCCAAACAATTTTAGCAGACAGACAAGAATGCAAAATTACCCTTACAACACTCAGTGGAAAGATGGCAAGCCCATTTTCCCAACCAAGCAAAAAAGGCCTGATGGAAGGATCCCTGATCCCTTGCATAGAAATTCAATAAATATGACTGAAGATATCCCATGGTGTGCTACTTGTCAGTCTCCTCATGACCCTGAGCATTGTGTCATTACTTTAAACTTACAAGAGAATCAAGAACAAGAGGAGCAATATGACAAGAGTGGTTGTGGAATGACTTCTGCACATATAGAGGATGAGAATGATTTTGATGAAGAAGATGAAGAGTTTGATGATGTTGGATGTGGTATTGTGGGGGGTGAGGAGCAAGTTTCTTTAAGAAGACCATTAGATGAAGAAATTGCTTAGATCACTACAGACATGGTCACTCAAGCTAGAAGCAATTATAACTTGAGGAATAGGATAGTTGGAAATGCAACTGGTAAGCCAGGCAGTATGTTTATCAAGGAGATAGAAAATGGTACACAATAGCATGGAGAAAAGGGAAGGGGTGCCGATGATACTAACCAAATGAAGGTAAAAAGGAAAGTTGTGCCTATTGCAGCACCTAAGAGTAAAGCAAAGATAGCAGAGGTAGTTGTTCCCATTCCTCAGAAGGGAGAGGAATCTCCTCTCAAAGAAAAATCTAGTTTCACAAAGGATAAAGTTGTCACTGTCTTTGAAGAAGACATGAACAACCAAAAGTATGTTCCAATTGATATGTCCAAATTGCTTTCATAGATCACTGTCAAGGTTCCACTGTTTGAAATGATGAGAATAGAAGAACACAAGGTCAAGGCCTTGAATTGGGTAAATGGTGTTTCTTCTATAGGAATCTAAGAGGTGAGTAGAAATGACAAACATGTGGCTTCCTTGGAAAACACACCCAATAGTAAGAGTGAAGAAATTATTTCTAAGATCCCTCAAATCTTCTTGGATACAAATATTGTAAACAATGCAGTAGGGACACTTGATCCTTTTTTCTTGTCTCTTGTTATTAATGGTAAAATGTTGAAGAACTGCATGATTGATTCTGGAGCATCAAACACTATCATGCCTACAAAGATCATGAAATCATTAGGACTAAAGGTTGATACACCTCACAGGAGATGCCAAGCTATGAAATCAAGAGAAGTGCTAGTTATTGGTACCATCAAGGCTTTGCCTTATAAATTAGCTGTATTTCCCAACAAATAGTTGACTATGAGTGTTCTTGTAGTTGACATTCCTCCTCAATATGGAATGTTGTTATCTAGAAAGTGGAGTGCCTCCATGGGAGGAAGTATTCAATGTGACTTGTCCTTTGCCACTTTTGACATTGAGAGAGAGTGTGTGAAGGTGTCAAGGGAAGCCAGGACCCTACATATGATTGAGGAAAATGAAAAGGATAGCATGAATTGTTTTGTTGACACTGACATTGGCTCATTCCAAGTCCAGGGGAATGAGATGTAGGAGAAAGTCAGGCCTATCCTTTTGGCTGATGATGAGAGTAACATGGCAGAGGTTAATGTCTTATGGACATTATATTTTGATGGAGAAAGTTCTAGAGAAGGTGCTGGAGTAGGAGTGTTATTGGTGTCCCCAAGTGGTAAGACTTTTAAGTTTTCTTTCACTCTCCTATTTTCTTGCACAAATAATGTTGCAGAATATGAAGCCCTACTGATTGGTTTGAGACAAGCATCAAAACATGGGATCAAACATCTTAGGGTGATTGGTGATTCTGAGTTAATAGTATATCAGATTAGATCAAAGTATGCATCTAAGAACCAAAGGCTAAACAATATAGGAATGTTGTATGAGATGAAATTGAATGTTTCAGTTCTTTTGGAATTGATTGGGTGGATAGAAGTCAAAACAGGATGGCATATTTACTAGCAAACATAGCCTTAAGGCTAGAGGATGTTACCTTTGCAGGGATATCTAGAATTGAGTGTAAGTCCAGGCCTTTTATCCCAAATAATGTTGAAATTTGGCAAGTATTTTTTGATTATCAGGATATTTTGAGGTTCTTGCAGTGTGAGTCTCACTTTGACAGTCAGGAAATGGATTTCAGCACCTATGTAAACAACAAAGATGGAAAAGAAAGTGTTCTTGGGAAGGAAGTTTTGCAACTAAAGTCAAATAGGATCCCTAGGGGATTGGTTGCCCTTGAAAGGACATTTGATGATAAGGAGAGGGCTTGTGTTGCTAGAATTGTTGACAAGAAAAATGATTTAGAGGAAGTGAATCTAGGAACAAGCCAAGAACCAAAAATTATTTACATAGGTAAATGCTTATCTCAAAGAACTAGAAGAAATCTGATTGATCTTCTCAAAAAATTCAAACATGTCTTTGCATGGTCTTATGAAGATTTGAAAGCTTATAGAGAAGATCTCTTCCAACATGAGATACCATTAAAGGAAGGAACTAAACCTTTTAGGTAGAAATTAAGGCCTATGAACCCTACTTTGGCACCAAAAATGCAAGATGAACTCAAAAAGATGATGGATGCTGGCATTATCAAGCCTGTCAAACATTCTACTTGGGTGTCAAACTTGGTTCCAGTTAGAAAAAAGAATGGTGATATTAGGCTGTGTGTTGATTTTAGAAATCTGAATGTCAATTCTTTGAAAGACAACTATGGTCTCCCTAATATGGAAAACATGCTACAAAGAATCATTGGATCAGAGTTGATGTCAATGATGGATGGCTTCTCTGGATATAACCAGGTCATGGTCAAGGAGTCAGAACAATTCAAGAATACATTCACAACTCCTTGGGGGACCTATGTGTATGTTAGGATGCCTTTTGGCTTGACAAATATAGGAGCCACCTTTCAAAGAGCTATGGATGTGGCCTTTGCAGATTTCATAAATAAGTTTTTAGTGGTATATCAAGATGATCTCATAGCATATTCAGAGGAGGATCAGCATTGTGAGCATCTTGAAAAGATTTTTATTAGAGCTCTAGAATACGGAATTTCTTTGAATCCAAAGAAATGTTCTTTTGGTGTGCTAGAAGGAAAGCTCTTAGGACATATTGTGTCCAAGGATGGAGTGAGAGTTGATCCTGAAAGGGTCATAGAAATAGACAAACTTTCACCTCCAAGAAATGTTAAAGGTGTGCAATCTTTCTTTGGACAAGTAAATTTTCTTAGAAGGTTTGTTACTAACTTTGCAGAAATTTGTATTCCCATCTCTGGAATGTTGAAGAAAAATGCAAAAGTAGAATGGAATGAAGAAGCAACTGAGTCTTTCAAGAATACCAAACAGGCCATCAAGGATGCCCCTATTTTAAGGACCCCTGATTATGGTAAACCCATGCAAATTTTCTCCTTTGCTTCTTATCATACAATTGCATCAGTCTTATTACAAAAGAATTCAGAAGGGTATGAACAACCCATATCCTTTTTCAGCAAGTCCTTACATGCAGCAGAACTAAAGTATGATATCACTGAGAAACAGGCTTATGCCCTAGTCAAAGCAGTCAAGGCTTTCAGATGTTATCTTGTAGGAGCTAAGGTGGTTGCTTATGTTCTTAATGCTGCTGTCAAGGATATTCTAGTGCAACGGGAGGTCTCAGGTAAGAGATGTAGATGGATCAATAGGATCTAAGAATTCAATATAGATATTCAGATTACAAAATTGGTAAGAGGCCTTAGTCTTGCAAAGTTGATGGCACACAGTAATTTGATTGCAAATCATGTGAATATGTTAGAGGAAGAAGAAAGGCCATATATTTGTGATATGGATTATTGTGATTGGTATAAAGATGTCATCAATTACTTACAAAAGTTGGTCCTTCCCCCTGACATGAATGAGAGTAAGAGGAGGACTGTCAAGTTACAGTCAACAAGGTATGCCATTATACATGGTGAGTTGTGGTGGAGAAGTAGTGAAGGAGTATTGCTAAAGTGTGTTGATCATGAAAGATCTAAGACTCTCCTAGAAGAAATGCATCAAGGTGTATGTGGAGGACACTATATGGCAAAGACCACAGCCCACAAAATCCTTAAATCTAGATTTTGGTGGCCTACAATTTTTAAAGACACACATCAGTTTGTAAGGAAGTGTGATGCATGCCAAAGGTTTGCAGGTAAGCTAAAATTTGGTGGAAATTTACCACTCAAACCAGTCTCAGTTCAGGCCCCTTTCTAGTAGTGGGGTATTGATTTCATAGGTGAGATTCCAAACAAGTCTAGTGGTGGGAATTCCTACATATTAGTGGCAACAGACTATTTCACTAAATGGGTTGAAGCTATTCCCACTAGGAGGGCCACTAGTAAAGTTTTTATTGACTTCATGATGTAGAACATTCTCACTAGGTTTGGATGTCTAGAAACAATAGTGGTAGACAATGCAATGTGTTTTAGATCTCAAGAGTTTGATGATTTTTGTAAGAATTATGGGATACACATTTCATTTTCTTCCCCATATCACCCATAGGGAAATGGCCAGGCTAAATCCACTAATAAAAGTTTGATAAAGATCCTCAAAAGAGTATTGGATAGAAATAAAAAATCATGGGACTCAAAACTTTGGTGGGCATTGTGGGCTGACAGAGTAACCATCAAGAAGGCCATAGGTTGTGCCCCATTTGACCTAGTCTATGGGATTGGAGCTAGGTTAACTCAAAACAATCTATTGCAAAAGTATAAATTCATCCAGGCATATGATGAAGACTTAGATGATGAAATGAGACTAAGGATGGATGAGTTAATCTAGTTGGAGGAGGTAAGAAGAGATGCACATGAAAGAAATGAAACACTTCAGACACAGTGTAAGAGCTTATTTCATAAAAGAGCCACTCAGAGGAGTTTTGGGGCTGGTGATCTTGTTCTAATGTGGAATGCCAGATTAGAGGATAAGGGAAGGAATAGTAAATTCAACCCTATCTAGTTAGGTCCTTATCTCATTGAAAGTAAATGGGGAGTTGATTCATATATTCTGAAAGATCTAACTAGTGGCACTTTGGAATTGCCTGTTCATGGACAATTCCTAAAGTTTTACTTCTCTTGAAGTATCTTTTTCCATGAGCAGTAGTTAGGATTCTTCCCTAGGTCTCTTAGGGTTGTTTTTGGTCTGAATTTTTGTGGTCTGCTCTTCCAGTAGATTCTATTTTCTCATTATATCTATGAGAGATACATGTCCCCGACTAGAGCCACTATTAGGCCTTTTTTTTGTTATAGAAAAATCTTGTGAAAATGTTTTGTTCCCTACAAAGTTTTTGTTAAGTGTCCTGCCCCGTGCTCTTCAATATATCACCTTGCTCCAGCCCAAATTGCACATGCTCAAGTGAAAAACCAAAAAAGTTATTCAAGTTTCAGGGTCTACAGGAAATGTTTTCAGAATCTACCACAGTGTCGAAAACCCATAGTATTTTTGAAAATCTATAATGTTTTTGGTATGTTTGAAAACTTTCATTGTTTTCAACCTTATGCCTTCCCGCTTATGTGTGCTTATCTTTTGGCATCAGAAACTTTGTGTGTTTTCGATCCTCTTTTGTCGAAAACCTTGTGTGTTTTTGACCTCACACTTCTGCCCTGATTGATGGTGTTTCCTAACTACGCAAGTCCGAATGGATGGTGGGCCCAGGTCTTCAAAGGTTTCAAGTGATTGGTTGTCACATGGCCGCATGTTAGACTTTTTTGACATGCGATTATGCGACTGCTTGCCACCTATCCGAGTGGGTCCCAGTTGTTCCCATTGCCCAGTGTGATTAAAGTTCGGATAGGATCTGTGGCTATCGCTAGTTCGCATGGAAAAGTTGCATGATGTTTAACCTCTACGCTTTTGTGACAACCGTTCGATACTCTAAAAGGTAAAGTAGTTATGTGGTCCCGGAGGTGGTGATGTGGCGGCCTTTGGTTGGCTATCGCATGATGGCATAGCCTAGTTTTTGCTATGCAATCATGCGACCAGTTGACACATGTCAGCGGTAGTGAGGTGGCATTTTATCAGTTGACCCAAGAGATCAAGAGAGAAGGGGTGATGGGTAATGGATCCATTTTCCAGGTGGGATGATGTGTTGATTTTTGATTGGCCGATGAGTGCTGAGGTGGATATGCTTGGTAGGACCGCTACTTAATGGCAAGTAGCGGCGGTGGTTAGTCACATGTTCGCATAGCCTTTTACAAGGCTATGCGATCATGCGACTGACATTTTTTGTCAACTTCATGCAGTGGCAGTTATGCTCGGCACGGTTAAGGTTCATGGGTTGTCACTAGTTCGCATAGCCCATCTCCGGGCTATGCGATCATGCGACAGGGTGCCACATGTGCTGGGGCCCATTTGAAGCTATTTGGTGGTCCCGTTGGTAGGTGGTGTAGTGGAAATCTCTGGTTGGTCCAAGCTAGCAGGATGATAAGGTTTGAACATGGGCCCAGGTTAGGGTATCTTGGTGGTGACATGACAACTGGTAGGGTGCATGTTAGTGGCTTGTCGCATGTTCACATGAGCCAGCTTTTCGGCTTGCGAACATGTGACAAACCCTTTTGTGGCAGCGGCAACGTCGACGGTTATGAAGAGAGTAATGGCAAGTGGTGTGTCGCATGTTTGCATAGCCCATTTCTGGACTATGTGATCATGCGACAACTGTTTGACGTCGCCATTTTGGAGTTAACCCAAGGTGTTTGGATGGTTAAAAACACAAGCCCGTGAAATGCATGGTGACCATTTGCTTGCATTTTTGAATCTTTGAGAATGTTTCCTATGACCTGAAAGGACTGAAATTGATGACAGATTGGGCCAAAGTTGGTAAAATTGATTTTCTCTACCACTCCAGTGTGCTCCAGGGTGTGAGATGATTGCAGAAGAGGAGTGTCTTGCTGTGGGGGAGTAAATGAAATGTACCAAAAGTAGTTGTAGGGTCACTTCCAATTTGAATTTTGTAGACTTTTGATTGATCTTCAGTGCCTTTTCAGAGTTTCTCATGATTGAAGATCTGATGTTGATTAAATGCATTAGACTATTTGAGCTTGCATGCTACGGCTTGATCCCTGTCTTGTCTATGGTAACACCTCAGTGGGGTTAGGTGGATTCAAAATTTGAGTTGGAAATGATCGATGTGCTTGCATTGTAACCCTGGTATAAAGGGATTTTTGTGATCATTTGAGGTCATTGGGAGTTAGGTATTCAAACTTTTGGGTTGTGAGTCCTCTTCTCAGTCTAAATTGTAATGACTTGTCTTGATATTTTTTGACTATTGAAAGAAAGTTGTAGGTCTAAGCTGTAGTTTGCAAGCAGGGTTCCTTTGGATGGATTGTATACATTTGATGATTCTTCATACTCAATGCAGGCACATGATTCTCATCTCTCCCTTGTGTCAACGTAGATGAATTTTGAACTTTCCAGTTCACTGCATAACAATTTATGTATAGGTCTTCATTCTTGAGTTCTAATCCAGGATTAGATTAAATGATGCTTCAGATGGGACCTAAATTTATCTCTTATCTATGTAGGGATATTCTATAAGTAGTAGAGGAGATTGTAAATGTGTTTATGGCTTTGAATCTCAGATATATTCTGGTGTGTGTGTTTAGTCTGTCTAAGAAACCTTGCCCAATGGATGAGGCACTGGCCTAGATAAGTATTTCTTTGTTGACATATCCTAATTGAGGTTGTTATGATTCAAACACATAAATTAAGAACCATTCCTTAATTTTTCAGCATTTGGTTGTGTAAGGTCCCTACCCATAGTAATGGAGAGTCAATGAGTGTGTGGTTATCATTTAGTACTTTCTTACTATCCTGTTATCTACTATTCAAACCTAGTCATTGGTGTGTGAAGTATAGTTTATACTGGGTTAGGTGCACCCACCTTGGTTTTGCAGAGCCAGAAGCAAAAGAGGGTAGTCTTATCCCTATAGTTGGTCCAATTACCCTAAGACCTCATAACATTTTGGAGTTAACCATTCCTAAAATCCATTTGAGGGTCTATTGGCAGCCTATTAGAGCATAAGTGTCATTTTGGACACCAACACTTTGTACCAAAGGTGTAGGGCCTGACAGTATGGATGACAAAAGGACATGATCTGATTGGGTTTGCATCTATGGAACCCATCCTATACAATACTCTACATCTATATGGATCTCCTTAGAAACTCACTGTTCTCTAGGTCTGATGGTCTCACCTCGGATTGGAAGCCATAAGATCCTGTAGACATCCTCCAATGTCACTGTAACCTCTCCTGAGGGAAGATGGAAGGAGCATGTATCCTCATCCCACCTCTGTATTAGAGCGTATAGCATGGCTTGGTGTAGTCTAATCTATGGTAGGAGTGATACCCATTATAGTCCCACATCTCTTAGTAACTGCATCTCATCACCATTAAGCTCAGACAATTTCTCTCTAACAAGGCCTAGCAAATCTCCAAAGGGATGCTCTTGGAGACGGACTATGTCCTACAAGCACAAGCAAACATCATATTAGTAATCTACATCATCAAATCTACAAATATAACTTGACTAGGTCAAGGTCGACCTTAGTTAGGTTAGGGTCGATCTTCCTGGGTCAAGGTCGACCTTACTGGGTCAGGGTTGACCTTGTTAGGTCAAGGATGACCTCATCCTAGAAAAGGTGGAGGCCTTCCAACCAATGTCGACCTTCTTGGGTCAAGGTCGACATAACTAGGTCAGGGTCGACCTTTAAGGGTCAGGGTCAACCTTGCCTATAGAAATTAGGAATTTGGAAAGTACAAGAACAAACAACAACAAACTCACCTTAGGAAGGGATCGTCCAGTAGCCAGGCTCTGTTTTAGAAGCTCCATGTGCGTTACCTGAAGTTCTTCTCTCCTTAGCATCTTGCTTCCTTGTTTTAAATCTACAAATGGTAACAATGAGTAAGTATGTCTTCTTTTTCTTTATTTATAGTTAAAATTAGGGTTTTTGTTAGGGTTTACTCATGGTAAACTTGAATTTCCCTTCTTATGCATTTAGATAGATATTCACTCTTTTCATCATAACTTGAGTTCGGTAACTCCATTTTTAGTGCCGTCAATGGCATTGGAATTGTGATTTAGATACCTAACCCCTTGAATCAATTTATGAAGGGTAGGAATCCTTTTAATTGGTTTAAGAAAGAACTCTTCAACAAGATGTATATCTAGTATATAGAGTTTTCCTTATCACCCTATTTCACCCTTCAGAAGTAGAAAGCCGAAATAGGGGAGGCATAAGGGGCTTTATGGACTTCTCAAATTATCATATAGTAAGCTCTAGGTGATTTATGGATTTTCATTAACCTTGTGTGTTGCAGGTTCTAACAATTTTTTGTAGGATCTCTACATCAAGGACTTGGCTATATCCTTTTTATTTACTATGATGTTTTCTTACTTTAGCTTTCATATTCACGTAGTGTCATATCTAAGCTAAAGTGGGGGCTAAATGTATCATCTTAAAATGGAAACACTTCCATCTTGGTAGGTTTAGTACCCTCTTATAGTACATTTATCATGATAGACTTGCATTTAGGATGCATTCTGCACTTGATTCCTTCATTCTAGGTAAAATTAGGGTTAGGATCTCGAGGATTCTCCTTAATTTCCCTCCTCTAAGGCTCTATTTTCTAGGTAGGACTTAGGAATAGGTCTTTCTAGAGGATTAGATCTTGGCATTACACATTCAATACACACACATGCATTCTATTACAACCGTCTATTCATGGAGGTGGAGATCACCAAATGGGGGTTTGACTAAGGCAAAACCCTATATAGCTACCCCAAAACACCATTTTCAGATATCTACAGTCATTGTTTCAAGAATTGAAGTGCAGATCTGAATACCCTTTTTGGAAAACTTCCGAGATCCATGAACAATTTTTTTGTCGGAGCTGTGAGGGGTAGGATCCTACCCTGGGGTAAGACCTTGCCCCGCTATCTGGGTCAAAGATGACCTACTTCCAGAAAGATAAAAATTTTCTAGGTTTTCTCTATTGCACTTTTTTGGTCCCGAATCTGGTTGCAGAATTTCCTGAGACTATACATAGGCATCAAAAAATAGGTATTTCCATATTTATTCCATCATGAGGTATGTACCTTATCTTATTTGATTTCAAGAATTTCCACATTTACATTACTTATTCAATTCCAACTTCAAGCATTACAAATGAATAGTGAGGAATGTTAGATGCATTATCGATTACTTCCATTTTTCACCTATTCACTAACCAATGAAGAAACAAAATCAAATGCAACAATGAAATAAATGAAATCAAACTAAATTTTCATTGTTTTGTGAAGTCTCCATTATTCTTCTCAATCACTTTAAATTTCCTCGTAATATTAAGTGTGCATGAATTCACAAAATGAAAGCTCAAAGGTTGATGATTTGAAAAGATATCAAAGATTAATTATTTGTAAAACTACTTAGATAAATATATATTTTTGCATAGAAAATATGGTATGAAGGATAAGGTAAAAATAAGATTAGGTCTTTGAGCTATGTTGAGTGATAAATTTTGAAGTTACAAGGTAAGATGTAAATTCTATGGGTTCTAGATAACTTAAAGCTAAAGGAAGATAAAAAAAAAGTAAAGGTTAGAGGTTGAATTAACACACATCTAAGATAAATACACAAACATAAAAATATATAATAGTATCAAAGATTAAGTACACCTGAAGAATCTATGAAAAAATAATTTTATTTATTTATTTATTACGATAAAAAGTCCTTGATAAATGAGTCACGAGGTTTTCATAGTCTATATAAATATTGTGAATTGATTGAGCACAACACTAAATCAATAAAATACAGCTTGAGGAATCAAATATATTATTGGAAACATACTAGATCTTCATGGAGACATTATCATTAATGAAAATCTTATAGTTAAGAATTATTCCTTTTGGATCACAAAATGTACATGTAAAAATAGAGGACACATACATTAATTGTACATAATCTCCTCTATCAAATTGACTAAATTTAACTATTTAATTTCAAATCTATGTTTGATAGCTATGATTTGAGCACATCCTATCACTAATAGAATGAGCATGCATCTATATCATATTATATCAGCATATAGGCCATTGTTCTATTCACACATTAATATAGGTCACTGAGAATTTTATAAGAGGAATTTGTGTGTGTGTGTGTTGTAGAAAAAACTATTGGAAGGTATAGAAAAACTAATGGTGATGAAGAGTAAAAATATCTACTCAAAACTATAGAAATCACTTGCATGCACATCATAGTACCTCAAGCACTATCCAATTCTAAAAATTCCAAATAGGACAACATGAAGTCACCCATAACCATTGAATAACTTATAATCCAATAGAGGAAATCTTATTAAAGTGTTTCATACTTGGGATATATGGGTAATAACATAAAGAGAGAAAAATCTAGATAATATAATAAACCTCAAATAGATTAGAGTCCATAAATATGTATCTATCAAGCTAAATATCTTAATAAGACCCATAGTCATGGTGATGATAGATATTAATAATATAAACTAATTATTTTCATATTTCCACATGAGCATGACAAAAACTTTTCAAAATCACATTAGAGGCTGAAAAAAATAGAGGGTGATCTTATAATACTAATGTTGATGCATGCTCATTCTATTAGTACTAGTTATTGAAATGTTCATGTATGTTTATATTTCATTTAGTATCTATTTAGCATCTTTACTGAATTTCAATTATTCTTTTTATTTCAATGATTTCCATTTTTTTAATCTTTAGAGATCTTTTTATTAAAACAAAAAACATTCTAGAAGTTGGTACTATTCTAACAAAGTTAGTAAATTCACTAAGGAAATTTAAGAACTTTGGGAAGCCAGAGCAATGGGTGCAGTGGAGGTGGGTTTCCTAGGGTTTTCATGTTACCTCTAGTCATTGAGGCTATGGATCTAGAGGAAGTGTTCTCTTTGTTGGTCTCTAGTTATTTCCTAGGCTTTTTCTCATAGCTTCACCCTTTTAATATTATTTCATTTTTTGAGCATTAGGGGTTTGTTTTCCCTCTATATCCCTCTGTTCCCTCTGGTTTTGATCCCTTTTTCCTTGCCTTTATTTTGGAACATGGAGGGTTTCCAAATTTCTATTTGTTGGAAATCATTTTTCCTCAGTTGCCTTTATCTATCACCTCCTTTGGCCTAAGGAGTTTGTCTAGAAATTTGGGACTTCATGTGGGAAGGCTTCTCCCTTCCCTATTCTTGATTTCTCTAGTATTAGTTCGGTTCTTGATGGTGTGGCCATTATTCCATTTATGGTTGTGGTTTTTAGGGGTGTGGTGATAAATAAAGTTTTCTCTCCTTTTGGTTGTGTGGTTCTTTATGCTTGGATGGCTTGGTTCTTGGATGGGTTGGATTTTAATGGTGCTGTATTTATAAAATTCTTATATAGGGGACTTTTTTTTTTACCCTAGTGGTATGAAGGTTTTTACTAGTCCCTTCTTCTTATGTGTGGAAGGAATGGTGTTTTTTCTCCCATCTCTAGTGTGGTTGGGGTAAGTTAATTTGCCTATTCTAGGGTTTCTTTGAGCATTGGGTGTTATTTTTTCACAAATCTTCTTTGGTGTATGTTTTCTTTGTCATGGCTTTAGTGGGCTTGGAATTTTTTTTTATGGCTCTATGTGGGTGTTATTATTTCCTTTTTGTCTCCTTTGTTGTTTCTTATTTTCTTTTCATCGCCTTTCTTTCCTTGTCTCCTTTTGAGATTGATCTTTTTGGGGTTGAGGATACTATTGAGACGGTCTTTGAGGTTTTTTTCTACTGACAATGTGCCTATTGATGTGGTCTAGGTTTCCTTGTCTGCAGTTGAATCTTGTTGGTTGTGGTTGGACTTATATCTGGTCTCTTCTCTTTCTATGAACTTAGCTATTTGTAGTGGTCTTATTTGTAAAGGGTTGGAGGACACCTCTAAAAACCACTTGGACTTTATGTTGGAGGATTCCTTTCAAAACCTCCATATTTTCTTTAGTGGTTCTAGTTATAATGAACTTATTGAGATAGCTCATTATTGTTGGAAATATAGATGAAGTAACTGAGAGGGGGGGTGAATCAGTTAACCATAAATTTACTTTCCACAGATCCCTTAGATGTTTTATTAAATCATTTGCTGCTGTTGTTCAGAAAACATACAGAGAAATGCTGAAACTCGGTTATTGCAGTGAGTATTAATTATAACTATTCTTAAGCATTCATCAGTGATTAACATACATGAATAAAGAAAATAACATGAACACAAGAGACACCAGATTTAACGTGGAAATCCAATATGGGAAAAACCACCAATGTAACTAGTTACTATTTTTCACTCTTCTGAAGTGATGCCCTGTTAGGAGCCAACCCGGTAAAAGGTTACAAAACACACTGTTAGGTGTGACCTTGTTAGAGGATTTAATCACCTTGTTAGGAGTGGCCTTGTAAGAGATCTTGAAACAATTCAATAGAACTGTCACCTTGTTAGAGGATTTATAAACTGGCTGTTAAACCAACTCGGTTAGGAGATTTTGAAATCACTGCTACAATGGTAAGAAAGTACTAATGAAATGACCTAAATAATGATGCAACTTAATTGTTGATTATAGATCTCTATTCTACTTCACTAGATCCTTCCTGATCAAAATATATCTTTGCTACTCCTCAAGGATGTCTAATCATCCTTCAAAATTCGCTCACACTTTCCTTTTTTTTTTTACTTCCACACTTTTAATTCACAACTTGACCTTCTATATATACCATTCGGATTGACCATTCAGATTGTCAAGTTGACACTAATAACATTACTAGTCATCACAACAGTCGGCTAGAATAATCAAACTTTATTTCTCAAATTAACAAAATCCTTTACTAGGCCGACCTTGCTCAATAAACATTAATCTGAAAAGATTTACTTTAGTGACTAAGAGAACTCGATAAGCACTGTGAATTCTACAAAATCCTTTGGAGACTGAGTGAACTCGGTAAACATTAACTTTCCTTCATTAACTAAGGAAGCTCGGTTAACACTATTTTCTGCCATACTTTTCTTTGACACTCGAGATATCTCGGTAGACACTAAAAACCGCCTGCTGACCGACTAAGCTCAGTAAATACTGGGAACTACTTTGCTGACCAACTGAGCTCGGTAAATACTGTGAACTACTTTGCTGACCGACTGAGCTTGATAAATAATATGATATAAGTGTGACATCAAAGACAACACACAATTAATCCAACAATCTCCCTCTTTGGCATTGATGGCAACACAATATGTCATAGCACAATGAAATTTCATAGAAAACATAGAGTAAGGAACATATCCTTAGCTTCATTCTGATTCTCATCTATGAGAACTCCCTCTATCAGCAAACTTCTCTTTCTGACTAAAAACTCTCCAAAAAAACTCTCCCTCTTAGAAATCTAAAGAAATTTCTTGAAATATGATAGCAAACTCTCCCTCTTTGACAACACATGCCAAAGACAACACATACTAGGTGAATAGCAATGTACCTTGAGTATTGATTCATACATAATGATTCCTTGACTAAGCTGCATCAACTGACTGATCTTTAATATGCTCTGGTTGATGCATCACTAAAACTTCATTTAGTGAGCCTCGGATAGGGGAATGACCCCTAACTTACCTCTTAGATACAAGAATGCATCCTTAGGTAGTGGCTTGGTGAATATATCTGCAATTTATTCTTTTGTATGAATATATTCCAATTTGATTTCCTTGTCCTGCACCAATTCTCTGACAAAGTGATATTTTATAGCAATGTGTTTGGTTTTGGAATGCATTACTGGATTCTTTGAAATATTTATTGCACTTGTATTATCACAAAATATAACAACTGGTTCTTTGATCTCAACCTTCATGTCTTCCAATAACTGTTTGAACCAAACAATATTAGAGTAGTTTACTGCTGTAGCAACATATTCTGCTTTTGCTGTGGATTGGGATGTGCAATTTTGCTTTTTACTGGTCCAAGATACCAACCTCTTGCCAAGAAAGAATGCTCCAACACTTGTACTTTTTTTTTCATCAATGCTTCCTGCCCAATCAGCATCAGTAAACACTTTTAAGTCCAGATTGCCTCCAAATTTATACCACAAGCCATAATCTTCAGTTCCTTTCAAGTATCTCAAGATTCTTTTGATTGCCATCATATGATTTTCTCTTGGTTTTGCTGAGAATCTTGCTACTATACCAACTACTAAGGCAATATCAGGCCTTGTATGAACTACATACTGTAATTTTCCAATCATTGATATGTATAAGGTCTGATCTACTTCTTTTGAATCATCATTTTTGGTAAGCTTCAGTCCAGTACACATGGGGGTACCAATTGGTTTTGCATCTTCCATACCAAACTTCTTAAGTATTTCCTTGATGTATTTAGACTAAGTAATGTAGATACCATTCTTGCTCTATTGAATTTGAAGACCAACAAAAAACTTTATCTGACCAAACATAGACATTTCAAATTCTTTGTTCATTTGCTCTAAAAATTCTTTGCACTGATCATCATTACCTATAAACACAGTATCATCCACAAATATTTTTGCCAAAACAATTATGTTATCTGGTCCTTCCTTGATGTACAAACTACTGTTATCATTAGCTCTTTTGAAACCAATCTGAATAAGATAGTTATGTAATCTTTCATACCATGCTCTAGGGGCTTGTTTTAGACCATACAATGCTTTTTGTAACTTGCAAGCCATATCCTTTTTGTTTGGATCAACAAAACTTTTAGGTTGCTCAATGTAGACTTCTTCATCAAGAATACCATTGAGAAATGTAGATTTTACATCCATTTGATATACCTTAAATCCTTTATGTGCTACATATGCAAGTAGAGTTCTTACACCTTCTAATCTTGCAATAGGAGCAAAAGTCTCTCCATAATCTATACCTTCTTCTTAAGAATACCCTTTACACACTAATCTAGCTTTGTTTCTAGATACTTGACCATCTTCATTCAACTTGTTCCTAAATACCCATTTTGTTCCAATTACATTTTTGTCTTTAGGCCTAGGTACAAGAGTCCATGTCTTGTTTTTCTCTATTTGTTTTATTTCTTCATTGATAGCCTCAATCCAACTTTCATTTTCCAATGCATTTTTAACATTTTTAGGTTCAAAGTCAGCAAGTAAACATGTACCTTTCAATTTACTTCTTGTCATAGTACCATCTGATTTGTTTCCAATAATCTGATCTGGTGTATGATGCTTCCTAACATACTTGGCCAATACAGGTTCCTTGCTTCTTGAATGAGTTACATTGTCATCTTCTTGAATTTCATCTTCAGGTTCAGTTTGCTCGAGCTCAGTAGATATTCGCTCAGTAGCTTCAGACTAAGACTCAGTTTCTTGTGACTCGGTTTGAATTTCTTCTTGTGACTCGATTACTGTACTAGGCTCGGTAGATGCAGTTTCCTTATTGACAGATGTGTCTGGCAATGTATCAGGTTCAATGTAAACAATTTTTTTGTAATCCTCTAGTTCTTTTTTGCTTTCTTCTTCAGTCTTTTCTACAAACTCATCAACTTTCACATGTGCACTTTCTATGATTTTGTGAGTAGACAAATTCAGACATCTATATGCTTTACTTTTGCAAGAATACCATTTGAATTTCTCAAATGCCTCTGATTTTTCTCTTAAATACATAACAGTCATCATTCTAGAGTAATCATCAACAAAGAGAATAAAGAATTTTTCTCCAGTATAACTTTCAATTCCAATAGGTCCACATAAATCAGTATGCACAATATCCAAAATATCTTCAGACTGATAGTTTTTACTTTTAAATCTAGTCTTTTCCATTTTACCAATCTGACAATTCTTGCATAGACCAACATCAGGTTTCTTCAAAGTAGGAATACCTCTTACTTTCTTGAATTTGCTTATTTTCACCATATTATCAAAATTTGCATGACATAACCTTTTGTGCGATAACCAACTTTCTTTAATTTGAGTAATAAAACATGAGCATTCACCAAGATCAAGATAAAATAGGTTACCTTTGGTTTGTTTGCTTGAACCAATCAATTTTCCTTTGTCATCCAGTAGTCTTGCTTTGTCATTCATGAATTCAACCTTGAATCCAATGTTGATTAGTTGTGCTACACTTAGAAGATTATGCTTTAGTCCTTCAACCCAATATGCATTATCACATATAAGTTCTTTGGTTAATGAAATTCATCCTCTTCCTTTTATACAACAAGGTTCATTGTTTCCAAACCTTACATTACCACCATCATAGTCTTCAAGGTGTTCAAACTTTGTTATGTCACCAGTCATATGATGTGAGCATCCACTGTCTATAATCCATGTATCATTTTTGCTTATATGGGAGATAAGTGCCATCTCATCTTCATCATTATCAGATTCATCTTTTACAGCAATGAAGACAATTTCTTCTTCACTATCATCAGGATCCTTAGCCAAAAAATATGTTTTCTTACCTTTATCCTTGAATGACTTGAAATTCTTCTTGCCATAGTACTTGTGACCTTTCTTCTCATCCTTGCTTTGCTTGTTTGGGCACCTAGCTGCAATATGACCAATTTCTTCACATGAGAAACAGATTAAAGGAATTTTACCTTTGTATTTACCTCTGCCTCTAGTATATTTCTTTGCAAGTAATGCTTCAATAACTTCAAGATCACTATCTGAACTTTCCTCTAATTCTTCTTCACTTTCTGACTAGATTTTCTTTCCCTTCTTAAGTGAAAGTTTGGCCTCAAATGCTGATTCAATATTTTTAGAAGTTGGAACATAGTTGTCATAGTTATCCAATTCAAAAGCTGTCAATCTTCCAACTAAGGCATCCAAAGTTATATTGTGATTTTGTTCACATCTTCTTTCTTGAATAACAGATACTCTTATTGCATAGATAGGAAGCAATGTTCTAAGAACCTTACTTATAACAGTTTCATTATCAATTTTTCCTCCAGAAGCTCTGATTGCACTAACACTCACCTTGATTCTTTCAACATATTTTGCAATGTTTTCATCTTCTTTCATTTTCATCTGATCAAACTGTCCTCTTAGGCTTTCTACTTTGGCTCTCTTCACATTGTCATCTCCACCATAAATTTTCTTCAACTTGTTCCACATTTCATAAGCAGTGGTGCAGTCTTTGATCTCATCAAATTCTTCATAGCTAAGAGCTGATGCAATATCTATCATCATGGTGTTATGGTTCTTTTTCTCTGCAATGTCTTCAATAGTTAGTGTGCCAGTAGGAACTATATATTCTTGATCAATATATTTGCATCCTGAGTTGCCAATGGTAGCCAAATGAAGTCTCATGAGACCTTGCCATGTTGAAAAGTTATCTTTGTTAAGCCTTGGAATTTCTCTCTTGTAAGACATCTTGATCTTTAGCTTAGGTCCTTGAAACCCTTCCTGCAAGCACCAAAAGTTCTGATACCAATTGTTGGAAATATAGAGGAAGTAACTAAGAGGGGGGGTGAATTAGTTAACCATAAATTTACTTTCCACAGATCCCTTAGATATTTTATTAAATCATTTACTGCTATTGTTCGGCAAACATACAGAGAAATACTGAAACTTGGTTATTGCAGTGAGTATTAATTATAACTATTCTTAAGCATTCATCAGTGATTAACATACATGAATAAAGAAAATAACATGAACACAAGAGACACCAAATTTAATGTGAAAACCCAATATGGGAAAAACCACCAATGTAACTAGTTACTATTTTTCACTCTTCTGAAGTGATGCCCTGTTAGGAGCCAACTCGGTAAAAGGTTACAAAACACACTGTTAGGTGTGACCTTGTTAGAGGATTTAATCACCCTGTTAGGAGTGGCCTTGTAAAAGGTCTTGAAACAATTCAATAGAACTGTCACCTTGTTAGAGGATTTATAAAATGGCTGTTAAACCAACTCGGTTAGGAGATTTTGAAATCACTGCTAAAATGGTAAGAAAGTAACAATGAAATGACTTGAATAATGATGCAACTTAATTGCTGATTAAAGATCTTTGTTCTACTTCACTAGATCCTTCCTGATCAAAATATATCTCTGCTGCTCCTCAAGGATAGCTAATCATCCTTCAAAATTCTCTCACACTTTCCTTCTTTTTTTTACTTCCACACTTTTAATTCACAACTTGACCTTCTATATATACCATTCGGATTGACCATTCAGATTGTCAAGTCGGCACTAATAACATTACTAGTCATCACAACAGTCAGCTGGAATAATCAAACTTTATTTCTCAAATTAACAAAATCCTTTACTAGGTCGACCTTGCTCGGTAAACATTAATCTGAAAAGATTTCCTTTGGTGACTGAGAGAACTCGGTAAGCACTGTGAATTCTGCAACATCCTTTGGAGACCGAGTGAACTCGATAAACACTAACTTTTCTTCATTAACTGAGGAAGCTCGGTTAACACTATTTTCTACCATACTTTTCTTTGACACCCGAGATATCTCGGTAGACATTGAAAACTGCCTGCTGACCGACTGAGCTCGGTAAATACTGGGAACTGCTTTGCTGACCGACTGAGCTCGGTAAATATTGTGAACTGCTTTGCTGACCGACTGAGCTTGATAAATAATATGACATAAGTGTAACATCAAAGACAACACACAATTAATCCAACAATTATATTATTTATATAGGGATTTCTACCAAAAAAGGTTTAGCGATGCCTTTAAAAACCATTTTTTGAGTTTACCACAAGTTTTCTAGATGTCTCCAGTGATTTGTGGGCATGTTTCTTTCTAATTATTTAGGATTTCTTCCTAAACCCCTCTACTCTTGCTTTTATTTTGTGGTCCTTTTGGGGTTAAGTTCCTTGTTTTTGCCAATCATTACTCCATTCAAACGTATATTTTGCAATAAAAGTATTTCTCTTTACTAGTTTTGGTGGTTTCATTTCTTTTGAGCTCCTCCTTTTATTTTTCCTTCCAACTTGATGCATGGGTTTGAGCCCCCTCCCAACTTATTTAATCAAAACACTACTAATAAATTAATTAGAAAAGTTATAAAATATAGGTATGAAGATAGCCACCCAAGACGTAGAGGCCTAATGAAAAGCACAATAACAAGAGAGAACTAATATGAAAAGAATAAATTATACTCTCATCAAGAGTGTAGTAGAATAACTTGAATCTAATTTCACTATATTGAATCAACTGGAATGATATTACAAAGGAGACCCCTTGGTTAAAAAGACCAAGGTGAGAACATAGGAGTGTATAGGATTATGAAAATCTTATGACATGATACATAAAGTGATAACTTATCACCCACTTATGGTGGAAAATTGAAAGTGTCAAATGTCCACTAAAGGTGGATCACCCTCCAAATATAGAAAAGTGATAAAGTGATAAGTCCATTAAAGGTGGAAATCCCACATGAGGTGGAAAAGTGATATTGTGATAACACAACCAAATTTGGGAATATTCCTATGTGGTCCCTAAGTAAACTTAAGAAACATGTGTGTTTAGAACCTAATATAGTGATTTACTAGGTGCAACAATTAATCACACCAAAACAAAATTTATTGAGCATCTTTAGAGATATTTAGATTGAAATTTACTACATTAAAGCTATAAAATGATGCTATCTCATATTTGTAATGTAGGTATCATGATATAAAATGACTCCTTACATTGTCAATGAAATTTTATAGAAGCTGATGCTACCCTAACATGGTTAGAAAAGTAAGTACAAATTTTTTATGGTCTAATGAGATGGTAATGTTGGATTCATTTCTTCTTGTTGTTCCCAAGGTATTTAATCCAAACATAAAGGTGGTTTGGGAATGGTGGGCCTTAAAACTCAAAGATTATATCTTTCTATGAAGTAGATTATTATAATTGTCATTAGGGATGAACCATAGGAAATTTTTCTTCAAAATTGAATTACTCAAGTTGCAATTTAAATAAGCAATAAAAATTAGTAAACTTATCTTGATTAAATTATTATGTCTCCCTTTCAAAATTAATTATTCCTTTCCTTTACAGACAATATGGAAATATTGATATCTACTTTGTCTATTTATGAAGTGGATTGGATCTTCTCCAGAACATGGGATTTAAATTTGTTTCATGTTTGATTTGGTGGAATAAACTTATTACTTATCATAATCAACCACTTGAAAATAAATTTAAAGATTTGAAAATTTAGTATTTTTGAATGAGGTTCATCTAATACAAAATCAAGGAACGGTGTGTTAGTCCATTTTCCTGTCATTGCAAAACCTTATGAAAATGGCCTATTTTCTTGCAAATTTTCTTAAAGTGCCCTTTGCCCTGTGTTCTTCATGTTGTTACTAGGCTCTAGTCCAATTTGCACGTGCTAAATCATAAAATCCAAAAAGATATTCACATTCTAAAGCCTGCTGGAAATATTTCAAAATTTGCCACATTGTTGAAAACCCACAGTGTTTCTGAAAGTCCATGATGTTTTCGGTCTGTGTGTTTTTGGCCTTTATTGTTTTTGACCCCGTACTTCCTACTTTTGTGCGCTTATCCTTTGGCGTCGAAAACTCTGTGTATTTTTGGTCTTTCGCTGTGTCGAAAACCCTATGTATTTTTGACCTCACAGTTTCTTGTTTGTTGGTTGTTCCCTAACTACGCAGGTGCGATGGACGGTGGGCCTAGGTTTTTAAAGTTCTTCCTGATTGGCTGTCGCATGGCTGCATGTTAGACTTTTCTGACATGCGATCATGTAACTGCCTACCACCTATCCGCGTGGTCCCAGCTCTTTGCATTTTTCGGCTGTCTAGCGGTTACTTCTCATTTGGTGACCTAGCAACTAGCGGTTATCTTTGATCTCTTAGCTGGCGGTTAGTTTCCCGTAGTCACGTGATCACAAAATGGTGGGCCCGGGTCTTCAAGATTTTAAAAGGTGGTGATGTGGTAGCTTTTCATTGGCTGTCACATAATCGCATAACCCATTTCTGAGTTATGCGATCATGTGACCAATCGACGCATGTCCTTGTTCCCATTGGCAGAGGTGGTAGTGTGGCATCCACGAGGGTGACATGGCAGATCTTGTGGTTGGTGCATGATCTCATGGGAGGTTTCAAGCCCATGTGATCATGTGTCCACCATTCATTTTTGTGGGCCTATTTGTGGATGGGTCAGTGGTCCCCGTGCTGAGTTCTGATTGGTTGCCGGTGTGCCAGGTGGCAGGAGGTTTGTAGGTGGGTCATGTGGTGGTGACTTGGCAGATTGTTAGCAGGGCCGAGACATAGTGTTCACCGGTTGTCGCATGTTTGCATAACCCATTTTTAGGTTATGCGATCATGCAACTAACTGCCAGGCGTCGCAGTTGCGGAGTTAGGATGGGTCCACTATGCGGGTCTTGCCGGCATGCCCGATTTTGATTGGTTGGTGACTAGTGGTGGGGTTGAGGATTTCTATGGGTGGTTTGCAGTCGACATTGCATAGTTAAGAGGTTGTCATCACATGATCATAAGGGCTATCTTTCGGCCATGCGATCATGTGACCAGGCATAAATTGTAGCCTGTTTCCTATGGCGGTGAGAGTTGTGACTACGCAGTTGCGTGACTGAGGGCAAACAGTTTAGGAGCACAAGCCCGTGAGGTGCATGTGACCATTGCATTTTGAGTTTGAATTTCTGAGAGACAAGGGGTACCATTTTTATGGAATTGAATGCAGAAAAGACCCTATTTGGTGAGAAGCGCTTGGTTTGCAATGTGGTCCAGGATGTCGTGAGTGTATTGCAGGGGTGTTTTGTCATGCGGTGATGGGAAAACTTTGTTGTTCGAGGCTTTCTGCAAGGGCTTTTGAATTTTGAAATTTTGTTGTTGGTTGGGTGGTTGAAGTCTTAACCGTGGTTACCCGTAGCTTGTTGCATCCTACTGGTTTAGGATTCCAGGGTAACCAGTGGTATAAATGGTCAAATTTTTGACTGTCTAGAGGTTCTGAATTTTTTGTCAATTTCAATGGTTATATCAACATTTTGGGAAAAACCTCAGGTATCTTTTGCATATTGTCTATGGTGTTTTTTGAATGAACTTGTAATGCAAGGATTTGAATCCACGTACTTAATATAGTTTCTCAATCTTGGATCTCTCCTTTAGTTGCTCTTAATGAATTCTAAGTTTTCTAGCTCACTGCATTTGGTTGCTTATGCATATGTTTCATCTTTTAGCCTTGGTTTAGAATCAGGTTAAAAGCCCCTAAGTGAAGCATAGGTTCATTTGGTCCAATCAGTAAGGATACTTGTAAGTAGTGTAAGAGATGTTTAACTGTGTTTATGGCTTAGATTCTCAGATGAATCTAGTAGTTGTCCTTGTGTTTTAGGTTCACTTCAGGTGTGATGCCCAATGGATAAGGCACTGATCTTAAGTTAGTATCCCTGTGCTGATGCAAAGTGTTGCATGGTTGACTGCATCCTGCAAGAAACCCAATTATATTTAATATTTCCAATCCTACAATCCCTCATAGTTTCGAGGTCACAAGACCATTTTATCTTGCATAGTAGAGTTGATTCAATGAATGTCTGGTTAGTATTTAGCAATCCTTTACTATGATCTGCTTTAACAATCCAAAAGTATAAGGTGTGTAGTGAGTTTGAATTTTGTCTGGATTAGGTGCACCCGCCTTGGTTTTGTAGAGTCAAAAGTAGAAGAGGGCATATTAAGACCCTATAGTTGGTCTAGTTGCCTTGCAAAGCTTTCACTTTTGGATTTAACCAGTCCTAATATCAGTCTCAAGGCATATTGGTAGCCATTTGTGCATAAGAGTTTTCGGACACCAACAAGATGGTGACTCTACTAGGGAAATGAAATAAGTGTACTGATAAGAGTATCCCAGAGTCTTGTTGTATTCAGTTTGGGGAAGAGTCTTATATGTTTTCCAATCTAAGAATTTTTTTTCAAATTTACAAGTGTGCTACCTAGATTTGCTAATTGATTTATATGTGGCTTTGTTGTGGGAGTGCTCAGAGTCTATTGGTGTTTTAAGACAGATCAGTAAAATTTGTGTCCTCTAAAGAGAGGTGGTGACTCTATGCTAGAAAGAAGCTGAGTTGTGAAGTTTTGTTAGGACTTCATTTAGCTGAGAAGAAGGCAGTAACGTTCAGCAGGGTGATCCAGGTATTCTCCATCAAAATTTTATGTATATGCATGGTCCTAATCAAATGATTATGTCATTAAAGGGATAGGACAAGTGTGAAGTATCTCAGAATAGCTAAGTCAGAGGTGGGAGTCATTTACAAGTGTTTTGATTCCCTATTTTTTTATTAACAAAGAATCAAGTGTAAAGGCACAAGGGTGTATATCAGTGATGAATGTGCTTAGGGGTCCTATTGGTAGGGGTTATGCACCATTTTTTTATGATGGCATACCTGGTTTTCCTAATAGAATCCCTGATAAAATCAGGGGATACTTGCCTAAGTTTAATAGGAACTAGTATCAGTCAGCAAGAAAACATGTTCAGTGCTTTACTGATGTGATGAATGATTTTGAGGTTTCCCATGAAGACCTTTGGATGAAATTGTTTGTTCAAACTCTAGAGGGTGATGTTAGAGACTGGTTTTCTTTCTTGCCAGCATGTTCTATTTCATCTTGGAGTGAGATGCATTCGGCCTTCATGGAGCAGTTTGGAGAAAGGGTAAGCATATCTGATTCTTATGATAAGTTTTTAAAGATTCATATTCAGAAAGATGAACTTGTCCCTCAGTTCAATATCAGATTTGCAAAAGTTTTAAATGAGATCCCTAAAGGTTATAGACCCAATGACCAAGTGTGTGTAGGTGTCTATTACGATGCATTTGATAAGAAAATGAATTACTTGTTGAGGGATAAAGAACCTAGGACATTACATCATGCATTTGTAACTGCAATGGATATTGAAAACAATTTGAAATATGGATTGACTAGAGGTCATTTTTCCATGAGTGTCTACCAGTATAATGAATATGAAAGAAAAGAAGAATGTAGTGCTAATACTATAGTCCCAAATCAGTATATCAACACTTCTACTGTGGTTTGTAATTAGTTTGAGATGTCAAATCAGAATATGTGTATAAATGTTGTTGAGTCTCTTACTACTGATGAGACATGTATTCAGGATGCTACAACAGTGAGATATATTCCAGACCCTGATAGGATTAAGCAGTGTGCTGGTGCTTTGAGTTGTGAATTAGCTACCACAGTCAATCCTTGTAATATTGATTATAAATATAATTCCACTGATGTTCCTAGACATGAAATTGTTGCTTCTATATCTCAGTCCTATGAAAATGAAGTGGCTGAAAGTTATGTCTCTAATGATGAGTTTGAAGTTGCTGCACAAGGTAAGGAATATGATTCATTTGCATATCAGTCACAGTCAGAAGAACATAGTGCTAAAAGTGGTTACTCAAGTGATGGAGAGGTCTCTGCATATGAGTCAGATACAATATGGGAAGAAGAAAGTAATGATGGTGATGTTGATACAGATGCTGAGAAAAGTGTTGACTGTGGGAGCATGGATGAGGTTGAGAATGATTTTCTTTCTGATGATATGTCACGGGGTTTCTCTCATGTTGCAGAGGATTTTTATTTGTAGTCTTCTATGCCAGTGGGTGGTAATGATGCTGATTGTAAAGTCTTAGAGGTTGAAGACTTGTGGGGAAATCCATGGGATGGTTCTTCTGATGAGTACACCATTGATTGTTCATATGTTGACAGCAGTGATGGTGAGTCATGCTCTAGCTTTGATTTTGAATTCTCTTCTTCTTGTGAAGATGTGTATGATGATGGAAATAAAGACATATATAGTGTGGTTGCCAATGAGTTATTTGATGAGGACACTAGTGAGAACCAGTTGGAGCTGTGTCTGAATTATTATGAGAAATAATTCCATGTTGTTTCTAACCCATTATTTGAGGAGTGTGCTCAGAGGATGGAATTTGTTGAGGATTACTCACCTTCTGCACTTAAAGCTTCACATATAGTTGATCTGGAGTCTCCCTCACCAATGAGGCCAGTTGAAAGAAACGTAATGCAGGATGAATGTTTCTTTGTTGATGAAGATGCATTATATTGGGACAATGTTTTTCTTCTACCACCAAGTAGTGAGAATGATGGTGATAATCTAGTTCATGATGTTGATCATGTGAATCATCCCTATGAGGATAAAGGTGTGATTTATCAAGAGAAATCAGACTTGATAAACCCGAGTAACCTAATATATGAGTATGTTTCAGTGGCCTTGGTTGAGGTAAGTGAAAGTGAGTATAGTTTCTCTTCTTTTGATATGCAAGAGTGCATTAAAGATGAGCTAGATGATTGCAGCCAGGAAGAGCAGGTATCAGTTTCTTGTCCTCTTTCATATGTTTCAATCTATGATGATTTTGATGATGCATGTTTTCCAAATAGTGAGTTTGTGGGGGAACATGTGAAGGAAGGCATTGGTGATGGTAAATCCAGAGTTTCTCTGCAGTCTGTGTCTGACAATGTTTTCTATCATTGTGCATGTGGAAAAGGTTTCAGACCTTTGTTTGATTTTGTGAGAAAAAACCAAGTTTTTGATAGAGGAAAGGATGGCACTCCTTTGGGCATTCGGATGTTGCTTTTGTATATCTTGTACAAATGGTGCCAGGTTTTTTAGTAGAGAACCAGTTTGTGAATTTTTGGGATTAAAAGTGGGGTGAGGGCCTAGTTTTTCTGTCTGGGTGTGGTCTGCTTCTCCTAGTGATTCTGAATCCTTGCTATGCCTACAAGAGGCATACATCCCTAGACAGAGCCACTATTAGTCCATTTTTTTGTCATTGCAAAACTTTATGAAAATGGCCTATTTTCTTGCAAATTTTCTTGAAGTTCCCTTTTCCCTGTATTCTTCATGTTGTTACTAGGCTCTGGTCTAATTTGCACATGTTGAATCATAAAATCCAAAAAGATATTCAAATTCTAAAGCCTGCTAGAAATATTTTAAAATTTGCCACAGTGTCAAAAACCCACAGTGTTTCTGAAAGTCCATGATGTTTTCGGTCTGTGTGTTTTCGGCCTTTGTTGTTTTCGACCCCGTGCTTCCTACTTTTGTGCACTTATCCTTTGGTGTCGAAAACTCTGTGTGTTTTTGGTCTTCCGCTATGTCAAAAACCCTGTGTGTTTTCAACCTCATAGTTTCTTATTTGTTGGTTGTTACCTAACTGCACAGGTTTGATGGACGATGGGCCTAGGTTTTCAAAGTTCTTCCTGATTGGCTGTCGCATGGCTGCATGTCAGACTTTTCTGACATGCGATCATGTGACTACCTGCCACCTGTCCGCGTGGTCCCAGCTCTTTGCATTGTTCAGTTGTCTAGCGGTTACTTCTCATTCGGTGACCTGGCGATTAGCGGTTATCTTTGATCTCTTGGCTAGCGGTTAGTTTCCCGTAGTCACATGATCAAAGAATGCTGGGCCCGGGTCTTCAAGCTTTTAAAAGGTGGTGATGTGGTAGCTTTTGGTTGGCTGTTGCATGATTGCATAACCCATTTCCAAGTTATGCGATCATGCGACCGGTCGACATGTGTCCTTGTTCCCACTGGTAGAGGTGGTAGTGTGGCGTCCGCGGGGGTGACGTGGTAGATCCTGTGGTTGGCACATGATCTCATGGGAGGTTTCAAGCCCATGCGATCATGTGTCCACCATTCATTTTTGTGGGCCTGTTTGCAGATGGGTCAGCGGTCCCCGTGCTAAGTTCTGATTGGTTGCCGGTGTGCCAGGTGGCAAGAGGTTTGTAGGTGGGTCATGTGGCGGTGACTTGGTAGATTGTTAGTAGGGCTGAGACATAGTGTTCACGGGTTGTCACATGTTTGCATAACCCATTTTTGGGTTATGCAATCATGTGACTAACCGCTAGGCATCGCTGTTGCGGAGTTAGGACAGGTCCACTATGTGGGTCTTGTCGGCGTGCCCGGTTTTGATTGGTCGACGACTGGTGGTGGGGCCAAGGATTTCTATGGGTGGTTTGCAGTCGGCATTGCACGGTTAAGAGGCTATCGTCACATGATCTCAAGGGCTATCTTTTGTCCATGCGATCATGCGACCAGGCATAAATTGTAGCCCATTTCCTGTGGCGGTGAGAGTTGTGACTGCGCAGTTGCGTGACTGAGGGCAAACAGTTTAGGAGCACAAGCCCGTGAGGTGCATGTGACGGCATTTTGACTTTGAATTTTTTAGAGACAGGGGGTACCATTTTTATGGAATTGAATGCAGAAAAGACCTTATTTGGTGAGAAGCGATTGGTTTGCAGTGTGGTCCAAGATGTCGTGAGTGTATTGCAGGGGTGTTTTGTCGGGCGGTGATGGGCAAACTTTGTTGTTCGAGGCTTTCTGCAGGGGCTTTTAAATTTTGAAATTTTGTTGTTGGTTGGGTGGTTGAAGTCTTAACCCTGGTTACCTGTAGCTTGTTGCATCCTACTGGTTTAGGATTCCAGGGTAACCAGTGGTATAAATGGTCAAATTTTTGACTGTCTAGAGGTTCTAAATTTTTTGTCAGTTCCAGTGGTTGTATCAACATTTTGAGAAAAACTTCAGGTATCTTTTGCATATTGTCTATGGTGTTTTCTGAATGAACTTGTAATGCAAGGATTTGAATCCACATATTAATACAGTGTCTCAGTCTTGGATCTCTCCTTTAGTTGCTCTTAATGAATTCTGAGTTTTCTGGCTCATTGCATTTGGTTGCTTATGCATATGTTTCATCTCTCAGCCTTGGTTTAGAATTAGGTTAAAAGTCCCTGAGTGAAGCATAGGTTCATTTTGTCCAATCAGTAAGGATACTTGTAAGTAGTGTAAGAGATGTTTAACTGTGTTTATGGCTTGGATTCTTAGATGAATCTAGTAGTTGTCCTTGTGTTTTTGGTTCACTTCAGGTGTGATGCCCAATGGATAAGGCACTGATCTTAAGTTAGTATCCCTATGATGATGCAAAGTGTTGCATGGTTGACTACATCCTACAGGAAACCCAATTATATTTAATATTTACAATCCTGCAATCCCTCATAGTTTCGTGGTCACAAGACCATTTTATCTTGCATAGTAGAGTTGATTCAATGAATGCCTGGTTAGCATTTAGCAATCCTTTACTATGATCTGCTTTATGAATCCAGAAGTATAGGGTGTGTAGTGAGTTTGAATTTTGTTTGAATAAGGTGCACCCTCCTTGGTTTTGCAGAGCCAGAAGTAGAAGAGGGCATATTAAGACCTTATAGTTGGTCCAGTTGCCTTGCAGGGTTAGGAATAAGGTGTCTCAACCTTGGATAATTCCTATTTTTATTATTTGTTTTGTAAATGTATTTTTTGCAAATAATGTAATTAAGTGTGAGTTTACATGTCTAGTTGGCATGTTGATGTGTCACTCCACTTGATGTGTCAGCATCTTGTGCGTAAGGAGATCATGACTGAAATGGTCATAACGGATTCCTATGATGTGTAAGAACTATTTAAAGAATGTGCTATGACAGGTGTAAGAGCATCTTATGGCTAGGGCCTATTTGGGCACCCAAGAAGAAGTGGTTGGTGTGTGTAAGAGAATATGCCAAAAATAGGTTGGTATGACAGATTCTCTTACACTTCTCTTGTGACCGTTATTTTTGGCAGTTTCTATGACAAGCTGTCATAGTCTATTCTATGGATGGATGCCTATTCTTGAGATTGCATGTAACAACTATGTACATATGGCTTTGTGCATGGGTCTTGGTGGTTGTGCCTATTTTTGGGTCCAGAGGAGTCTATATATATGATGCTGCTCCTATGGGAGAGATATAACAAAATTTAAGTCTTGTTGGCTTTGTCTCTCATTTCCTGAAAGAACTTGCATTGCAAGTGTATTGTAATCTTTGTGTTGAAGATAATACATTGTGCAGGTTTTGGAGTGCTGGGGTGTTTTACCGAAAGGTTTTCCCCAGGGTATATCATTGTGTCATTCTCTATTTTTCTGTATGCATTGTATGTGGTTGCAATATCTTTGTTAAAGTAGTTAACGAATCTGAAATTGTAATGATTTATAAGAATTTGCACAATACTCTCCTATAGAGATTAGCGTAGGAAGTTATTTCTGCACCTGAGTTTCCTTACAAGTGGTATCAGAGCTTGATCAACTTTTGATCCTAGTTGTTGGGTAGGGTTTTTTTGAGCTAATCTCAAGCTGAGTGGGAGTTTTTTGCAGAGCATTCTGAATCTTATTTGTAGATTGAGATGGCAAGTTCATCATATGGAAGAATGGAGGTGGAGAAATTTAATGGCACTAATTTTGAGTTGTGAAAACTCAAGATGGAAGACATGTTGGAAGATCGTGACCTATGGGAAGTGACTTCAAATGCTACAAGACCAGCAACTATAGCTCAAGCAGATTGGAATATCAAAGACCGTAAAGCTAAGGGTCTCATAAGACTCTGTTTAACCGATGCAGTCCTTCTGAATGTTCTAGATGAGAAAATCGCAAATAGTTTGTGGGAAAGACTTGCGGCCATGTATCAGGCCAAATCTCTAGTGAACAAGTTGTTCCTAAGGAAGAAGTTTTACTCTCTGCGAATGGAGGAAGGTGGATCCTTAACAGATCATTTAAATGCATTTAATCTACTGGCTGAACAGTTGACATCAGCTAGTGTCAAGTTAGAGGAGGAGGATCGTTGCTACACACTTTTGTGTTCTTTACCAGATTCATGTGACCATCTTGTGATGGCTCTCAGAAGCACTTTAGTCACCTTCAAAATGGATGATGTGGTGTCTTCGTTGCTATCAAAGGAGATGCGGAGAAAGGCTTCCGTTTCAGAAAAAGAAGCCTTTGTTGTTCGTGGGAGATCCACTGAAAGAGGGAAGAAAAATGATAATAATTCTGACAATAAGGGTAGATCCAAATCCTGTGGGAAGTCAAAGACTTCCAATAAGTCCAAGGCAAAATGTTGGAACTGTGATAAATCTGGGCACTTCCGTAAAGACTGCAAAGAGCCGAAGAAGAAGAAGAAAGGTTCAGATTCAGCTTCAAAAAGATCTCAAGAAGATGGTGATGCATTCATCACATCTTTGGCAACCCATGCATCTGATGATGTGTGGTTGGTTGACTTGAGTGCATCTTTTCACATGACCTCTCATCGAAACTAGTTCTCAAAATATGAAGAGTTCGATGGTGGAAAGGTGTACTTGGGTGATGATTCTCACCTAAAGATAGTTGCACGTGGAAGGGTCACTATAAAATTTTCTAATGGATGAGTAAAGGGAATCAACAGAGTTATGCATATTTCGAGTTTGGCATGAAACCTATTATCTGTAAGTATGCTAAATGATGTAGGTGTGCAAGTTGTTTTTTCGAAAGAAGGATGCAAGATGATCAGAGGATCGAAGTGCTTGCAAGGGGTACTAGGAGAGGTACCTTATTTCAGCTAGATGCATGTATTCTTCTATGTAATAGTTCTTCATCTTCACCATCTGAACAAGCAGTGAAGAAGTCTGTGGCTATTGGTTCTGATGGTAGTGCAAATACTTTGGAAGGTAAGCTTCCTGCAGAAAAGACAATCTTGTGGCATATGAGATTTGGCCACATTGGTGAAAATGGTCTCAGAACCCTGAAAAATAAAAATTTCATTGAGGGGTTAAATGATTGCAATCTTGAGTTTGACTTCTATGAACACTGTGTCTATGGTAAATAAAATCGTGTTCAGTTTTACTCTAGTTCTCACAAATCTTCTGATCTTTTGGATCTTATTCATTCTAATGTATTTGGTCCTGTTAAAGTTCCTTCAATCTCCAAGTCTGTATTTTTTGTATCTTTCATAGATGATTATAGTAGAAGGACATGGATTTATTTCCTTAAAATTAAGACACAAGTCTTTAGTTGGTTCAAAGAATTTAAAGCTCTTGTAGAGAATCAGACCAGTAAGAAGATTAAGTGTGTGAGAATTGACAACGGTGGTGAGTTTTTCTCAGCATAGTTTGAACAGTTCTATAAAGAACAAGGTATCGAGAGGCATAAGACAACTCCTTATACCCCATAGCAAAATGGAGTTGTAGAGAGAATGAACAGGACACTGATGGAGAAGGCTAGGAGTATGCTGAGTGGAGTTGGTTTAGAACAAAGGTTTTGGGCCGAAGCTATGGCCACTGCTTGCTATCTGGTTAACAGATCTCCTACATCAGCCCTTGTTGGTAAGACACCCATGGAGGTGTGGTCTGGTAAGAAGCCTTCAATTAGACATCTTCATGTTTTTGGTTGTGAAGCTTATGCACATGTTCCAAAGGAGAAAAGATCTAAGTTGGAAAATAAAGTTGTTAAATGTATTTTCATCGGATACAGTGCTGGTGTGAAAAGATATAAGATTTGGGATCTTGTGACTAGTAAGGTTTTGTATAGAAGAAATGTTATTTTTAGAGAGCTAACATCTTCTCCTATTGTGCTACAACTAGATAAAAAAGAAAAAGAAAAAGATGTTGTTCAGTTGCCTCCTACCCCTGAGAAGACTGAAGAGAGAGACCATGTTGGGTCTAATGATGAGGAGAGCTCTAGCAGCTCTGATAGTTCAGAAGAAGAGGAAGAAAAACCTCAACCGTAGCCCTTGAGGAGATCCACAAGAGAAAGAAAGCAACCAGAAAGGTTTGGTTATTCTATGTTAGATTCCAGTTGTGCCTTTGCTTTGATTACTAACACTGATGAGCCTAGATCTGTGAAAGAGGCTTTGGGCATGGAAGATGTAGGTTCCTAGATTGAGGCTATGGATGATGAGATGGCTTCATTGGAGAAAAACAAAATTTGGGACCTTGTACCTTTTCCTAAAGGGAGAAAATCTATTGGTTGTAAATGGGTGTTCAAGAAGAAATTTTGTGTAGATGGCAGTGTTGAAAGGTATAAAACTAGATTGGTTGCAAAGGGGTATTCACAGGTAGAGGGAATAGATTATGGTGAAATATTCTCTCCTATTGCAAAGTTGACATCCATTAGATTTCTGTTATCTCTTGCTCCATCATATGATTTATAGATAGAACAGATGGATGTGAAGATAGCTTTCCTTCATGGTGATTTGGAGGAAGAGATTTATATGTCACAGCCTGAGCACTACATTGTTAAAGGTAAAGAATCTTTAGTTTGCAGATTAAAGAAATCTCTATATGGTTTGAAGCAATCTCCTAGGATGTGGTACCTTAAGTTTGATGCCTTTGTGTTGTCAATTAGATTTGTAAGATCAAAATCAGATCATTGTGTTTATTTCAGAGTTGAAAATGATCGCCTTCTTATTGTTGCATTATATGTTAATGATATGTTGCTGTTTGGGAAGGGTAAGGGTATGATTTTTGATTTCAAATCTCAGTTGTCAGCACAGTTTGAGATGAAATATCTTGGGGCAGCTAGGTACATCTTGAGTATGGAAATCAGTAGAGACAGGTCTAACAGAAAATTTTGGTTGAGTCAGAGTAAGTATGTGAAGTCTGTGTTGGACAAGTTCAGCATGGAAGATTGTAGACCACTATGTGTTCCTATTTCTGTGGGAACAGAGTTATCTATAGATGATTGTCCAAAATCTCCTAGTGAGGTGGAGGACATGAGTAGAGTACCTTATGCTAGTGCAGTTGGAAGTCTTATGTACGCTATGGTCTTTACTAGACCAGACATTGCCCAAGCAGTGGGAGTCCTGAGTCAGTTTATGGCTAATACTGGATGGGTACATTGGGATGCAGTTAAGTGAGTATTCAGATATTTGAGGGGTATATCAGATTACTCCATATGTTATCATGGTAACTCTTCTGGATCTCTGCATTCAGTTTGTATTTGTGGGTTTGTGGATTCAGATTGGGCAGGTGATATAGACAGCAGGAGATCCACCAGTGCTTATTTGTTCACTATGTTTGGTGGTGCCATCAGTTGGATGAGTAAGCGACAATCTGTGGTTACTTTGTCCACTACAAAAGCTGAGTACATGGCTGCTACTCATGCTTGTAAAGAAGCCATTTGGCTTAGAAGATTGTGTTCTGATGTTGGTGTTGATGCAAAATAGATTACTATTTGGTGTGACAGTCAGAGCACTATTTGGCTTACAAAGAATCCAACTTTCCATGCCTGAATGAAGCACATTGATGTGTAGTTTCACTTTGTGAGAGATATGGTGAAAGATGGAAAGGTAAATTTGGAGAAGGTAGATACTGTTAAGAATGTTGTAGATGCATTAATGAAACCAATGGGCACTGAGAAGTTCAGATGGTGTTCGGAGTCTATAGGCCTTTTGGCCTATAGCGGTTAAATTTTCTGTTATGTTCCTGTTGCTCTTACAAGGTGTTCAACAAGAGGGAGAATGTTAAGAATAAGGTGTCTCAACCTTGGATAATTCCTATTCTTATTATTTATTTTGTAAATGTATTTTTTGCAAATAATGTAATTAAGTGTGAGTGTACATGTCTAGTTGGCATGTTGATGTGTCACTCCACTTGATGTGTCGGCATCTTGTGCATAAGGAGATCATGACTGAAACGGTCATGACGGATTCCTATGATGTGTAAGAACTATTTAAGGAATGTGCTATGACAGGTGTAAGAGCATGTTATGACTAGGGCCTATTTGGGCGCCCAAGAAGAAGTGGTTGGTGTGTGTAAGAGAATATGCCAAAAATGGGTTGGTATGACAGATTCTCTTACACTTCTTTTGTGACCGTTATTTTTGGCGGATTCTATGACAAGCTGTCATAGTCTATTCTAGGGATGGATGCCTATTCTTGAAATTGCATGTAACAACTGTGTACATATGGCTTTGTGCATAGGTCTTGGTGGTTGTGCCTATTTTTAGGTCCAGAGGAGTCTATATATATGATGTTGCTCCTATGGGAGAGATATGATAAAATTTAAGTCTTGTTGGCTTTGTCTCTCATTTCTTGAAAGAACTTGCATTGCAAGTGTATTGTAATCTTTGTGTTGAAGATAATACATTGTGCAGGTTTTGGAGTGCTGGGGTTTTTTACCGAAAGGTTTTCCCCAGGGTATATCATTGTGTCATTCTCTATTTTTCTGTATGCATTGTATGTGGTTGCAATATCTTTGTTAAAGTAGTTAACGAATCTGAAATTGTAAGGATTTATAAGAATTTGCACAGTACTCTCCTATAGAGATTAGTGTAGGAAGCTATTTTCACACCTGAGTTTCCTTACAAGTGGTATCAAAACTTGATCAACTTTTGATCCTAGTTGTTGGGTAGGGTTTTTTTGAGCTAATCTCAAGTTGAGTGGGAGTTTTTTGCAGAGCATTCTGAATCTTATTTGCAGATTGAGATGGAAAGTTCATCATATGGAAGAATGGAGGTGGAGAAATTTAATGGTACTAATTTTGAGTTGTGGAAACTCAAGATGGAAGACATGTTGGAAGATCATGACCTATGGGAAGTGACTTCAAATGCTACAAGACCAGCAACTATAGCTCAAGAAGATTGGAATATCAAAAACCATAAAGCTAAGGGTCTCATAAGACTCTGTTTAACCGATGCAGTCCTTCTGAATGTTCTAGATGAGAAAACCGCAAATAGTTTGTGGGAAAAACTTGCAGCCGTGTATCAAGCCAAATCTCTAGTGAACAAGTTGTTCCTGAGGAAGAAGTTGTACTCTCTGCGAATGGAGGAAGGTGGATCCTTAACGGATCATTTAAATGCACTTAATCTGCTGGCTGCACAGTTGACATCAGCTGGTGTCAAGTTAGAGGAGGAGGATCGTTGCTACACACTTTTGTGTTCTTTACCGAATTCATGGGACCATCTTGTGATGGCTCTCAGAAGCACTTTAGTCACCTTCAAAATGGATGATGTGGTGTCTTTGCTACTATCAGAGGAGATGCGGAGAAAGGCTTCCATTTCAGAAAAAGAAGCCCTTGTTGTTCATGGGAGATCCACTGAAAGAGGGAATAAAAATGAAAATAAGTCTGACAATAAGGGTAGATCCAAATCTTGTGGGAAGTCAAAGACTTCCAATAAGTCCAAGGCAAAATGTTGGAACTGTGATAAATCTGGGCACTTCTGGAAAGACTGCAAAGAGTCGAAGAAGAAGAAGAAAGGTTCAGATTCAGCTTCAAAAAGATCTCAAGAAGATGGTGATGCATTCATCGCAGCTTTGGCAACCCATGCATCTGATGATGTGTGGTTGGTTGACTCGAGTGCATCTTTTCACATGACCTCTCATTGAAACTAGTTCTCAAAATATGAAGAGTTCGATGGTGGAAAGGTGTACTTGGGTGATGATTCTCACCTAAAGATAGTTGAATGCAGAAGGGTCACTATCAAATTTCTTGATGGACGAGTAAAGGGAATCAATGGAGTTATGCACATTCTGGGTTTGGCACGAAACTTATTATCTATAAGTATGCTGAATGATGTAGGTGTGCAAGTTATTTTTTTGAAAGAAGGATGCAAGATGATAAGAGGATTGATAGTGCTTGCAAGGGGTACTAGGAGAGGTACCTTATTTCAGCTAGATGCATGTATTCCTCTATGTAATAGTTCTTCACCCTCACCATCTGAACAAGGAGTGAAGAAGTTTGTGGCTATTGGTTCTGATGGTAGTGCAAATAATTTGGAAGGTAAGCTTCCTGCAGAAAAGACAATCTTGTGGCATATGAGATTTGGCCACATTGGTGAAAAGGGTCTCAGAACCCTGAAAAATAAAAATCTCGTTGAGGGGTTAAATGATTGCAATCTTGAGTTTGACTTCTATGAACACTGTGTCTATGGTAAACAAAATCGTGTTCAGTTTTACTCTAGTTCTCACAAATCTTCTGATGTTTTGGATCTTATTCATTCTAATGTATTTGGTCCTGTAAAAGTTCCTTCAATCTCCAAGTCTGTATTTTTTGTATCTTTCATAGATGATTACAGTAGAAGGACATGGATTTGTTTTCTTAAAAGTAAGACACAAGTCTTTGGTCGGTTCAAAGAATTTAAAGCTCTTGTAGAGAATCAGACTAGTAAGAAGATTAAGTGTGTGAGAACTAACAATGGTGGTGAGTTTTGCTCAGCAAAGTTTGAACAGTTCTGTAAAGAACAAGGTATCGAGAGGCATAAGACAACTCCTTATACCCCACAGCAAAATGGAGTTGCAGAGAGAATGAATAGGACACTGATGGAGAAGGCTAGGAGAATGCTTAGTGGAGCTGGTTTAGAACAAAGGTTTTGGGCCGAAGCTATGGCCACTGCTTGCTATCTAGTTAACAGATCTCCTACATCAGCCCTTGTTGGTAAGACACCCATGGAGGTGTGGTCTGGTAAGAAGCCTTCAATTAGACATCTTCATGTTTTTGGTTGTGAAGCTTATGCACATGTTCCAAAGGAGAAAAGATCTAAGTTGGAAAACAAAGCTGTTAAATGTATTTTCATCAGATACAGTGCTAGTGTGAAAGGATACAAGCTTTGGGATCCTGTGACTAGTAAGGTGTTGTATAGCAGAAATGTTATTTTTAGAGAGCTAACATCTTCTCCTATTGTGCTACAACCAGATGAAAAAGAAAAGGAAAAAGATGTTGTTGAGTTGCCTCCTACCCCTGAGAAGACTGAAGAGAGAGACCATGTTGGGTCTAATGATGAGGAGAGCTCTAGCAGCTCTGATAGTTCAGAAGAAGAGGAAGAAAAACCTCAACCGCAGCCCTTGAAGAGATCCACGAGAGAAAGAAAGAAACCAAAAAGGTTTCGTTATTCTATGTTAGATTCCAGTTGTGCCTTTGCTTTGATTACTAACACTGATGAGCCTAGATCTGTGAAAGAGGCTTTGGGCAAGGAAGATGCAGGTTCCTAGATTGAGGCTATCCATGATGAGATGGCTTCATTGGAGAAAAAAAAAATTTGGGACCTTGTACCTTTGCCTAAAGGGAGAAAATCTATTGGCTGTAAATGGGTGTTCAAGAAGAAATTCTGTGTAGATGCCAGTGTTGAAAGGTATAAAGCTAGATTGGTTGCAAAGGGGTATTCACAGGTAGAGGGAATAGATTATGGTGAAATATTCTCTCCTGTTGCAAAGTTGACATCCATTAGATTTATGTTATCTCTTGCTGCATCATATGATTTAGAGATAGAACAGATGGATGTGAAGACAACTTTCCTTCATGGTGATTTGGAGGAAGAGATTTATATGTCACAGCCTGAGCACTACATTGTTAAAGGTAAAGAATCCTTAGTTTGCAGATTAAAGAAATCTCTATATGGTTTGAAGCAATCTCCTAGGATTGGGTACCTTAAGTTTGATGCCTTTGTGTTGTCAATTAGATTTGTAAGATCAAAATCAGATCATTGTGTTTATTTCAGAGTTGAAAATGATCGCCTTCTTATTGTTGCATTATATGTTGATAATATGTTGCTATTTGGGAAGGGTAAGGGTATGATTTCTGATTTCAAATCTCAGTTTTCAGCACAGTTTGAGATGAAATATCTTGGGGCAGCTAGGTACATCTTGAGTATGGAAATCAGTAGAGACAGGTCTAACAGAAAACTTTGGTTGAGTCAGAGTAAGTATGTGAAGTCTGTGTTGGACAGGTTCAACATGGCATATTGTAGACCACTATGTGTTCCTATTTCTGTGGGAACAAAGTTATCTGTAGATGATTGTCCAAAATCTCCTAGTGAGGTGGAGGACATGAGTAGAGTACCTTATGCTAGTGTAGTTGGAAGTCTTATGTACGCTATGGTCTTTACTAGACCAAACATTGCCCAAGCAGTGGGAGTCTTGAGTCGATTTATGTCTAATCCTGGATGGGTACATTGGGATGCAGTTAAGTGAGTATTCAGATATTTGAGGGCTATATCAGATTACTCCATATGTTATCATGGTAACTCTTCTGGATCTCCGCATTCAGTTTGTATTCGTGGGTTTGTGGATTTAGATTGGGCAGGTGATATAGATAGCAGGAGATCCACCAGTGCTTATTTATTCACTATGTTTGGTGGTGCCATCAGTTGGATGAGTAAGCGACAACCTGTGGTTGCTTTGTCCACTATAGAAGCTGAGTACATGGCTGCTACTCATGCTTGTAAAGAAGCCATTTGGCTTAGAAGATTGTGTTCTGATGTTGGTGTTGATGCAGAACAGATTACTATTTGGTGTGATAGTCAGAGCGCTATTTGCCTTGCAAAGAATCCAACTTTCCATGCCAGAACGAAGCACATTGATGTGCAGTTTCACTTTGTGAGAGATATGGTGGAAGATGGAAAGGTAAATTTGGAGAAGGTAGATACTATGAAGAATGTTGCAGATGCATTAACAAAACCAGTGGGCACTGAGAAGTTCAGATGGTGTTCGGAGTCTATAGGCCTTTTGGCCTATAGCGGTTAAAGTTCTTGTTATGTTCCTGTTTCTCTTACAAGGTGTTCAACAAGTGGGAGAATGTTAGGAATAAGGTGTCTCAACCTTGGATAATTCCTATTCTTATTATTTGTTTTGTAAATGTATTTTTTGCAAATAATGTAATTAAGTGTGAGTGTACATGTCTAGTTGGCATGTTGATGTGTCACTCCACTTGATGTGTTGGCATCTTGTGCGTAAGGAGATCATGACTGAAATGGTCATAATGGATTCTTATGACGTGTAAGAACTATTTAAGGAATGTGCTATGATAGGTGTAAGAGCATCTTATGACTAGGGCCTATTTGGGCGCCCAAGAAGAAGTGGTTGGTGTGTGTAAGAGAATATGCCAAAAATAGGTTGGTATGACAGATTCTCTTACACTTCTCTTATGACCGTTATTTTTGGCAGATTCTATGACAAGCTGTCATAGTCTATTCTAGGGATGGACGCCTATTCTTGGGATTGCATGTAACAACTGTGTACATATGGCTTTGTGCATGGGTCTTGGTGGTTGTGCCTATTTTTGGGTCCAGAGGAGTCTATATATATGATGCTGCTCCTATGGGAGAGATATAACAAAATTTAAGTCTTGTTGGCTTTGTCTCTCATTTCCTGAAAGAACTTGCATTGCAAGTGTATTGTAATCTTTGTGTTGAAGATAATACATTGTGCAGGTTTTGGAGTGCTGGGGTTTTTTACCGAAAGGTTTTCCCCAGGGTATATCATTGTGTCATTCTCTATTTTTCTGTATGCATTGTATGTGGTTGTAATATCTTTGTTAAAGTAGTTAACGAATCTAAAATTGTAAGGATTTATAAGAATTTGCACAATACTCTCCTATAGAGATTAGCGTAGGAAGCTGTTTCCGCACCTGAGTTTCCTTACATGCAGAGCTTTCACTTTTGGATTTAACCAGTCCTAATATCAGTCTCAAGGCATATTGGCAGCCATTTGTGCATAAGAGTTTTCGGACACCAACACGGTGTGGGTTTAACTACATAAATAAATTCTAATATTTTTTGGGATTGTTAGTTCCCTTTGATTTATCTATGACGATTTGCATTCCTAAGGAATGAAATATTTTAAGGACTAGATATTATTTTCTTCTACTTATTTCAACTATATAGATCATTGAAGGAAAAAAAAATTAACCTCATCCTCATTGGATATCAACCCTCATCTCAATCACAAATGGAATTGCAGATTTAGCTATAAAAGGTGGATCAAGATGTGTGCACAAAGATGGAAATATAAAATTGATATAGACACACAATTGTTGGCCTAAAAAGTTTTAAATCATAAACTTCCTATTGGAGATAGATTGAAATGCATTATGATATAACAAACTAACTGTATTTCTTCTTACATATTGAAAGTACAAAACATATCTTTTGGGATTGCCCTTTTGTTAAGAAATAATGGAATGTTACTTTTAGATACTTTCTTTCTATTTTATATTATAAGTTAAGCTAGAAAGATTGTTATTGGTTTTGATCTACATAATAATGTAATTATTTTTTATTAAGTTAAGTGGGGAAGGGCCCCAACCCATTATAAATCTAACAAAAAATATCTACACCCAAACTGGAACAATGTTAACCACAAAATTAGCAAGGGGCAACTAGCACAAAAATAACAGAGCTGGAACTAGCTATATTAAAAACTAATTTGAATCAGAGCTTTGTATCTACTTATCTAACATTCTAGCCTAAGATTTATTTTTATGTTGTACAACTATCCAAGTAGAACCATCCCTACAATTAGAAAAAAGTTGACCCACAGAAGAAAGGGATGGTTCAGTAGATATACATTTAAGATGTGCAGTATCATTAAGGATAATAGTATTACCAGTATTGCCAACAAAATTATCAGCAGAAAACATAACGCCACTATAAATCATTGAATATGAAGTAGAGAAAGAATGGAAAATAGCAATAGGGGGAATAGCAGTAGAAGCAAATCTAGGTTGGCAATGAGAAACAAGAAGTAAATTTGTAGCGATGTGGAGAGGGGTGGAAGCAACTGGAGCAAAACCATTCTAAGAAAGACCTAGCCTTAATTCGTCAACCATATCTGTTGACTCCAAAGAAGGAGAGATGGGAGTGGGTGGTTCAGAGTTAGAAACAACATTGTCCTCACAAGAAACATCAGGAAAAATAGTCTGGTGGTCACAAACAACATTCTTCCACCAATTAAAGGAAGTCTACCTCTAAGTACTATAAGAGCACTGAAAAGCCAAAAGACCAATAGAAAAGTAGCACTTGCAGCAAACGAGGATTGTTGATTATATTAGACAAAAAAATTTAAAACATTTTTTAAAGAGAAAATATTTTATTGTATTTTCTAACAACTAATTTTTATGAAATTGATAGTCTATGACTTTATTCTTATATATGTTTTCACATTTTTTCTATTTTCATAACTACAAAATTTATCTAAGAATGTAATGACTATATATCAACTACTATAAATTGAAGATCATATCAAATAGTTTCGAAATAGCAACAATCGACTTATATAGAGAGTTTCAATTCACATCTTTTTTGTTGATATGAACTTGTTTTTCTTGTAACATTAAAAATTATATTTGATTTTCTTCAATTACCTACTCTACTCATATATTCTTTCTAGATGTATTTTGTTCAACCTAAAAAAAAAAACATTATTGGCATTGGTTCAACTAATAAAGTCGAATGCTGAGATCATCCATAGATCTGAATTGTAAGGATTCAACATCGACCATTCACGCGAAGAGAAGACTGAAATCAACACTGACCGTAGTGCCGGGTCGTTTCGAACTTCTCCGCTTAATGTTAAAGTCCAGCCCTCCTGGCAGAATTGTCGCTTAGATTTTTTTTCCTTTTTCAAACCCAACAAATATCGGCCTCTTGGCAGAATTGTCAATTTGTCAAGCACGCATTTTGACCAAACTGAGTCTTACTTAGCCATCGTTAAAAACTAGCCATTTGCCATTAAATTTGATGGGTTCCAAAAGATGTCTTTCCACAAACAGCTGCAGTGGCAGATCGGTGGCCTAATTCTTATTTGCTGGTATTTGGCCGTCCCTGCCGTTGCACAATGCAATTCTGAATGGTGTGGATCGAAAAATGTGAGTTACCCATTTTGGATCCACAATTCATGCAACAATTAATCACACCAAAAAAATTGAGCATCTTTAGAGATATTTAGATTGAAATTCACTACAGACGTGCAATAACTAGAGAGCTATCTCATATTAGTAATGTAGGTATCATGATATAAAATGATGCCTTACACTGTCAATGAAATTTTCTAGATTCTGATGCTACCCTAGCATAATCAGAAAATAAATTACAAAAATTTTATAGTCTAATGAGATGATAATGCTCGATTCATTTCTTCTTCTTGTTCCCAAGGCATTTAATCCAAACATAAAAGGTGGTAAAGATGGTTTGGGAATTGTGGATCTTAAAACTCAAAGATCATATCTTGCTATGAAGTAGATTATTATAATTGTCGTTAGGGATGAATCATAGGAAATTTTTCTTCATCACTGAATTACTCAAGTTGTAATAAATAAATAATAAAAATTTAGTAAATTTAGCTTGATAAAATTATCATACATCTCCCTTTCAAAATCAATTATTCCTTTCCTTTAGAGACAATATGCAAATCTTGATAGTTGCTTATTCTATTTATGAAGTGGATTGGATCTTCTCCAGAATATGGGATTCAGATTTGTTTCATCTTCGATTTAGTGGAATAAACTTATTACTTATCATAATCAACCACTTGCTATTTTCTTTCCGAGATATGCCTACTATTTATATAAGAATGGTATTCAACAATTTAAAGACATTTCTTAATCAAAATCAATTTAAAGATTTGAAAATTTAATGCTTTTGAATGAGGTTCATTTAATAGAAAATCAAGGACCAGTGTGGGTTTAATTGTATAAACAAATTCTAATATTTTTTGGAATTGTTAGTTCCCCTTGATTTATCTATGACGATTTGCTCTCCTAAGGCATGAAATATTTTAAGGATTGGATATTATTGTCTTGTACTTATTTCAACTATCTAGATCATTGAAGGAAACAAAACAAACCTCATCCTCATTGGATATCAACCCTCATCTCAATCACAAATGAAATTGCAGATTTAGCTAGATAAAAGGTGGATCAAGATGTGTACACAAACATGGAAATAAAAAATTGATATAGACACACAATTGTTGGCCTAAAAAGTTTTAAATCATAAACTTCCTATTGGATATAGATTGAAATGTATTATGATATAACCAGCTAATTGTCTTTTTTCTTACATATTGAAAGTACAAAACATATCTTCTGGGATTGACCTTTTGTTAAGAAATAATGGAATGTTACTTTTAGATACTTTCTTTCTATTTTATATTATAAGTTGAGCTAGAAAGATTGTTATTGGTTTTTATCTACATAATAATGTAATTATTTTTTATTAAGTTAAGTGGGGAAGGGCCCCAACCCATTATAAATCTAAACAAAAATATCTACACTCAAACTAGAACAAAGCTAGTCACAAAATTAGCAATAGAGCAACTAGCACAAAAATAACAGAGCTGGAGCCAACTATATTACAAACTAATTTGAATCGTAGCTTTGTTTCTACTTATCTAGCATTATATCCTAAGATTTCTTTTTATATTGTGCAACTATCCAAGTAGAACCATCCCTACAATTAGAAAAATGTTGACCCGCGGAAGAAAGGGATGGTTTAGTAGATATACATTTAAGATGTGCAGTATCATTAAGGATAATAGTATTGCCAGCAAAAACATCAGCAGAAAACATAATGCCACTAAAAATCATTGAATATGAAGCAGAGAAATAATAGAAAATAGCAATAGGGGGAATAGTGGCAGAAGCAAATCTAGGTTGGCAATAAGCAACAAGAAATAAATTTGTAGTGGTATGGAGAGGGGTGGAAGCAATTGGAGCAAAACTATTCTAAGAAAGACCTAGCCTTAATTCCTCAACCGTATCTATTGACTCCAAAGAAGGAGAGATGGGAGTGGGCGGTTCAGAGTTAGAAACAACATTTTCCTCACAAGCAGCATCAGGAAAAATAGTCAGGTGGTCACAAACATCATTCTTCCACCAATTAAAGGAAGTCAACCTATGAGTACTATAGGAGCACTCAAAAGCCAAAAGATGGATAGAAAATAGCACCTGCAATGAACTGGGATTGTTGATTCTATTAGACAATAGATTTTAAAATATTTTTGAAAGAGCAAATATTTTATTGTATTTTCTAGCAACTAATTTTTAAGAAATTGATACTCTATGACTTTATTCTTATATATGTTTTCACATTTTTTCTATTTTCATAACTACAAGAATTATCTAAGAATGTAATGGCTATATATCAACTACTACAAATTGAAGATCATATCAAATAGTTTCAAAATAGTGACAATCTTGACTTATATAGAGTGTTTCAATTCACATCTGACTCATTGATATGAACTTGTTTTTCTTGTAACATTAAAAATTATATTTGATTTTCTTCAATTACCTACTCTACTCATATATTCTTTCTAGATTCATTTTGTTCAACCTTAAAAAAAACATTATTGGCATTGGTTCAACTAATAAAGTCGAATGCTGAGATCGTCCATAGATTTGAATTGTAAGGATTCAACATCGACCATTCACGCGAAGAGAAGACTGAAATCAACACTGACCGTGGTGCCGGGTCGTTTCAAAACTTCTCCGTTCAATGTTAAAGTCCAGTCCTCCTGGCAGGATTGTCGTTTAGATTTTTTTTCGTTTTTCAAACCCAACAAATCAGTCGGCCTCTTGGCAGAATTGTCAATTTGTCAAGCACGACTTTTGACCAAACTGGGTCTTACTTGGCCATTGTTAAAAACTAGCCATTTGCCATTAAATTTGATGGGTTCCTAAAAATGTCTTTCCACAAACAGCTGCAGTGGCAGATAGGTGGCCTAATTCTTATTTGCTGGTATTTGGCCGTCCCTGCCGTTGCACAATGCAATCCCGAATGGTGTGGATCGAAAAATGTGAGTTACCCATTTTGGATCCACAATTCAAATTGTGGACTCCCAGGTTTTCAAATCAAGTGCATGGAGAAGGAGAATGGGAATTCGAGTCTCTTTCTAAACACTTTTGTAAATTCTACAGAAAAGAATCTTGAGATCCTGGAGCTGAGTTATCATGAGGGCTTTCTGATCGTCAATTCCACTGATCTAAAAGCGATGTCGTGCAGTGGAACAGACGATGCCTTTGTACTGTTCGAGTTGCCTCCAGATGGCCCATTCACCATCTCCTGCCTCAACAAATTCGTGGTCATTGGTTGCAAATCAAAGGGTTCTTTCAATCTTAAAGAAGGCGGGGGTAAATGTGAATCTGCATGTTTAAGCCAACGTAGTCCAGACTACTGCAACACGTACGGGTGTTGTGAAGCTGGTATTCCAGGAAGTCAGAAGCTGATAAATTTCACGGGTGGGGGAATAAAATATGCGGGATTTTCCGCATGTGGGTTCTCCACAATTCTCGAGCCAGGTACTTGGTATTTACCTGGAGGCCTGCACCCTGGCTTCCTTGCCGCTGGTCATTATGGACTCCGCCTCCAGTGGGGCATCGGCCATAGGAATTGTTCCACGGCCAAAGGAACACCAGATTACTCTTGCGCTGCTGAGGCCCAATGTTTAGATGCAGTAGCCAGTGGCCATGTATGCAGATGTCTTACGGGCTATCAAGGGACTGGTTACTTTAACGGCACCGGTTGCACGGGTATGATCTTTACACTTTTCGAATTTATTCAGCTTAGAAGTTTTGAATGTATCTAAGATCTGAGACACTCGTAATTTAATCATCAGTTAATCTGACGTTTTATTATATGATTGAAGTTTTCATAAGTTTTAAATTAATAGGACCATTTATCTGTATCGAGTGATATTGTTATTTGGATTCAATTCTATAGTTTTTGAGTCAAATTTATTAATCTATGTTTCATGAGTAGTGATTTACAAGAATCTATCTCTCATAAAAATGAATGGATGTTTGCAAATCATTGCATCATGCAATCATTCTCATAACAACTCATAAAATATGAATCATTGAATTTGACTAAACATTACCTATTTTAATTTGATTTACTGTAAAAAAGATCTCCTACTTATTAATTTATCTATATTTCAATACAGATGTGGATGAGTGTAGTCACGGAAGCTTAAATGAATGCGTTGAACCATCGCAGGGGGGCATATGTCATAATTTGCCTGGTACTTACCATTGTTCATGTGCAACGGACTATAGCGGAGACGGCTTCCAAAATGGGTCAAGATGCCAGTCGCTTAGGTCAAATAACTATGTCATTAAATATGCTACGATAGGTAACGATGGGTCATGCCTCTGTGTTTCTAATCGTTTTTTTACCAGGCCAATATATAATAATTTATTTCCCATTCTAACTGTAATTTTATTTCAACGTCTGGTGTGGTATAATACACAGGATCCGTCTCTTCGTTTGTCGTTGTTTGTTTAGCAGCCTCTCTTTTGGTTTGGTGGCTAAAGCAACGCCACTTGAAAGTTGTGGAGGCTAAGTATTTTCAGCAGTTGCAACAATTCATCGCTTCTAGAGTGGGGAGAGAAAGCCTGAGAATGTTTTCTGCCAAAGAATTGGCGAGAGCTTCTAATCAGTATTCAAACAATATGGTGTTGGGAAGTGGCGGTTTCGGAACTGTGTTCAAAGGCATTTTACTGGATGGTACTTCTGTGGCCATTAAAAAGTCCACGCAAGCTTTAAATCTGGAGGATGACCATGAGTTTCTTAATGAGGTTGCAATTCTCTCCCAAATAAATCACAGAAACATAGTGAAATTGTTGGGGTGTTGCATCCAAACAAAATTTCCATTGTTGGTATCAGAATTCGTTCCGAATGGAACACTCTTTGAACATTTGCACTTCAAAGAGGGATCCTTGCCATGGGCTTCCCGTCTACAGATTGCCATCGAGACGGCAGAGGCTTTGTCATATCTGCATTCTGGAGCATCTCAACCCATTTTCCATCGGGATATAAAATCAACTAACATCCTTTTGAATGAGATATTTTCTCCTAAAGTTGCAGATTTTGGGATTTCTCGTCTCATCTCTACTTCCAATAACACGCATCTCACCACAAATATAATTGGCACAAGGGGTTACTTAGATCCTGAATACTTTCAGACATATCAACTCACTGAAAAAAGTGATGTATACAGTTTTGGTGTGGTCCTCGTGGAGCTTTTGACAGCTCTAGAACCTATCTCTGTAGAAAGGGAGGAGTGGAGCTTATCTAATCTTTTTCTTGCCAAGCTCAAGGACAACCGCCTCAGAGAAATATTAGATAGAAAAGTGTTGGAGGAGGAAATCCTTCCAGAGATGGAAGATATGGCAAGGATAGCAAGAAAATGCCTTCATTTAGAAAGGAGGAAGAGACCTTCCATGAAAGAGTTGGTGGAGGAGCTTGTTTGGATAAGAGGTGGCTTAGGAAAGACAAAGTTCCACGATAGTGGCAATGAAATATTTGAGCAGATAAATATTTCCAGACAAGGATCACAAACATCAAGCGAATTCAGCAGATCCGATTTTCCATCTACAGTGGGGAGTCCCTGGGAAGAGCCTTCAGTACATAGTTTTAAATGTCCACCCTCGTCGGGGTGCACATGTTTGAAGCTGCATCACAATTAGCATACCAATATTTTAAAGAAATTGTGTATAAAATATTTGCTATGATTTCTAATGTTTGGCCATCCTTTAATTTTTAATTTGAATTATTTGGAAAATATTTCTTTTATCTGATTGGCTCTTCATATTTTTCCTGGGGGCTTAATTATTTTTTTATTCAGAAATTCATTTTTTTCAATAGACTTTAATGTTTTATAAATGATTTTTTCTGGAAACTTCCGTGATTTAATTACTAAATAAACTTACAATATTTTTTAAATGATTTTTTTTTTAAATTTCTATAGTTTCTCTTTCTCTACCATTCGCCATTATCGGTGGACCAGAGGTAGCAGCACCGTGCAATTGTTGAAGCTATCTCCGGGAGGGTGGGAGGAGATAAAAGGGACCAGCAGCAAGACCAGTAGAAGACCCAGCAGCAGAGTCCACGCTATTACCTAATTTGTATACAAATAAAAAAAGATTAGTGAATCATCTTTTACTTGTTTCATACTCAGTGTGAATACAATCAAAGGAATTGTCCTTGGTTAAAAATACAATATTTGTATCCAAAATTTTCATATCGGATGTGGGACACATAAGCGAACAACAAATTCATTCAGAGGCACCGAAAATATTCTTGAATCACCTAACCAAATATCACTGGTAGAGTTCAATATTTCATCACATTTCTGATGAAGAGAGCGTTGAGCCAGAATATCTGCGATCCGATCTGCATACAGAGCAGTAAGAGCAATTAAAGTCAAAGCAGGGTTTTATGGAGATCATCGTCATAAAAATGGTGAAGTTCATAAAGCTTTATTTACTATGTGTCACCAGGATACATGAAACATGCACAAGTCCAAAATAACATTTATATGATATAATAAAAGCCTCTAAAAGAAGCAGGTAAGCAACATGTTTTATTTTATGAGCAAAATCATAATAATGCACATTGATTAAGTTATAAAATTGCAGGCTTATAACAATCTACTGTAGCCCCCATTGCCATAAAAAATTTCTAGGTAACAGAAATCAGATAAAAGGCTTGTCTCGTGATCATAACTATATAGCCACTACCAAAATATGAAGACCATGTAAAAAAATAGAAAATTCAAAATTTTCAAGAACTTTACCTGCTATTAACTAACTTCGTCTCAGATAACCACATCTAATGGTACTACATGAGATATCATAAAAAGTTATGGATTAACCATAGAATAGATTGACTAGGAGCATAAGAAGGGAAAAACAACCTGATTATGATTAATTGGGAACTGTGGTAAATCAGGTAGGTAATTCCCAATAGATCACGTCAAATATCATGGAATGATTCCTAACACATTTAAGACTGAAGAGTGACAAACTGTCAGCAAACATGTCTAAAATGTTACTCATTGAGTTGTGTAAAAGTATGCATCAGGACAATAAGGATTTAACAGAAGCACCAAATTTAAGGAAAATTGTACCAAGATATTAGACACTACAATTTTCATGGTCTGCAGAAGCAAAACATGAGAAAATTGACAGACATTTTAACTTCAACAACCTCAATATCAGCCACAAAGGCAAGACTAGAGAGAATCTCAGAAGTTTTCTTATCATGTATGGATAGCCCTGCTTATTTCTTTGACTGCATTCATTTGAGATGACTAGCTATGCAAAATTCATTATTGCCTGAGTGTTTAAATTGTAAGACAAGGAGAAGAAACAAATTCATCTTTGTCAGGAGAGCTACATTAAGAATATGCTCAGAAAGTTAAAGATGGATGACTGCAAAAGACAAGTTACTGTTAGAAACGTGTCCAAAGATGATAGAAGAAGATTACATGGATACAGTTCAATAGCGTCCTTGTTCTAAATCTTGTAGCCTAATCTACATATCAATAAATTGAATCCTACGATTAGACATTGTATCGTTATTATCATTATAGCATTGAATTTTCTATTTGAAGATAGTTTCCGATGACAGAGCAGGTATAACATAGAGCAAGCGGGTATTCATTGTCATATAGGGCCATCAAAGATTGAAACTTTAAGATAAACCATATGGCCAATATTTTCACATAGGCAGATCAAAAATCTCAGCCACGATATGGAATAGAAAGAGCCAGAAAACGACGACCAGCATCAAGAAAGAAGGTTTGTAAAAATGAAGTCACAACATGTCCACATTTTTGTTCATTCAAACCCTTGAATGACTTCACAGAGCGAGTTAATACACAAAAGTAAATAAAGACGTACCCACTACCATCTTTCAAAAAAGATACACAAGATTTCAGGTGCACAAATTAAGAGGAAGGACAAAAGCATACAAAAGTAAACAAGCAACCTAAAATGCTAGAGGTTAGAGATTAAAAAAAGCTTACAGCACTCTAAAATACTGTAACGTTAAAACAGTACGAGATCTTCTACAGTTACCAAGCCCTCTGTGGCAATTACCTTAAAAGACCTTGCATTTTAACATACCAATGTCACAGGTATCTATGCACTAAACTCTACCGCTAATGTCCACCTCAAAACATGCAAGCAAACCCTTATTGCCAAAATTTCCCTTTTTCCCTGCAATGACATGAGATGCACGGACAGGTGGACGCCCATAGCAATACAGTCTAGAGAAATCTAGGGACGAAAATCTCCAAGCCTCTGCAAAAACCCACCACATGCAAGATGTGAATGAACATGCTGGGCACGTGGACCATCTTAAAAATGGCATTTGCCTAACCTTGTAATCGCTCACATTTTCACTCTAATATTTTGATGAATAAAAAGAAAAGACTACTAGGAAAAATGCAGACAGCCAATGGGAAAAAGGAAACTTAAAAATTTAAATGCCACTTTAATACTGGAATTTCTTCAGACCATAGGTAAAGTCCAATGTTGCACGAATTACACGATTACCGAGACTAAAAGTAATGCTAAATTAAAAATAAACAAAATATTTATTTTACATGTCATTCTAAATATTCAAATAAAAAATATTAATCTATAATTTTTACTTATAGATTAATATTTTTTATCTTAATAATTAAAATAAAATATAATTTTTTTATTTAAAACTAAAATTTATTTTTATATTTTATAAAAAAACTAAGTGACCCCTTAGTAAGATATGTGTTTTACTTTGTTGCTTTAATTTTTTTAACGTAGGAAGAAGGGGAACCTTTGAAAGAAGAAATTGAAAGAAAGTATGAGAAAGCCAATCCTACCACCCCTACCCTAGTTTGATTTAAGATTTCATTTATACTTATTTGATGAAATGTGTTGAATATATATATATATATTTTTAAAATAGTATATACATGTGTAAATTCTATCAAAAGTAAATCTAAGCAAAGTAGGTTTTATATATCTAACTTATTTTCTTTTAGAATTTAAAAATCAATTAGTCAGTTAAATATTATGCTAATTAATGTGAAATGCAAACTTTTCCTTCTAAACATACTTTTACACTTGCCAGTTTATAGTTTTTTGGCATAAGGTGGGACTCCTGCTGTAACACAGCTCTTGTTATAATTATGTAATGATATATGATTGTAAAACATTTGTTTAACTTTTTTAACAAGAAAGATATTGATTTGATTTTTTATTTTCTAAATTATAATATCAAAAAAAATTTTAAAATCTAGAGCTTAACCATTCAATGTGATTAAATTTTGATTTTAGATGATTGACCAAAAAAATTTATACTTATGACAACGTATTCTCTATTTATCATTATAAGTATCTTCTTTAACTTGAAATTCAGATATGCATATATTTATTGAAAAGAATTGTTTGCATAATATTTCCAAGCTTGACATCATCTTGTTCTTCATTCTTCAATGTACTTAATTCCCTAGTCCCAACATCTGTAATTTCTTCTTTGACTTTTCTAAAGTAATAACCCAAGTCAAACTTGCCAGGCCCAAAAGGAGACAAGCACAATTGAGAGCGAGGGGAATCAATTGTATACTAACAATTAGAAATATAAACCAATTAATGATCTAAAAGATAAGTAGTAATGCAAGATCCACAACACGTAACACAGAACACCAAATTTATTCTTGAGGAAACCCAGTTAAGGGAAAACACCGGTGGGAGTCAAACCCACTATATCTAGATGTACTCAATTAAAAGTATTGCTCAGTTAAGAGCAAATGGAAACAAAAGAGGAATGCTCATGCATTCACGGGCCCACTTCCTAGAGTTCACTGCTCATAATACAACGATGTGGCCCTCAGTCAAGTTTAGTGATCAATCACTTATTACAATTCACAAGGGTGGCAAAACTGTCCAATATGACTAAACTGACTTATAGCATATGTAATGCCAATACAGTTCCACTGAAGTACAAATTTATGCCTTAGTTACAAAATACAAACATTCTTATTCTTTTCTCTTCACACATATATACTGCAATCAAAAATGATTTCCCATTTATATATATTACAATGAATATTCCACAACAAGGTTGACTACGACCTATAAGAATAAATGATATAAACAAATTATGCTCAAACTACGATCTAAATCAAGTCAGCCAAGACTTAAATAGGATACAAATATTCATCCTCAAACATGCAACAACTTCACCAAATTTGTACCAAGAATCACAACACGTTACTTCACCAAGTCAGCTAGCACCTAGATGAAGAAACGTCAACATGCTAGAAAATCATCAAATGCGATCACCACAATCAATTTGAACCATCAACATAGTCATAACATGATCCAAGAATACCAACAAGAAGCAAGAATAGCTTCCCTAATCTTCACATTAACTGTATCTCAAAATCCAAACTCTTTTCTGTACTGAATACTAGCAACACTGAACATAGAACTTTGCCATTCTAAAAAGATAATCTTTCTGAACTCGAAATCATCAACAACACCAATTGAGAAAAAAAATGAATTACAACTTTACCACTATCTTCGCATCAACTAAATCCATAATATCGATCCTTACCGAAGTAAAAACTCACCCTCGGAATATACGAATAATGAAAAATTGGCACTTGATAAATCAATCATAACTCACTCAATATGTCATAAAATCCTCTGTAAGTTGACCAGAGTCAGCTACATACATATCTGAAATACCAACCAAAATAGCAACAAAAGATCTTCAACAAATCACCTAAACAACTAAAATCATCTTCTTTGAAAAAACTAAACACATTGTTACAACAATAATAGAATGTTGACATCAATGACAAAACACTAATGTTAGCACATAAAACAAGGTCTAATCAACAATCTCTAACATTCTCAACAGTCTCCCAACTTTCTCCCCCTTTGGCATTGATGGTAACATATGAAGTGAAAAATTGATCAATGCACAAAGACATCAATATATCTACCTGATCAATCTGAAATATACCTACCCAATCACTCTGAAAATATATCTACCTGATCACTTTGAAAACATATCCATCTAATCACTCTGAATATCCAGCTTCAATTCTCTCAACAAAATCTAGCACATTTCCTAATTTTAATCTATTTTTCACTCTCCCCCCCTTTGACACCAATGACAAAGGGCCAAAGACATATAAAAACTAATTAAACTCACCTCAAAAGGCATAATATAAAATTATCTCATCGGCGTATCATAAGACTTCTCCCCCTAAGGAGAAGTCCCCAAATTCATCAATCCATAGAATGATATTATGATAAATATCTGGACTGATGTCATCCTTAGCATCATTAGCTTTGATCGGGAGGAGCTAAAATCCCAATCTTATCTATGAGATACTCAAATGTATCTTTCAGAAAAGGCTTTGTGAAGATATCAATAATTTCTTCCTTAGTAGACACATACTCCAATTTTACTTCCTTTTCACTGACTTTATCCTTCAAGAAATGATACTTAATAGAAACATGTTTTGTCTTTGAATGTTGTATAGGGTTCTTTGAAATATTTATAGCACTTGATTTATCACAATAAATAAAAATAGGTTCATCAATGTTTATCCTTAAATCAATCAACATTTTCTTCATACAAACAACTTGATTACAATTTATAGAAGCAGCAACATACTCAGCTTCAACAGTAGATTGAGAGTTACAATCTTGTTTCTTACTAGTCTACGAGATTAGTCTTTTACACAAAAAGAATGCACCACCACTAGTACTTTTCCTATCATCCACATTACCTACCCAATCAACATCAATATATGCACTCAAGGTAAAATCATCATCTTTTCCATACCATAATCCATAGTCAACTATACCCTTCAAGTATCTGAAAAATTATGTTGACTTCGATTCTTCTTGAAATCTCACAATAATTCGAACTCCATTTGATAAGTTTAGTCTAGTATGAGTTAGATATTGCAATCCTCAAAACATTTATCTATATATCTTGTCTAATTTGCACAAGGGGATTCATCATCCTTGGTCAATTTGCAACCAGTAACCATAGGAGTCCCTACTAGTTTTGAATCTTCCATACCAAACTTCTTCAATAATTCTTTGAAATACTTGGATTGTGTAATGAAAATTGTCTTATCCAAGTGTGTAATTTGCAATCCAAGAAAGAATTTCATCTCACCTATCATAGACATCTCAATTTTTTTTTGCATTTCATTAGAAAAACCTCTGCTTAATTCATCATTACCACAAAATATGATATCATCAACAAATACTTCAACAATCAAGATATTATCATCAACTATTTTGAAATATAAGTTACTGTTAGCAATACCTTTACAAAATCCAATCTTTGTCAAGTATCTGTCTAATCTAGCATACCATTCTCTAGGAGCTTGCTTCAATCCATACAATTCTTTCTTCAATTTACAAACCATGTCTCCTTACTCAGTTCATGGAAATCCATCAAGCTACTCATGTAAACATCTTCCTCTATCTCACCATTCAAGAATGCAGATTTAACATCCATCTAATATACTTAAATTTTTTTTAAGATACATATGCAAGAAGTAATTTAATAGCTTCAAGTCTAGCTACAGGGACAAAGGTCTTTGTAAAAACAATACCTTCCATTTGGGAATACCCTTTGCATACTAGTCGTGCTTTGTTCTGAACCACCTTACCATCTTCATTGAACTTGTTTCTAAATACCCATTTAGTTTTGATCAAATCTTGTTCATAGGTCTAGGAAAAAGAATCTAGGTCTTATTTTTCTCAATTTGATCAAGCTCTTCTTTCATTGCTTTAACCCAAATTTCATCATTAAAAGCTTCATTTACATCTTTAGGCTCAAGTTCAGATATCAAACATGTTTTTTTCTAGCATTTATTCCTCTTATTTGAACACCTATATTCTTATCACCAATAATAGCACCTTCAGAATGATTAATTTTTATACACCATGGAGTCTTCAGAGTAGGCTTTGTAGTAGACCCTTTGTTATCAACATCCTCTTCATTTTCCACAGGTTCAGCTTGTTCTTCTGGACCATTCTCGTCCTCCTTCTGATTTTTTACCTCCATAATTTGATTTTCCTCTTGAGTTATGTCATGCATGCAAGTCCTTTCAGATTTCTACACATTCTCATCAAATTTGACATTTTCACTTTCAAAAATCTTCTTCAGTTTATAATTATAACATTTATATTCTTTTCTTTTAGTAGAATATCCAAGAAATGTCCCTTCATCACTTCTAGGATCAAACTTTCCAATATCCTCATCTCTCTTAATATAACACTTGCTTCCAAAAATTCTAAAATACTTTACTCTAGGAACATGACCATGTCAAAGTTCATAAGGAGTCTTACCAATTTCTTGTTTTATCTGCACTTGGTTCAAAGTGTATAATGGGGTGGCTACTACTTCTCTCTAGTAGATCTATGAAATATTTACTTCAATCATCATGGTTCTAGTTGTGTCCAAAAGAGTTATATTTCTTCACTCTACAAGACCATTCTATTGTGGGGTTCACAGAGAAAAAGTCTACCTCTTTATCACATGTACTTCACAAAAAGAATAAAACTCACTGGATGTGAATTATCCACCTCTGTCTGATCTTAAGCACTTCAATCTCTATCCACATTCTATCTCAACCATCACCTTCAATATCTGAAATTTCTAAAAGGCTTCTTATTTCTCTTTCAAAAATGTAACCCACATCATCCTTGAATAGTCATCAATATATAACATAAAGTATCTATTACCATAATAGCTTCTTGTCTTAGTAGGACTACACAAATCAGTATGTACTAGATCTAGTGAACCATTTGAAGAATATTTCTTATTCTTAAAATTATATCTAGCCAACTTACCCAATTGACACTCTTTGCACATATTGTTAGGCTTCATCAGCTTAGGAAAATCTCTTATAGCATTGGTAATGCTAACCTTCACCATATTATCAAAGTTCACATGATAAAATCTTCTATGTCAAAACCAACTGTCATCAATCTTAGCAACCAAGCACTTATTCTCAATAGTTTTTAAATGAAATATATTACCTACAGTATGTGTACTGGATACAATTATATTTCCACTCCTTCCAATGATTTTGCACATTCCTTCCATGAATTCTAATTGGTAGCCCTTATCCAGTAGTTTCCCAACACTCAACAAGTTATGTCTTAAACCTTCAACATATAAGACATCATCAGTACTATTCTTAGCATCAAGAGTGATAGATCTGTTTCCCTTAATCAAACAAGGATTTCTATTACCGAATCTCATGATACCACCATCATAATCTTCAAGATTCATAAACTTATTTTTATCACCAATCATGTGATGTGAACATCCATTAGCAATGACATATTCATTTATGTTATCAACATGTAAAACCAAAGCTTTCTCTTCTTTAGGATTATCTTCTTTAATAGAAATAAACATAATTTCTGAGATCTAAACTTAGGTTCCTTAGAAACTTTATAAGGACATCTAGATGCAATGTGACCAATCTTACTATGGTTAAAGAATTTCAAAGGAAACTTTCCTTCATACTTACTAGAACCCTTTTGTAGTCTTTTTTCAATCAAGGCTTCAAGTTCATCCATCTCCCTTTCCTCTTCCATGATCTCTTTCCATCGCTTAGCATAGTGGTTGAAGTTGTCTTTAGAAGAAATCTCTCCTTTATCATTCTTAGTCACACTAGCTTTGAATGCAATTTCAACCTTCAAAAGTTCCTTACTAAGAGTAGTCATCTCATAGGCACAAAGTCTACTAGCCAAAGCCTCTCTTGAAATATCTCTTAAATAGTTCTTAATTCCTCAATTGCTGCAACCTTCTCATTGTAACACATAGGAAAAGATCTCATAATTTTTCTTACAACTTCATCATCACTCAAGGTACCACCAACACATCTTATTGAACATACCAAATCATTTACTTTATGCATATAGGATGAGATAGTTTCTCTTTCACTTGTCTTCATATCTTCATACTTTCCTTAAATACCCTACAACTTAGGTTGCTTAACATACTTGTCAACTTCATAAATAGTTTCTAATTTATTCCATACCTCATGCAATGTCCTTAACCCATAGATGTGAGAATATTCTATATCTAACAAGGCACTAATCAAATATTCCCTTGCTATCATGTTCTCATTGAATTTATTCTTTTCATTAGTAGTAGCCTAAGAAAAATCATTAAGAATGTTGTAAGGCTTCTTTGTGATATCCCAATATTCATCTTCCATGTGCTAGTACTTTTTCTTGCACCCTCCGATTCTAAAAGAGAAAATGATAACCAAACATGGGATATTAATCTGATTGTCAGAGATCTACTTCTTCCTACAAATTGGAGGACAAGAAAGGGGCTAACATTTACAAGGCCTACAACCTTCTTCACTTTGAGTTCCACTCACTCAAGTGGGTACACCTCATCTACACACACATAACTCCTTATTACAAACAATAGGCCTGCAAGTATGTCACTTTGTGGAATAGTTTTCAGACTCTTAGGGAATGAATACCCCAGTGCTCACCAGATCTCATTAAAATCCCACTTGCATACAATGAATCTGAAAACTAGACAAACTTCCCAACTCCTCCTATCAACATGAAAGGGAAAATGTTATCATTTATGTTTTGGGTGGGATGGACCTCTGAAATACCCCAAATCCCTCAAAGACCAGTGCCTTATCCAATGGGCAACAAAGTCAAATGAAATATGTAGTAGACAACTTATGAAATAAGAAAATAACACAGTCTAACATGATGATGCCTTACATCAAATCATGCACCGTTGATCAAACTCTACTTACGAATCTACCTGTGTATTTAGATATGCAGTCTCCTATTCAAAGAATTTAACTCTCCCCTCGGAAGAGACCCAAAAATAGGAAACACATTGATCAGTAATGTACTGAAAGACAAATATGAAATACCCTTGATATCTCAATTCATACACACCTGAAAATGAACCCTGGACTCAGTTATTTCCTTGAAATAACTCTATTGTGAACTCACAATAGAAAAACTAAAACACCCTAGATGCTTTAACCAATAAATTCAAGAAGAAAATGGAGAAAGTCTGATAGTAGTAAAAATAGTGTTGCAATACTATTCACAAGATAAACTATTACACGCATATTTGTCTGAAAAACCAGAGAGGATCAAGAACACCCTATATGAGTAGAACAGGGTAATATTATAGAAAAGAACCACTCGTGGAACCAGTCCAGAAAAGATCACAGAGAATTTAGACTGTAAGCTTTTTACCAGACCTGGAACTCTCCACCCTCTGAAAAAATGGAGAAGAAGAAAAGATAAAGGCAAAAGAGAGCCAATTTCAACAAACTGGCACCTGTCAATTCTCATCAAAGTATCTTCTAATTCTCTCCCTCTCATTTCTTTCTGCAACTTCCCTTATCTTTACAGTCATTTTTCCCTCCAAATTCACATCCTTTTCAAACTGATCCCTTTCAACTACCTTTACCTCTGCAAATAGATTTGATCTCAAAATCAAAACCTTGTACTGCTCTTTCCCATTGCTTTGAAACTGAGAATCAACACTGCCACTAGATTCCTCGTCTTCTCCCATTTTTAAAAACATACTATAAGCCTATGTTCTGATAAAAATTGAGCAAAAGTAGAGAACAAAATAGGTATAAAGATAAAAATTTTGAGATCAGACAAAGGTGGAGAATTTACTTCAGATATATTCAACTCATATTGTGAAGAGTATGGAATACAAAGGCAAACATATGCTCCTAGGACTCCACAGCAAAATGGGATAGCAAAGCGGAGGAACGGAACAATACTAGATGCTGCTAGAACTATGTTGCTTGAAGGAAATATATCTCATGTGCATTGGAGAGAAGCTGTTGGGACAACAGTATATACATTGAATAGAATTCAAATTAGAAGGTACAAGTAAGACTCTTTATGGAATGTGGTTTAATCATTCTCCTACTGTAAAATATTTCAAAATATTTGGTAGCAAATGCTATATCAAAAGAGATGATGAGATAGGGAAATTTGATGCTAGAAGTGATGAAGGAATTTTCCTTGGTTATTCTACTAAAAGAAAGGCTTAAAAATATTTTAACTTGAAACTAAGGAAGATGATTGAAATTAAAAATGTGAAGATAGATTAAATGTTTCAGATACAAGAGAGAATGTATGAATGTAATCAGAATATAGAGAACAAGGAGGCTGCTACTATAGAAGAAGAAGAACTTGTTGAGACTGAATGCAAAAATGAGACTTGTGATAATGACACAAATGAGGCTACTGAGATTCCTAAGACTCCGAGGTATGTAAAGAAATATCATCCTAAAAATCAAATCATTGGTAATACAAGTCAAGGAGTAATGACTAGATCAAAGATAAGGGAAGAGATTTATTTGATTTCTCAAGTTGAACCAAAGACTATGAATGAAGCTTGTAGAGATGAATCTTAGAACAAAGCTATGAAGGAATAATTAGATTAGATAAAGAAAAATAACAGTTGGGAATTGGTTCCTAGACCTAAAGACAAAAATGTGATAGGAACTAAGTGGGTTTTCAGAAACAAAATGAATGAAGTAATTGTTGTAAGAAATAAAGCAAGATTGGTATGTAAAGGTTATTCACAACAAGAAGGCATAGATTTTGAAGAGACAGTTTCTCCTATTTCTAGGATAGAAGCTGTGAGATTATTCTTGGCACGCTACACATAAGGACTTCAAGGTATATCAAATGGATGTAAAATCTACATTCTTGAATGGAGATCTTGAAGAAGTTTATATAGAACAACCTGATGGATTTCCTCTATCTGAAGATGAAGACATGGTATGCAAGTTGAAGAAGGCACTATATGGACTAAAGCAAGATCTAAGGGCTTGGTATGCAATATTAGACAAATACTTACTTCACCTTGGGTTCAGAAAAGGTAATATTGGCAGTAACTTGTATTTAAGAGCTAGTGAAGATGGAATTAAAATAATAGAAGTTTTTGTTGATGATATTATCTTTGGAGGCAATGATGAAATATGTAAGAAATTTTCTAAAGAGATGGAAAATGAATTTGAGATGTCCATGATAGGTGAAATGAAATTCTTTCTAGGACTGCAAATAAATCAGAACAAGAATGGGATTTTTATTTCTCAGACTAAGTATCTTAAAGAAATGTTAAAAAAGTTTGGAATGGAAGACTATAAAGTAGTTGGTACACCCATGGTGACAGGTCATAAACTAATAAATAATGATGAGAAAAAGTGTGTTTTCAAATCAAGTATAGATCAATGGTTGGTGAATTATAATATCTGACTCACACCAGACCAGATATTGCTAATGCTATTGGAATTGTGGCTAGATATCAGGAAGAACCTAAAGAGACACACCTAGCTGTTGTAAACAGGATATTCATATATCTAAAAGGAATAATGGAATATGGCTTATGGTATGATATAAATGATGACTTTGAACTACATGCTTATACTGATACTGATTGGGGAGGGAATGTTGATGATAGGAAGAGTACTAGTGGCAGTGCATTTTTCCTTGGGAAAAAGTTGGTTTCATGGCTAAGTAAAAAGAAAGATTGTATAGCTCAATCCACTGCAGAATCTGAGTATGTTGTTGCTACTATTAACTACACACAAATTGTTTGGATGAAACAAATGCTGAAAGATATTGGAATAACTTTTGTTGAACCAGTGGATATTCATTGTGATAACACCAGTAAAGTAAATATGTCAAAGAATCATGTGGTGCATTCTAAAACTAAGCATATTTCTATTAAGTATCACTTCTTGAGAGATAAGGTAGCAGAGAAGGAAATAAGATTGGAATACATTAGCATAAAGGAATAGATACCAAACATCTTTACAAAGCCATTGCCAAAGGATGCCTTTGAGTATCTCAGAGGTAAGCTTGGGGTGTAAGCCCCTCTTGGTGTGAATTAAATAATGCAGGGATGCATCATTCCAGAGGTTTTCAAAGCCTTATCATGTTCTGGACATGATGTATGGATCTACTCCTTGGGGGAGTGATTGTTGGAAGTGGGCCAGCATCCCTCATAGGGTTCACGACATGGATTAACTACCTCCTATGTCTTCTATAAGTCTAGTGGTTGTATCGGGCATTAACAGATCGATCTTTTAGTACAAAAGCAACCCTAGCTTGTAATAAGTGGTATCAGAGCTTGGTCACATGTTTGAATCCATGCAGGCCACAGTGAGTGATGTTGGGAGGGGGATTATTGGTAGTAGGCCAGCATCCCTCATAGGGTTCGTGACATGGCTTAACCACCTCATGTGTCTTCTATAAGTCTAGTGGTTGTATTGGGCATTAACAGGTTGATCTTTTGGTGCAACGAAAACCCTAGCTTGTAACAGTGATCATTGAAGATGGTTGTTGAAGATAAATCATAACTTATGGCACCCTTTTCCATTGTTGTCAAAGGGGGAAAGAGACTATGTGAAAATCCTTCGGGAAAGAGACTATGTGGTAAAGGTACTAAGAGAATACTTTTGAGTTGATGGATTTTCCCATATGTTGCCATCAATGCCAAAGGGGGAGATTGTTGAATATTGCTAATGCATTGGGGAGATTGTTGGATACATTTAATATTTATAATCACTACGTTGATTGATGTTGGAATTACTATTATTTCCATTCGTGTTTTATCACTGATGTCAACTTATGTTTCTATGGAGAGAACAGGTTGGTTATTACAGTGTATGAATAATGTACGGATGATTCAGAATGTGAAAATTCATTTGTCTATATAGGAAGGTTTTGTTATCTTATATCTAAGATTGCATTATGTAATATTTCATATTGGTTGAGTTACAGAAGATTTGGTGAAGACTGGTTACTGGACAGTGATAGTGGAAGCTGACAGAGTAAGTCTCTAAGTTTTGGGTATATCTTACAGGCAATGAGGATTCAATGTATGTGAGCTTAAGGGATGACAGATGGGGTATTGAATAATGTTCATTGATCTTAGCAAGGTACAAAAAGTAGGATGATGTCAGTTGTGGTGTGTGTTCTAGAGATGATCTATTTGGAAGTTGACTTCAGAGTTGTAGTGTGTATCATGAATGGCGAGCATGGATTATCAATATCGGTCCTTAATTATTTAATTGTAATTGTCATATACTTGTTTTAGTTACCGTATGTATCTAATAAAGGAGTTATGTAATTATTTGTATATTAGGAAAGCCTAATTGGTTGACCTGATCATTTATTTTGTAATAGGGTATATATGTAAGATCTTTTCTTTTGAAAAGATATGGTAGAATGGATGGGATGTAAAAGAGGATTGTGGAAGCTGCGAGCTTGAGTCTACTAGATGTAGAGCAGAGGATAACTTATATACTTCATTGGAACTAATCAAGCAAAGATAGTTTTTATTGGATAGTTCAAAGATTGTGTATTTCTTTATATACACTTATGTTGTGAAAAATGAGTTTTGAAGGTGAAAATAACCTTGTTTGGGAAGTGAGCCTAGGTGGTGAGCCTACCTTATTTTTCTTGACTCCTAACAAAGTTTGTCCTCTAACAAGGACTGTGTACTGTAATTTTTTAATCAGATCCTAACAGGGCTAGATCTTCTAACAAGGATACTATACTCTCAGTACATCATTAGTGGGTGTTAATTCCCACTGGGGTTTTACCTTTAATAGGGTTTCCTCAACAACAAATATTGTGTTATTGTGTTGGCATTCATTGTGTTCATTTGATTTGATATTGTTTCTATTCAAAGCTTAAAGTTTGATAATCTATCATACAACTGATTCACCCCCCCCCCAATTGTGTTAGTGGACTGTTATTCCTAACACGATCAATTCAAACCATCAATGGGATCATAACACGATCCAAAAATATTAATAAGAAGCAATAATAGCTTCCCAAATCTTTGCATTAATTGTATCTCAAAATCCAAACTCTTCTCTATACTGAATACCAGCAACACTGAACACATAACTCTATCACACTAAAAGGATAATCTTGTTGAACTCTAAATCATGAACAACACTAGTTCAAAAAATAAAAACTGAATTCCAACTTTACCACCAGCTTCACATCAATTGAATCAACAATATTGATCCTTACTAAAGAAAAAACTCACACTCAAAACACAGGAATACTGAAATACTGGCACCTAATAAATCAATCATAACTCACTTAATCTATCATGTAATCCTCTATAAGTTGACCAAAGTCAACTACAGACATATTTGAAGCACCAACCAGAATAGCAACAAAAGATCTTCAACAAATCACCTGAACAGTTTAAATAATATTCTTTGAACAAACTAAACACACTATCTGCAACAACAATAGTATGTTGACATCAACGATAAAACACTAATGTCAGCACACATAAACAAGGTAGATAATAAAAAATCTCTGACATGATCAACAATATCCCAACAAAAATAGTATGGTCTCAAAATTGGTATTGAATAAAATGATCAACATCTTTCATAATACCAATTACAATTTTTTGTATTGGTCGTCTTCTTTGGGTATTACTTACCTTCGATTTCAAGAGTCAATTGTTTGTTTAAATGTATGAAAAATAACGTAGATTTTATTATAATCCAATTAGGTCTTTTAGATTTATCCAAGTCCCTCATCCTTAAATATTTTTGAACATTCTAGCTTTTTTAATGGATGAGATTCTTTTTGTAATAAAATGAAAAGTGAGATTATTCCTTTCTATATTAAACCAAGATCTCAATTATTGTGACTCTCAATTATCTAAATTCATAAGAATTTGGGTTTTGGTGATTGTTCCTAAAGGTTTTCCACCAAAGTCACTAATCCATCCAATTTTTAAAATAGGAATTAGAAATTTTCCTAAACTCCATAGTTCTTAGAGTTGTTGGCCTTGCTTATTTTTAACCCTTTTCTCTTGTTTTTTTCTCTATGATAGATCATAGTAATTGATCTCAAACATTGACAACTAGAAGTTTACCTAATCTAATCTAAAGAAATATATTTAAGTTTTAAATGATCAAACTTCATTGAAACTAGTAGGTTGTGTTGGGTCATTTTAAAATTCTCCATTTAACATTAAATCTAGCCCTCTTTTATGTCCATCCACAATTTGATTTTTACATTTTTCAAACTATACAACATTTTAGCAGAGTTGCCAGTTTGTGAAATAAAGTATTAGACAATTTGGTAGAGTTGTTAGGATGTGAAAAAAGATCAGACGTTTTGACTGAACCCAATCTTAGAAGTCTCTCGTTAAATAGCATAGCCATAACCAATAGCCATGTCCCATTTTTTTTTTAGCTTCTAGAAACTAAATATTATTCACTACACAAATGTATTTGCAAGTAGATGGTGTAATTCTTATTTGGAGGACATTTTATAGAGAGATATTTGGAATTTTTAATTTTGTTCATTGGGTGGAGCGACAAGACTCCAAAATTTCCTTCAGGTTCAATAATAGGTCTAAAAGTTTTATCATCTTCATGAAATCATTAGTGGATATGGATCTTATTATGAAACTGTGTACTCCACTTCAGTGTAAATCTTCTTCCAAACCTGAAACTGAATCCTTGACTTAATGTCATATGTGGTTGTAAGTTTAAAGAAAAAAAATTGGAGCGATTTAAGTTCTCAAATTTGGATCTATAGGGATAGGACTAATGCTCAAGTCTTGAATTGGAAAATACTCCATTATAAGTTGCTTGTTGGAGACATTAAAATTCATAAAGATTTCTCAACCAAATAGTTCTTTTTACTAGCATTTTAAGACTATTAAACATATTTTTTGGAGCTACATGGAATGCTATTTTTATTCATTTTCCTATTATTTGTTACCATATTTTTCCTTGGAAACAAGTTATTTTTGGAATTGCGATGCATAAGAATGTGATTGTTGATTTAATAAGACAAACTATTTTGATGAATATTTGGAGAAGCATATGTTCGTTTATTTTTTTCTACTCAAGTTTATCATCGAGAAGTTGAAATGCTATAGTTTTATTGCAACATTTGTTACAATTTTCTTCTTTGTGTTCTCAGCTAAAGAAAGAGGATTCGTGCTACATGATGCTTGAAGAGATCAAATATCAATTTTTTCAATTGCATGATGGAGATGTTAGAGTTTCTAGATAGCTCCATAAGCTCTTAATTTTCATTTTTAAGTTGTTTTCAACGTCATGTGCTTTTGTAGATTCTTGTTTAGGTTTCATGATGAGATTTTTAGCTTCATGTATATGCTATTTTAGTTGCCGGTACAAATCTTAGTTGATTATTGTTGTCATTTAATTTCTCTTTATTCATTTTCTTTTTAGTCATTTTCTTTTTAAAATTCCTTTTGAACAACTATATTTTTATTATACTCAACATTGTTCAATAAAATAAATTATACCAGGTCTTTGGTAATAAATTCTACTTCCCTAAAATCTGTAGCTATAGGTATATGTGTTGATTTCTACCTCCATTTTTAGAGTTTTTTTTAAATAATAATAGATTTAATTAAATATCTAATAAAACAATATTGTTTGATTATTTGAAAGGGTTTGTTTCTTCATTCATTGGAGTTTTTTTTACTAGAGATGGGTTATTTTGGGTCTTGAGGAAGCATTAGTTGAAATATGTTGGAGACAAGAATTTTATAGAGAAAGGAGGTATTGAGAAACAAGAACACATTGCTTCTATTGGAAAAAGAAAAGGCCTCCAAACAAATTTAGAAAAATAGTTACAAATACATACTTAAATTTCATTACTTTTATATGAATTTGTGCCCAATAGGGAACCCCTTTGACATTGTCAAGGGAATGGACAAGAATAAGCTACAAATAAGAATATCCTTAAGATCTTAAAGAGAATAGTTGATAATTCTAGAATGGATTGGCATGTACAATTTAATCTAACATTGTGGGCATAGCGAACAAGCATAAAAACACCCATCAGAGCTACACCTTTCTCATTGGTCTATGGAGCAGAGGCGATGTTACCCTTAAAAGTTGAGATTTCATCCTTAAGAGTCTCCTTGCATGGATTGTTGACAGATGAAGACTATAGATTTTCTATACTCCAACAACTTGAGTTAGTAGAGGAACACCAAACACAAGCCTATGAACACCTCAAGATTTACCAAAATAGAATGTCAAGCAACTACAATAGGAAGATAAAACCAAGAGAGCTTCAAGTTGGTGACCTAGTGTTGAGATAAAACCCTAAGAATCAAGAACATAGGGAAAATAAAGAAAAATGGGAAGCAATTTGGCTAGGACATTTCATTGTCAAATCTTCCTTTGGAAAAGGGACATATAAGTTAGCCGATTATGATGGGGAAGAATTGCAAGAACACATTAATAGCATCCATCTAAAGAGGTTTTATATAGAGAAAATGATAGGGTAACTATTTGAAAGAGTATCATAATATAAAATGAGAGAGCATCAATCTTTTATAGCCAAAAATGATCATGAATAAATCCAAAAAATTTGAGATATTGATCTTGAGAAAATCCAAAAACGTCAGAAAATAGAAAATCCAAAAACATTGAGAAAGTGATCCTGAGAAAATACCAAAACATTAGAAAGTAGAAATGTCAAGGAGATATCCTTAATCAAAAATGTGTGCCACTAACTTAGCTAAGAGTGTTGACTCTTATAGGCTAAGAAAATATATAACCATAAAAGGATATTTCGCCTATGAGAAGAGACCCTTGAAAGGAAGAGATCCTGTTTACAAGAAATCCACCTTCAAGAGGAGTACTTGAACAAAGATAACATCTTTGAGACAAAGAGAGGGAGGAGAGAAATAATGCACCAATTTATCCCCATTTTTCCAAGTGAAATAAGGATTCAACAAACTTTGAACCACATAGTAAGGGAAGATGTTTATAATGAACATAGTTTTGCAAATAAGAAAGAGGTGATGACCAAGGATATAGACCTCGTATATAAGAGAGAATCCCAATCAAAACAATAATTCCTTATAGGAAAAGCATGTCACATGATAAACAACTACCACTATACTAAGGAAAGTAGATCCTTAGACAAAAGATAAAAGGATGTACAAGAAACCTTTCCCCCCAAGTGTGAAGGCATGATATATAATACACCTTGAAGGATAGTTACTTCATAATAGACAAACAATTCCAAGAAAAATAAGTTGTAAGCTAGAGAGAACTCCTAAAACAAGCATATATGCTAGAAAATTCATCATATATATAAATTAAACTAGTCATCAAGGAAAGAGAAGAAAGAATGACACTATGGATGATTATTTAATGATAAACATGCCCTTTCAAGGAAAAAAAAGGAATTGTTGAGAAAATATGTTGAAATATTGCCTACGACAAAGTATCTCATGCGGAAAAAAAACAAGAATCAATCATAAAATAATACAAAACCATAGAGACGATGAAAGGAAGAAGAAAGGATGCTACATTATATCTACTTAATGGTCAACCCAATTATACAAGATGTGCACTTTACACTAAGGAAGAATCATAAGGAGGATACAAATCTCAACAAGGAAAAAGATCTTAAACAACAAGTCTATACAAGAAAGGAAATCATAGTACAAAATAGATGATCAATGAAGAGATAATAGATCCCGAGAAGGAAGAAAATAGTGAAAATCCATTATAAATCCTAAGGGATAAATATTTTAAAGAGAAATATGCACTTTCAATGCAAGGATAAGATTGCAATCTAGGATATAAATTAAAAATCCATGCAAGAAAAGGATAATAACTTACAAAAGATACAAACCCACAAAGAATAGTGGCTAAGAAAAGGAGAAGAGAAAAGGATGGCATATTTAAGCTCACTAAATGGTTTCTCACACATGAACGATATGCACTTCCTAGGAAACAAATGCATGTGAATAAAAATATCACCATATAGAGAAACCTGGCAATAAAGGGAGAAAATAGATCCCCAAAAGAAGACAAGAAGATAGACCTTGCTCCCAGTTAAGAGATCCAAGGTGAAAGTCCTATTGTGTTTCCTTTGTGCTCATTTATAGAAAAGATAATGGAGAGAAATACAATAGGGGAAATAAATGTTAATTATAAACTCTAGTTTGAAGAAAACATATAATATCCAGCATTGAATGAATAAGGCTTCTATCAATGCAATCTTGAACAAATTGTCTAAATTGAGTACAATCACAAACTAAATGTTTTCTATGATGATAAACAAAATAATAATTCACCTTTAATATGCCTTTGATTTTGAGAAAGGCTTCTACAAGGGAAGACTATCCTAGAATTGTAATTGAGACTCTAATAGATTTTTTTTGCCAATGCCACATGGTCATCATAATGTGATATAGCATTGGATGAAGTAGGAAAATGGATATCAAGAGGAGGTTTAGGATGAGATACACATGTAGAAAAATGGTCAATATGAAGAACTTGATACTCTCTAGGATCAATCTATGGGGATAAAGGTATATCATCTAGTATATGAGGAGGAAAGTCAAGTTGTTGAAATTGATCAAAGGAATTAGAAAATTATTTAATACTATGAATGATGGTAGGCTGAGGAGATGCAAGTTGTGTTATCATAGGATCTTGAGAAACTTGATCTTGAGAAGAGTTAGAAGGGGGAATGAAACATAAACCACCTTTATGAGATTTTTAAGGAGAATTAATAGGAACTTTAAGCCTTGTTTATTAACACCAATTCCTAAACCTTTTTAGCCTTGTTGAGTAGTGATATCATATCATGTACTATAAGTATCTTTTAATGTATAAGGAGAAGATGATTCAAATAGGTTTGAATGAGCATTTGTAGTATAAGGAGGAATGATAAGAGGAATAGTCTCAGAAAGATTAAAATTCTCATCCTTTCTAAGTAGTGAAGAAGAAGGATTATCCAAAGCCTTATGAGAGGAATCATCTAGGAAATGTCTAATATCTGGATCATGACTATTGCTTTAAATATTTGGATAAGAATCACAAGAATTATTTTCCACAAGATTACTAGGAGCTATATTTGGAGGAATAACATTGGGAATAAGAGTATTAGAGTCATTAAAAAAGGTTGTTATGTGATCTATATATTGTATGCATTTAATTAAGATATTGAGAAAAAAAAGCACATGAAATGCTGATAACATTCTTAAGGTGAGCCTTATAGTGAAGAGTTGTATTAGTTATCCTTATTATGCTATATGCAAGAATGCCATGAAGGAATACAAATATAAAAAAATGCGAAAAGATTTGATTCACTCGGTGTTTGATAAATAAAGGTAAGGAGAAAGGTAATGACATAAGTAATTGCACACCAATCCACATTAGAGAGTCCCATGTTGACAAACAAAAAACCAAATTTGAAGATAAGATACAAAATATAAAGAAAATGTAACTAGACACAAAGATGGTCTAACTACAAAATCAAAGGGGATGAAGCGTGAAAGTGGTGGATTCACCAAAATGTAACATACAAAATGGTGAGCAACCCAATAGCATAGGTCACTCACAAAAATGGAGGGGGGAGGGGTTTTTTATGTTATATTTAGGAAGATACCAAAACCTTGAAACAAAGGAAACCCGATTAGCACAAGATAGGGTGCTAATTCATGAATTTCTCAATGTGTGGGGTCTTGGGTTTGTTCTTCCTTTCCCTAAGAGGAGTCACAAATAATATTTAATCTGATTTATGAAAGTAAGTGTTATAAAATGACAAAGGGGGAAATGTATTCACCTTGAGGGCTAGTACAAAACACAAGTTTAGATCAAAAAATGAGCTATCAGATGGTTTTAGGAATTGAAACTAAGATGGATCTGAAACCCAGGAGTTGAAAACTACAAACTATGAAATTATGGTGGTCTCAAGAATAGGTCAACTTTCTTGGTATAGGTCAAATTGGGGTATAGATCAACCTCGACCTATACTTGAGATGCCAAAACTACAAATCTCTAATATGTGTTGAAAATTGCAACTTCAAGTCTGCCAAATCCAATCTTGAAATTTTGAAAGCCCACGAATTATTTCCTACACACAAGAAAAGGGGAAATTATCAATGAGGAGGGGCTTGCCTCGGTCAAGCCCATGTTTAGGAATTAATATTGAATTGAAATAAAGGAAATGCTAACATGTAGTAAAGATTAGATCTAACAATGGAACATATCATACTATGTTGATGCAATTGAACTAAGTATGTTCATACAATAGCTTTGACTCAACACAAAAACCAAAAGGAAATCATGTAAGACAAAACCTCATGTAGTGAATGCCTATAATTCTCCTTAATATAGGATTGAAATAGAAGACTTTAATGAGTGTAGATATCCTCCTTTCATGACCAACTCATTTTTCTCCAATGAATAAAGAAGCTAGATCTATGGAAAGAAATTCATTAATGAATGAACACCTTCAAATGAATGCTTTATTGCTTGAACTCCTTGAATGCTCCTTGGACATGAAAGATTACAAAAGGTTATAAATAACTTGCATAATTTTGGTCTTGCAATTCATTCTCATGTGTGTGGATGTTCAAATGAAGGGAAAAGGCCTCCTTTTATAGAAATTTGGAGTTCAAATTCACAAAGGCCAACAAAAGGAGAGAAAGAAAGGTAAATAAATTTCATCGGGCCCAGGAGCCAATAATAATTCACTTCCCTGGGTATAGTTCAAGGTCAACCTATACCAGGTATAATTTGAGGTTGACCTATACCAAGTATAGGTCAAGGTCAGCCTATACTTGGAGGTGAAAAACTCAAGGCAATGATCCTAGTGTTAAAATGATTTAGAACAATAGAGAGGGGGGGTGAATCAGTTGTTCTTAGGTCTAGATGTATAAAACAAACTTTAAAATTCTTCAACAAATCAGATCTAATAACCAACAGCTACTTGATCATTACTGATTTCATAACAGAAACATATAACAGTGCAATCCACTTATCCAATAGTTTCTAACTTGTAAAACATAGAAATGTTCAAATCAAAACATTCACACAAGTATCAGCACTAGGATTTATAGTGGAAACCCAATTTGGGAAAAACCACTTTGTAACATGTTACTATTATGTTCACTCTTCTGAAGTGAGCTCAGGGAAAAGCCAATCCTGTCAAAGGTTACAAACACACTTTCAGGTGTGACCCGATTAAAGGATTTAAACCACTCTGTTAAAAGTGTGCCTTGTTATAGGACTTACATACACTCCATTAGAATGCAACCTTGTTCAAAGGATTTATACAAATGACTGTTAGGTCAAGCTCTATTAAAAATATTTTGATTGATACAATGGTTAGAAAGTAGTAGTAGTAGTATTGATCTGAAAAACATACAACTCACTTTTCAAATATTAGATCCAATTTTGTACACATATGTTGGCTTACTGATTGTGAACCTTTACTATCACCATCACTGGTCTACTCAAAAATCTCTTCAAGCAATCACAACACTTCTCCTTCAGCCTTCTCTGCTTGTACAGTCAATAACAACGACAATACTTCCAGCATCCTCTCTTTTGTTAACCTCATGATTAGGTTTCCTTAATACTTCCTCAATTAGGTCAATACATCTTTTGTCGCTTAATCTCCTTCGTAGATCTTAGGGTTAGGTCAGATTCATCAAATCCTTCCTACTTTATGTTCTTCGGCTATCCTTCTAGAAATGTCTCAAATCTCTTAATAGATTTACATTAAAATGTTTTATAGTGCATTAAATGCTTTTGTAAAATCAATAAATAAAGTCAACATATTTTACGTAATCCAAGAATTCAATGATGTCAGCTAGAAATCTGAATTCTTCCTCAAATGTAAATTATTGACACTCAGTCAATACAATGTTCAACTCCTCAGTCTTCATTAGAAAGCTCGGCCACCTCAAAAACTATTTCCTCAGCTAATATTGATGTTCGGTCAACACTAAATTTACTCAGCATATACTTGCTCGGTCAACACTAACATCACTTAGCTTAAACTAGATTTATTCACTTTTTCTTGGTTAAGCCTACCAGTTTAGTCTTCATTCATACTTAGATAAATAATACATTATCTTATCATTGTGCCACATAATCAAGTACTCATTGAAATATCAAGATAACTCAACTTTCCTTAGGTGCTATTGTTACCAACCTTGCTTTTCCCCTTCACAACAATCAAATAGATATAGTATTTTCCTAAGTAGCAACAGTCTTACCAGTTAAGGTTTGACATCAATGACAATACAATAATTGCTTCAATTGTAGCTTCCAACAATCTCCCTCTTTGGCATTGATGGAAACACCATATGAATATCACATGAATTACCAACCAATCCAAAACTTATCTGTCCATCAGAAATTTTTATAATATCCTTAGCTTCATTCTCATACAGAATCAATTAGCCATTCTTGTATGACCATCCACTGAATCTCTCCCTCTTACTTTATCTTCCATGAAAATTTCATTCTGTGTATTCATCCATGATCATCTCCCTCTTTGACAAAAATTCCAAAGTAGTAACTAAAACATACATCCTGCAGATGTAGATATCATCTTTTCAGTTCAGTAACAGTATTTCTCCCTCTGTCATCTTGCTTATGACTAATTCTTGGCTTTGCTATACTTTTCACAACTCTAGGCTACTCCTAAAGTGTGACATGTCTCTGCATCAACTTGTTAGATACTCTTTGCAGCACATTTGATGCGGTGCTCCTAGCTTGACTAGGCAACCTCAATTAGGGGAAGGACCCCTAATTGACCTCTCAGATATTCATGAGCTTCTTTAGGTAAAGCTTTAGTGAATATGTCTACTAGTTTTTCCTTTGTATTCACATATTCCATTCGAACCTCTTTATCTTGTACCAGTTCTCTCAAGTAATAATACTTGATTGAAATGTGTTTGGTCTTTGTGTGCATCACTAGATTCTTAGAGATGTTTATAGCACTTGTGTTGTCACAAAACATATCAACTAGTTCAGTGATCTCTTCTTTCATGCCTACCAACAATTTCTTTATCTATACCAAGTTTGAACAGTTCACAGCTGCAGCCACATACTTGGCTTCGGCAGTAGATTCAGAAATACAATTTTGTTTCTTGCTTGTCTAGGAAACTAATCTTTGTCCAAGAAAGAAAGCTCCACCACTAGTACTCTTTCTGTCATCCACATTTCTTGCCCAATCAGCATCAATATTCACTCTCAGTTCAAACTTTTCATGCTTCTTGTAGTACAATCCATAGTCAGCGGTCCCTTTCAAATATCTCATTATTCTTTTGACAACCATCATGTGTGTTTCCTTAGGATTGGAAGAGAATCTTTCCACTATCCCAACAGCTAAAGCAATATCTGGTCTACTATGTACAACATACTGTAGCTTTCCAATCATAGATCTATACAAAGTCTAGTTTACTTCTACAACATCATCATTTTTAGACAAATTTTGTCCAGTAGCCATGGGAGTACTTACCGGCCTTGAATCTTCCATACCAAAGGTTTTCAGTATCTCATGAACATATTTAGATTGGGTGATGAAAATTCCTTTCTGCATCTAATATACTTGTAAACCAACAAAAAATTTGATCTCCCAAAACATACTCATTTCAAATTCAATTTGCATTTCATTTGAAAATTTCTTACACAAGGCATCTTCTCCACCAAATATAATATCATCTACAAAGATCTGAGCTAACAAGATTCCTTTACCTTCTTCATCTTTCATTTATAGATTGCTTGTGTCATTTGTCCTTGAGAATCTAATCTGTATTAGGTAGTTGTGCAGTCTCTCATACCATGCTCTAGGAGCTTGCTTTAGTCCATACAGTGCTTTATTCAGTTTGCAAACCATATGTCTTTTGTTTGGATCAACAAATCCTTCTAGATGTTCAATATACACTTCTTCTAATATACCATTTAAAAATGCAGACGTAACATCCATTTGGTATACCTTGAAATCTTTATATGCAGCATATGCAAGTAGGGTTCTTTCTCCTTCCAATCTAGCTACAAGGGAAAATGTCTCCCCATAATCTATTCCTTCTTCTTGTGCATAGCCTTTTCATAATAGCCTAGCTTTTTTTCTTATGATTTGACCATGTTCATTCAGCTTATTTCAGAATACCCACTTTGTCCCAATGACATTTTTATTTTCTGGTCTCGACACTAGAGTCCAGGTATCATTCTTCTCTATCTGGTCTATCTCTTCATTCATTGCTTGTATCCAATCTTCATTTTCTAATGCCTCATTTGTTGTCTTAGGCTCAAATTCATATAGTAAACATGTTGGATCTCTTGTCTTGCTTCTGGTCAGAACTACAATATCTTTGTCTCCAATAATCTGTTCAGGCTTGTGATGTCTTCTTACATATTGTGCTAGAATAAGTTCTTCTCTCCTTTCATTTTGCTCTTCAGGTTCACCAACAAGATTGTCAGATTCAACTTCTGAATGCTCTGCAACCTCTCCTTAATACTTGGCAGCTTCTTCCTATTACTTGACACATTCTTCTTCTCTCTCGACATTGTTTTCCTGATGCTCGACATTGCTTACTCGAGACTCAGCATCAGGTGCAAGTCTATCACTTTCCTCTCCTTCCTCTATATACACAAAAGATCTGTAATCTGTTGGTTCTCTTTTACTGTCAGCTTCATTTTTCTCTACATACTCATTAACTTTGACATTCACACTTTCCACAATTTTGTTAGTGTTAGATTTCAAACACTTATAAGCTTTACTTTTCATGGAATAGCCTAGGAATATACCCTCATTGCTTTTAGCATCAAATTTTCCATTCCTATTGTCTTTTAGTATGTAGCATTTACTTCTAGAAATTCTAAGTACTTTACATTAGGTGCATACCCATGCCATTATGTGCTAGAAAGTAGTCACACTTCTGTGAATCATTATATCCAAGAACACTCAATAGTGAGGCCTCGAATAGTGATTCAGATCTCTCTATTCGTGGAGTGAAGAGATTGTATTATGAGGCCCTCAGATCGACCTAGTTAAACCCATGCAAGTACACCAAGAAATGAGAGATTCAAGGATGAGAGGTAAGAGTGCTAATCTCCATTGATCATCAAGTTATTGTATGTTAAATGAAACTTAATCTAGATGATAACAATGCAAAGAAATAAACTATGCTATTGAAATGCAAGTTTTACTCTCCTTTACTAATTAACTATGTGAAGATTAAGCTAAACAATGAAGGAAAACTAAGCTAAGATGCTATGAAGATTAAGCTAATGTAGATATGAAAGCTAGAATGTAATAATCTTCAAAACTCCAAAATATCACCAAGAAAACCTACAGCATAACAACAGTATGAAAATTCTGGATCCGAAATGAGAAGGAGAGGGCTCCTTATATAAGAAACTATGGAAGAGAATGCATCTCCAAGAGCAATGTGGGATAAATGCAAAAAGAGGAAAGAAAGCTCATTTTTAGAAAGTGTGGAGAGAAAAGGAATTTTATTTATTTTATTTATTTTTATTTCCCTTATTCATCACAAAAGAGCTTTAAGAGGATTTTTTATTTATTTAAAAGAATGATTCTCCATTAAATAAATAAGATAACATTATTTAATTAAAAAAGAGATATTATTCTAAATAAGATAAAATCATTTAATTAAAAGGGATTTTAATTAAATAAAGTTATTTCATTTAAAAGATATTTCTTTCAATTAAATAAGGTTGTTTTATTTATTTAAGAGAAAATATTTCTTTTAATTAAATAAATTATTGATGAAATGATCAAACCTTAGGGAAAATTGAAATGATTGAATTATTTAGGATTGATCAAAGAAATTGATTTGAATATTGCAAAGTATTGATTTAGGAATTTGATAATTTAATAAATGGGGCCCAAACTCTAGGTGACCATTTTAGGGTGCATACATTTGCCCCTCTTTGACTAATGTGAGGTCGATTTGGGATCACATGTATTCAAAGAATGGAATTGAAGTGTGAGATCGATCTGGGATCACAAAACAACCCAGATGTGTGTTCGATGGATGGGAACACATCAAGACAAAGATAAGTTGATTGAAAAAGACAAGGCCAACACCCCTGTAAATAGGTAATTGTCAAGTCTCAAGCAAGGTTTGATTGATAGGTTTGATAAATCTGAATCAAGGATTGAAGTTTGATAGGTACTGCCCCCCTCGTGATTGAAATCAAAATGAGAAAGAGGAGAAACAGTAAATTGATAAAGTTGATCAAAGCGAACTAAAGATAAGGTTCTTGATGTAAGATGAAAGATATAAGGATCACAGAACCAAGGTAGATCATTAAGAAAGATTATGCCCCAAGGTTGAATTAGAAGAAAAGAAGTGGGGTGAAAGAGAATGGAAGACAGAAGTTTGGAAGAAATGAAAAGAAATGGAGAGAAGAAAGAGAATTTTCCTCAAGAAAGAGGATGCCCCAAAATCAATCAACTGTTTAAGATAGGAAATTTCAATTGAGATCATGAAAGAAGATAAGGAAATGAAGATCAAAAAGTGATCACAGTTGATTAAAAGTCCACAAGAAAGATGAAGGAAAACCCTCTCAAACTCATAATGCAGCCTAGAAATACAAATTAATCATGAAGTCTAACAATGAAAGCTACATGAAAATGAAAAGGTGTACTTGCAATAGGGTAACTGTAACATAGGATTTTATGTTCATCATTCATTAGAGAATGTAAAGAACTTATTTTCATCATTGGGCCATTATTAAAGGACATCAGAAAATCACACAATCATCACTAGTCACAAGCGCAACTATGAAGATATGAATATGATTTATATCATTTTGGAATGTGGAAAGATTCTAACATGAGCATCAAAGACATAAGGGTCAAGATGACTTCAATGTTAGCTTACCCAATTTAATGTAGCAAAACCACTCTCTCATCAAGGCATAGATGCCAGGATGACCATAAGAACAGTTGTGCAAAAACAGTCAAGGATGATGCCTCAAATCTCCTAAGTGTGTCAAGGGAACAACAAGAGACACTCAAGAGCTTGAAGACCACACCCACAAGCATAAAGCAAACAAAAATATGCCCCATGCCCCAAGTCCTCTAGCTATGCATCATGGAGAGACTTATTAGACAAGGGTACTCAATGAAAATCAATAACAGTCAGCACATAAAGAAAAGATCAATGACATATCTCAAGCATTAAATGTTGCATTTAAAAATTTAAGTGTGTTCACTGATACTAAGTTCCGAGGATAAAGGTCAAATGCTTTCTAGTAGGTAAAATCACTTGACAAAACTAGATAAGACCAAACTAATAAGTGTTGAAGAACACTTGATGTCGGGGTTTGTGTTCAAAAACACAATTGGGGTGGTGTTGAAAAACATTGTTTGCAAGGTGTCCTAAAGACTGACGCGTCCAAGAGACCAAAGCTAACACAGTTATGACCCCTAGACAAAGACAAAGACCAATTCCAAACCAAGGCAACAAGGACAAGGCAGGATGGAGAAAGGCTAAGTGTCAAGGATGCATGCTAAGAAACAAGGGTGCAAAGGCCTCAAGTAGCGCTCGTTTCCAAGTTTTCACCAAGGCACTTTTTCTTTTTTTTTTATTTTTTTTTATTTTTATTTTTTTTTGGTATTTTTGGAATATATAATTTTTTTGGAGATACATCAAAGCACCTATTACTAGGTTTTCACTAAGATGATCATTTTTTCAGGACATTTTGAAATTTTTAGAATTTTTTCTGCATCATATATGAATTTTTTTGGTATCTTTTCAAGATCAATAAGTATGTACAAAGGATGCCCCTAGACAAAACGGGAATCATGGATAGAACTTCTTTAGGTGCAAGACATTGATAGGCTCAGGGAGCTGCTCCCCCTCTTCAGTGGATAGTAAATAAGCACCTATCCCAAAATTTGTTGTGATGATGTATGGTCCAAGCCAATTAGGTTCAAATTTGCCCTTTTGTTCTCTATGTTGTTGGTTCTTAAGATTTTCTCGTAAGACAAGATCTGCCACTTGAAATTCTCTAGGGTGAACCTTTTTGTTGAAGGCTTTGGACATCCACTTTTGATAGACCCTCGTATGGTCAAATGATGCTTTATGCTTCTCATCTAGAAGTTCCAACTCTTGCACTCTCATGGTGCGGTAGTCTTCATCGATAACTAGACCTTTGAGAGAGAATCTAAGTGAAGGAATCTCAACCTCTAAAGGTAACACTACTTCAGGGTTGTAGGTAAGGGCAAAAGGAGTCACCCCTATTAGAGTATGAATACTCATTCTATAAGCCCATAACGCTGGATTTATCTGTAAATGCCAATCTCTACCATTCTTATGAACTGTTCGATGGAGAATTTTGAGAATGGTTTTATTTGAAGCCTCTGCTTGTCCATTTCCTTGTGGGAAGTAAATGGAGGACCAATGTTGTTTTATCTTGAATTTCTAGCAGAGTTGCGTAAGGTCCTTGTTTTTAAACTGACCTCCATTGTCAGTGATTATCTCTGAAGGCACTCCATATCGACAGACAATATGGTTCAAAATGAATAGAGAAATTGTCTTGCCTGAAGCAACAGAAAGTGGAACAGCTTCTACCCATTTGGTAAAGTAATTAGTAGTAGTGATGATAAATTTATGTCCACCTGATGAGTTGGGATGAATCTACCCAACAAGATCAAAGGCCCGGTGTTGAAATAGCGAATGAGATATGGAAGGAATGAGCTCCCTGCCTAGAGCATGTATCAGGTGGCCATGTTTTTGGCATTTTTTGCATGATATTGCAAAAGCTACTACATCCATCTGCATGGTAGGCCAATAGTACCCCACCCTAAGCAACCTTAGAGCCATGGAAAGACCATTAGAATGTCCCCCATAGATGCCCTCGTGAATATCAACTAGCACTTGATTGAATTCCTCCTTTTCTAAGCACCGAAGAAGTGTCCCATCTAAACCCCTCCTATACAAATCACCAAAGATGAGGGAATGGTGAGAGGTGTTTTCGGTAATGTTTCTTCTTTCAGATCGATTAAATGTATCAGGGATGATGCCATCACGCAGGTATGATTAAATGGCATCGTATTGGGATGACTCATGACCGACAAGGGTACAGATAACATGGCTTTCTTGGGAGTCATAGATAGGATAGGGTAGCTCTTCCACCAGGAATTCAAATCTGGACTCATGCTGCTCTAACTGAAGAAGAGAAGCAAGTGTAGCCATAGCATCAGCTGCCTTATTTTCTGCTCTAGGGACTTGCTGAAATGTGACAAATGTGAAATACCATCTCAATGAATTAACCATTTTCTTATAAGGGACCAATTTTTCATCTTTGGTTTGGTATTGTTCATTAACTTGGTTGAATATCAATTGTGAATCCCCATAGATGTGCAGTTCTATGATATTCCATTCAATAGCCATCTTGAGTCCATTTGTCAATGCTTCATATTCAACAATGTTGTCTGTGCATGGGAACAATAGTTTGTAGGACTTAGGAATTGTGTACCCATGAGGAGAAACAAACAACACTCCAACATCTTCCATGTTCTCTCAGTCATGTACATTAGGTACTCATCTAGAAATTCAACTTGAATAGGCATGCTATCTTGAATTGGGAAATTAGCCAATTGATCTGTAATGGCTTGGCCTTTTATAGCTTTGTGCTCAACATACTCTATGTCAAATTTGAAAGAACCATCATCCATTTAGCAAATCTACCTGTGAGAGAAGCCTTACCAAGAAAATACTTAAGAGGATCAATCTTTTCTATGAGGTGTATTATGTGCGCAAGCATGTAATGTCACAACTTTTGGGAAACAAACACCACAACAAGGCAAGCTTTCTCAATACTAGTGTAATTGACTTCATATGCAACAAGAGTACGACTGATGTAATATATGGCTCTTTCCTTCCTAGTGTCATCAAGTTGAGCTAATAATGCCCCCAAGGAAGATTTTGTTGTTGAAACATATAGTATGAGAGGTTTTCCTGGGATAGGAGGCATCAAAATTGGAGGATTTGCCAAGTATTCCTTAATCTGATCTATGCTCCTTCGACAATCCTCATTCCAGACACATTTGACTCCCTTATGCAAGTTCTTATTAAAGGGTTGAGCTCTATCTGCCAGTTGTGAAATGAACCTCGTGATAGATTGAAGACATCCTTAAAGACTCCTCATTTGGCTAATGTTTTTGGGAGGTAGCATATCCAAAATTGCTTGAACTTTTTCTGGGTCTACTTATATTCCTTTGGCTGAAATAATAAATCTGAGAAGTTTTCTAGAGGTGACTCCAAATGCACACTTTTTAGGATTTAATCTTAACTAAAATTGCTGCATACGATCTAGAATGACTTCTAAATCATCCAAGTGTGTGTCTCTTTTCTTTGACTTAGCCAAGGTGTCATCCACATAATCTTCCATATTCTTATGCATCATGTCATGAAAGATCATTGTCATAGCTCTTTGATATGTAGCTCCTGCATTTTTCAATCCAAAAGGCATGATGTTCCAACAATAAGTACCCCATGCGCAAGTGAATGCTATCTTTTCTTGGTCCTTGGGATCGATCTTAATCTGATTATACCCAAAGAAACCATCCATCAAGGAATAGATCTCATAACCCGCAGTCATGTCCACTATCATGTCTATGTTAGGGAGTGGAAAATCATCCTTTGGGCATGCTCTATTGATGTCTCTGAAATCTGTGCAGATTCGAATGGACTTATCATGTTTTGAAATTGGTACAATATTGGATATCCATTCTGCATAGTCAATAGCCCTTATAAATCCTGCACTAAGGAGTTTTTCCAGTTCTACTTTGACTAAAAGAGCAATGTGAGGATGCATTTTCATCAAATTTTGTTTAACTGGTTTAACACCTGGAGCTATGGACAAATGATGCATAATTAGATTAGTGTCCAACCCTGGCATGTCTAAATAAGTCCAAGCAAAATTGACTTTCTTTCTTTGTAGGAACTCAGTGTAGGCTTCTTTCTCTTGAGATGATAAGGATTGAGCCAAATGTATAATCTGTGGAGCCTCTTCTGTACCCAAATTAACTAACTGTGTAGGCTCAACAAGCACTAACGATTTGTCCTAAAAATAATTGGGGAGACAATCAAGTACCTAATCTGTAGGCGCCTCTGAAAGGTTTTCACCTTTGGATATGTCATTTATTTTTACTTTTTTCAGTTCTAACACCACCACACAGTGGTTTTCACCATCAGAACTCCTGTTCTTTTTATTTTCTTTTCTTTTTATTTTTTGACTGAGGTACTTGATGTCTGGTTCAGTCATGCTCATAGTCGGTTCACTGGTGGAAGAGACTAAAGGTTCAATGGCATTTAGGTAACAAGTTATCTCATAGTCATTATGGAATGTTAAGAGCTCAGGCTCTTGATATCGTTTGGACCAATCAATGAGATGAGGATTAGCAAGGGGTAAGTCAATGATGGGTTCAATGTTGTGGATGTGGATGGTATCATCTCTGGTGATCACAAAGTTAGAGTTTGTCAAGTATTCTTCTAAGTTACCCAAATTAGGATTCGGCCTAACAAGCAAAGAATTGTCCACTAATGCAACATGCGGGTTCCAATCCTCTAGCCCTACACATGACTCATTAGCTAACTTGGGTTGAGGACTATAGGAATGGATGACATCAACACCCATGTCAACTATGGAACAATCAGAGAGATAGTCCCACTCATACTCATGTGAGTCTATTTTTGAATCCCAGCTGGGATGTTTACACCAGAAAGGCTTGGGATGCCTTGATGTAGAGGCTTCAATGTCATGAAGGGTAACACCTTCTCTTGGGTCAATGTCCGATCCATCTTGTTCTACACTTGCAAATGTTGCATGAGTGGTTGGATTATTTGAATCTCCCCAAGGAGACTAGTAGAAGGGATCCAATCGTCACACATGTCTTGCTAATTTGCCAGATTTGGTATGTACTATGATTCATCCTCACTATCTGACTCATCAATGATAGGAACAGTATTCTTGTTATTATTCAAAAAACCTTAGCCAACCATCTTCTTAGACTTGCATCCAAAAAGAGCATGATTGAGAGGTTCGGCTCTACCATCTAATCTATCACTGAGAGGGCCACGTCCAGGATAGCCCATTTGTTTGACCAGTGTATATCCTCTCCCATAAGCCTTGGGAGAAGGAGAGAAGTTCTCATTGTGCATATACTTCTCTTTTTAGATCCAATCTTTAATAGCTACTTCTTCTTTCTCATCCTGGATAGGAACTGAAGACTCGATAAATGTGTCAAACAAAGTCATGGTCGAAGAAGAAGGTCTCATCTCTTGAGAAGGCTTACCATAAGACCTAGGGGAAACAAGAATCTTTGTAAAGGAGTTAAGTTGGTATCCCCCCATACCAAGGTCTATTGATTTGAACTTATCTTTGCACTGTGCTAGAGTAGAATTGAAATCCTCTACTTCTCTATTTAGGGGAACATGAATCCCTACTGAAATGGAGTTGATAGATAAGGTGCTATCCCTAGGTATACAAACTTCTACTCCATTGTAGGGGAACTTAACACACTAGTGGTAGGTGGATGGCACTGCTTGCATCTATTGGATCCATGGCCTACAATAAAGATATTGTATGCCAGAGGACCAGCATCAACAATTTGGAACAAAATGTCTTTCTCAATGGGGCCAATCCTAATAGGAAGAACAGCCAACCCCTTGGAACTCCTTTCTACCTCATTATAGGCTTTTATAGTGATCTTCTTTCTGGTATCGATCACTTCCTCAGAATAACCCAAAGTCTTTAACAGACTCAAAGAACAGATATTGAGCCTAGCACCCCCATCTATCAACACATGCCTGACATGGGTTTTGTGAATCGTGACTTCGATGTGAAGGGAAAGATTATGTGGGTGGCTTTAAGCTTTATCATCATCTTCTGAAAATGTAAGGTAGTGAGGATTGGTAACAATGGCTATGCGCAAAGCATCCTCAAGGACCTATTTGTGTCTTGGGGACAACTCTAAAAGTTCCAAGATTGAGATCTGAGTCGAGGTTCTCTGTAATTGATCAACAAGATTATAATTCATCTTGGGGTTGACAGCTGGTTTTGTGGTGGCATTATTGGATACCACTTGCCTTGGTTTATTGGGCTAACTTGAATTGGGCCCCCTAATGACAACAGGGCCTTGACTTCTTATGACATCATTAAGAGCTTGGGATGACATCCTAGAGTGAGGACCCCTTAGCACCACAACATGTTCTTTATCAAAGATAGGGGGAGAGTTCGCATAGGATTCATAACCATAGGGATCCTTGTTCCTCATCATGTTGAAACTTTCCTCCACAATCTCAAGCATGTTGATCACATTTTCCAAAGTTGTGTAGGTGTAGTTGATCACAGCCTTTCCATCCTTTGGTTTAGAGGTTTCCCCCTTCTCATACTTAGGCAACGGCTCTTTAAATGCTTTGTGATCAGCGTTGGAGTTCAGACCATCCACCTTAAGCTTTCCATTTTCAATGAGATCTTTGATAATGTGCTTGAGTTTCCAAAAATTCTCAATGGTATGCCCAATGCCATTATGAAACTTGCAAAAAGCCTTCTCATCCAACCAATGTGGCTTATTGCTAGGGATGTAATGTTTTGTGGGATCTTGTGGATGCACAAGATTATTGGCAATGAGCATTTTGAAAACATCCTCATAGGAATCACAAAGCTTTGAAAATTGTTGCCTCTCTTTCTTGGATTCTCTTGGTACCTTGGCCTGCTCTCTTGTTGAGGAGGTGCATTGAGCTTCATAGCTTGAACTGCACTAGACAAGTGAAGGACACCTTGATCCTTAGGTTGGGGAGAATCCACAACTCCATCATTAACCACTTGCTTTTTTTTGTTCCAATGTGCATTCTTCCCTTTATCTTTGTTGGAATTATTATTTTTTTGACCATTGTTGTTATTGTTGCTATGTCTGGTCAAAATTCCTTTCTCTTTTAAGACATCCTCAATTTTGCACATGGTTTCGACCATGTTATTGAAGGAATTGAAGATTATCTTTCAAACCTCATACCACATTTCGAGCACCAAGTTACTGACAAGGATGTCAATTTTCTCATCTTCATGAATGGTCCTAGGATAGTGAGAACACTGTCACCTCCACCTTTGCAAGAATGAGACAAAGGATTCCCCTTGGTTTTTCTTTAGGTTACATAGGTCCAACATAGTGACAGATCTGGAAAGATTGTACAAAAAATGTTGAACAAATCTATGAACAATCCCTTTGAAAGTCTTGACGGGGGGAGTTATGTTGGTAAACCATTCCATTGCTTTCCCCTTAAGACTCCTTGGGAATAACCTCATCAGATAGGAATCATCTTGGTGAAACTCAAAGCTCATAGTGTAAAATTGGTGCACATGATCATTCAACCCTTTTGGCAAAATCCTTCATGCTCACACTCTTGTCGAAAGGATTAGGAAAAATCGAGTCAAGAGAAAATGAACTCTTAGGTGCCAAAAGTTTCTCCATCATTTTCTTCATTTGTCTAATTTCTTCTTCTTGTGATGGACTTTGTTTCTTAATTTTGTTATCCACATCAAAATTATAAGGGACTCTTGCACCCTTGTTGATTAGACTTTCAAGGAACTTATCTTTGTTCTCTTCCAAGTACTTCTCCACATATTGTTGGAAGAGCGACTCTTGTTGCATTTGCATGAAGTCTTGAGAATTAAGATCAAAGTCTGAGCTACTGTCTCCATGTTGGGAACTATGATGAGCACGCTGTGAAGGCTACCTCGAGTGCCTAGGAGGTGTTTGTCTCCTATAATGAGCATGTTGTGAGGTCCTTCTTCCTCTAGGACTAGGAGATCTTGAAGGGGTTTTTGAATGCCTTCTACTGCATGGTGTTCTGGAAGGGGTGGAGGAAGGAGAGTTGTTTCCACTATTGGTACCCCTATTGTTGAATCAGGTATTAAGTTGTTGGGCTAAAAGCCTATCTTGCTCTTCTTGAGAGGCTTTCCTTTCCAATTCTAACAAAGCTTGTCTCTCCACCTCAAGTTGTCTAAACTTTTCTTGCTTCATAGCTTTCTCATCTAGAAAGGCTTTCTTCTTGCGCTCAATCCTTTTAAGCCTTTCATTTGTATACCTTGAGGTTGTTTGAAGTGGAGAGTTTGGTCTCAACTATTTGTACAAATCATTGGTATATGTTGCATTGACATGAGCATCACCAGGTTCATTGTCTTGGTCTTCATGTTGTGACCATTGTTCTAGGTGAGCTCGTCTCTCATGCCTTTCAACTCTTTGATGCACATATAGATACCTAGTATTGATGGGGGTGAACTAGGTTGATCATCATGAGAGGAATTACCAAACAAAATGTTGTCCCTATGTCTTTCATAGAGGTCATCAAGGTTTTGATCCATAGCTTCCCTCTCCCGCTGAGTCATGGTATAACTCATATCCATACCTAAATGGGAAGATGCTAAGGGGGTCCTTAACTCAGTAGACTTTCTCTTAGGTGATTGGTCAAATATGGGTTCCTTTCCCTTATGCTTTTGATGAGTTTGGACTAGGGGTAATTGATTAAAGACAACCTGAGGTCATTTCCCTTGACTCACTTGATACCTTGTCATAACTGACATGAAAGGAAAAGCACTCGGTGATAAGACGACCCTAAGAAATGTTGGTATCAGACTAGGATAGTAAAAGTGTTCAACTGTCCAAAAGAGAGATGGTGAGATAGAAAATTGTAAAAGGTGTCAATCAACACTGCCACAGAGGTGCCCAATCAATGGATAAGTATCCTAGCACATATGGATCAGGAGGATGATTTTAACCAAGTTATATCTGATTGAAATTGATTTTGGGTGGAAGTGAATTGGACAAGAGACTACTAAGACTCTCCAAGTATGTTATCAAAGAATGTAAAGGTATATCTACTCAACAAGGATGATTTCTGACTTACCGATTCCAAGCAAGGTTACTTGTAAAATCAAAGGTCACTAATTCAAGAGGTCAAAAATACAAGAATCCCAAGTGAAAATAGATTTCCAAAAGTAGGGTGAGTGGCCTGATCTGACCTGGATCAACTAAGGAGGGCTAAAAATGACACAAATTAGCTCACTATTTTGACAGACCAGGGTATAGGTTCACGCAAGGGAATGCAGTCCCGTGCAAGGAAACACCAGGGGTCACGCAAGGAAATGAAATCTCACACAAGAATGTGCATAGCTAGGTGATGAAATAGGATCAGGCTGCTTAATCAGCAAGTTTGTAAACTCAGGAACTTAGTTTTTTGTTCATTTTAAAAGATTAACCAGGCATATTAATAAATTTTCAGCATTTATCAAGCACATAGAAGAGCAACCATGGAGTTTTAGAAAACAAACATCTTCAAACAATGAGAAAGGGACAAAACAACCTTGCTCATGAACATGAATATTGACTTAGTATGCTATTACTTAAAGATACTACTTGTGTATGTTCTCCAAAATATTTTTCCAATCACACACATAGTCCTAAAAAAGAAAAATTTGGTTGCACTATGGTTTTTAATAATGGCTTGACTCTGCAACTTTTATAATTTCAAGAAGGCGAACTCCAATCCAGGTGCACTAGGGTTTTGACACATTCTGAGAACTTAATCAATCAGAGATGCTGAGGAGATCTAATAGCGCATCAAAAAACTATACCCGTGGAGATTTCTTCCACAAGGACATTTGTATAGCGGTTGTCACTACCACGGTAAAAGTGGCTATTACCACTTGAGGTTTTGTCAACGTGGTTTACCCAATGAAGGGAATGTCCACTATGGTTAACCCTCTCTAAAAGGTGACTCACAACAAGGACCACATGGGGACTTGGCTTAGATCCAAGGGTTTGAGTTTATGTTACTACCCAAAAAGGGAGTAGAGCATAATCCTCTATCCTTTTCTCTTCACCCAAACATAGAAGATAGATTCATTCTGACATGCTAAGACTAAAACTATCTTGCCAAGATTCATAATGTCAATAACTCATGATCTATCAACCTCTCCGAAGAGAGAATGCATTAATCAAAAAGTCAAAGACTACAAATCTAGTAGAATGCAAAGATAGTTCTAGTAACCTCCCTACCTACAAGGGTTCTCTTGTTGAGAAGAGTTTTGCTGGAAACCCACTCTCTCAAGAACCACGAATAGTTTTAATAAGGCCTACCTATCTATGTGAAACACTTATGTAGGAAATGAATCTATATTCTTTTTAAAACCCCAAAATCAAAATGTGGTTTATGAAAGCGATAAATCACTAAAGCCAAACACACAAGAGATTAATTTTATGCCCAAAATCCAAATGTTATAGAGATTGTAGTAACTCACCTTAGGTCCAAAGATCTGCAATCCAGAATTTAGCACACATCTGAAAGTACAAAATCAAGACAAATCACAGCAAATCGTAAGTGTTAGAAATCAATAATTTGAAATTACAAATCTGCAAATTCTATGTCTCTGCTATCATGGAATTCTGTGTGAGACAATACTCAGGGCTGCGTGAGAAAGTACCAAACTATGCGTGAGAAAGCACAAGCCCATGTGAGAAAGTACAAAGGCTCACACGAGAAAGTACAAGAGCTCGCATGAAAAAGTACATAGGCCCATGTGAGAAAACACCTTTGTTGTGCACAAAAGTGCTATTACTAGCAAAACTTCACACGATATAGTGAGAAACTTAGCATGAGATTTTGTAACAGTGATGTACAAAAGTATGGACAAAAAATTAAAAATCACAATTTTGATAGAAAAAGTGCCAAAAAAAAAAAAAATCTTTTTTGCAGGCAAAAAAGAAACAAAAAATAATGTCCTGTAGAGAATACCACCCTTAACCTCAAAAACTATTTCAAAAACACCAGAACAAGTAGCGAAAATGTATAAAAAGAAGGACAAAACAAATTTGTTCTACCCCATGGTGGGCGCCAAAAATGTGTGCTAGAAAGTAGTCACACTTCTGTGAATCATTATATCCAAGAACACTCAACAGTGAGGTCTAAAATAGCGATTCACGACTCTCTATTCGTGGAGTGCAGAGGTTGTATTATGAGGCCCTCATATCGACCTAGTTAAACCCATCCAAATACACCAAGAAATGAGAGATTCAAGGATGAGAAGCAAGAGTGCTAATCTCCATTGATCATCAAGTTATTGTATGTTAAATGAAACTAATCTAGATGATAACAATGCAAAGAAATAAACTATGCTATTGAAATGAAAGTTTTACTCTCCTTTACTAATTAACTATGTGAAGATTAAGCTAAATAATGAAGGAAAACTAAGCTAAGATGCTATGAAGATTAAGCTAATGTAGATATGAAATCTAGAATGTAATAATCTTCAAAACTCCAAAATATCGCCAAGAAAACCTACAGTATAACAACAATATGAAAATTTTGGATCCGAAATGAGAAGGAGAGGGCTCCTTATATAAGAAACTGTGGAAGAAAATGCATCTCCAAGAGCAATGTGGGATAAATGCAAAAAGAGGAAAGAAAGCTCGTTTTTAGAAAGTGTGGAGAGAAAAGGAATTTTCTTTATTTTATTTATTTTTATTTTCCTTTTTCATCACAAAAGAGCTTTAAGAGGATTTTTTATTTATTTAAAAGAATGATTCTCCATTAAATAAATAAGATAACATTATTTAATTAAAAGAGAGATATTATTCTAAATAAGATAAAATCATTTAATTAAAAGGGATTTTAATTAAATAAAATTATTTCATTTAAAAGATATTTCTTTCAATTAAATAAGGTTGTTTTATTTATTTAAGAGAAAATATTTCTTTTAATTAAATAAATTATTGATGAAATGATCAAACCTTAGGGAAAATTGAAATGATTGAATTATTTAGGATTGATCAAAGAAATTGATTTGAATTTTGCAAAGTATTGATTCAGGAATTTGATAATTTAATAAATGGGGCCCAAAGTCTAGGTGACCATTTTAGGGTGCATACAACCATAACTCATAAGGTGTTAGATTTGTACCTTTTTTAAATCTATACTCGGTTAAGAGTATAAACATCTGTACTTATAGCTTCTTTCCAGTACTTTTGTGCAACATTCTTTTCAATCATTAATGTCCTTGCACAATCCAAGATAGATCTATTCCTTCTCTCTACTATACCGTTATATGGAGGATTTCTAGGTCTAGACATCTATCTTTTGATCCCTCTATCATTGCAAAATAGATTAAATTCATTGGACATAAATTCTCCACCTTGGTCAGATCTCAGACACTTCAAGTTTCTACCTATCTCCTTCTCAACCTTAGCCAAATACCACTTAAAATTTTGAAAAGCATCATATTTTTCTTTTAAGAACATTACATGCATCATTCTGGTATAATCATCAATAAATAGGATAAAATATCTAGCACCACAATAGCTTTGTACACCCATCAGTCCATAGAGGTTAGTATGAACCAAATCTAAGGTATTCTCAGAAGTAAAAGTTTTGCTCTTGAAACTAGACTTTGTCATCTTACCCAACTGACATTCTTTGCACATTACATTCTCAGGTTTCTTCAATCTAGGTAGACCTCTCACTTTATTTTTCTTACTAATTTCTACCAAATTATCAAAGTTAACATGACATAGCCACTTATGCCATAACCAAATATCATCAAGTTGTGCAATCATACATATTTCTTCAGATAGGTCTAGATAGAACAAATTACCTCTTGTCTGTTCTCCACTTCCAATCAGTTCACCATTGGTATCAAATATTTTGGCCTTCCTGTGATAAAATTCCACTTGGTAGCCAGTGCTATTAAGCTGTGCAACACTTAGCAGATTATAGTTAAGACCCTCAACCCAATAAGCATTTTCACAAGTGATCTTATCAGTCAACTTAATCAATCCTTTTCCTCTAATAGGACATGGTGCATCATTACCAAATTTCACAATCCTACCTTTATAATGATCTAAGGTATCAAACTTACTCTTGTCACTAGTCATGCGATGTGAACAACCGCTGTCAATAATCCATTTATCATTTTTGTTCACATAAGATATCAATGCAATTTTCTCATCCTCATCAGATTCATCTTTCATTGCAACATAGACAACCTCAATTTCAAAATCATCACTATCAGTGTCAGTGTCCTCTTTGGAAATATAGCAGGATTTCTTACCTTTTCCTTTGTAGTGCTTGTACCTTTGGTAACCTCTATCTTCTCTTTTGTCTTTATGCTTTTTGTCTCTTTCTTCATCCTTATCATCCCTGTTAGGACATCTAGGAGCTATATGACCAATTTTATTACATGAAAAACATATAATAGGGAGTTTACCTTTGTACTTTCTTTTTCCCCTTTTTAGTCTTCTATCCATAAGAGCTTCTAGATCCTCAAGTTCTTCATCAGATGTGTCACTGTCACTTTCACTTTCACTTTCACTAATGCATCTTTATTTTTCCTTCTTTGACTTACTCAGAACCATTTGTGACTTAAAAGTAGATTCAGCATTACCAACAGTGAAGTTATCATAATTAGAAAGTTCAAAAGTAGTAAGCTTACCAACCAAGCTTTCCAAAGTAAGAGTATTGTTAGGGTTACATCTAGATTCCTGAATTGCTGACATTTTAATGGCATAGATAGGACGTAGAGTTCTCAATACTTTTCCAATTATATTTTCATCATCAATAGTTCCATTTTCTCCTCTAATAGCATTTACAACTTCTTTTATTCTACCACAATATTGTGCAATATTATCACCTTCTTGCATTCTCATTTCATCAAATTTACCTCTTAGGCTCTCATCTTTTGCTCTCAATACATTTATTTCACTACCATAGATGTTTGCAAGGGTGTCCCACATTTGCTTTGCATTACTACAATCTTTGATGTCTTCAAATTCTAGATAACTTAGGGCAGATGCAATCTCCAACATTTCTTGGTTGTGCTCTTGTTTAGCTTTCATTTCCTCGGCAGTCAAAGGTGCAACAGGTGTGACATAGTCATGCTCAATGTAATATTTTGTAGAATCACCAATACCGGCCAGATGCAACTTCATCAACCTTTGCCATGTAGGGAAGTTCTCCTTATTAAACTTTGGTACCTCCTTCTTATACATCATGATCATTTGCTTCAAGTACCTTCAAACTTATTCTCTGTAAGCACCAATAGCTCTGATACCAATTGTTAATATGATTTAGAACAACAAAGAGAGGGGGTGAATCAGATGTTCTCAGGTCTAGATGTATAAAACAAACTTTAAAATTCTTCAACAAATCAGATCTAATAACCAACAGCTACTTGGTCATTACTAATTTCATAACAGAAACATATAACAGTGTAGTCCACTTATCCAATAGTTTCTAACTTGTAAAACATAGAAATGTTCAAACCAAAACATTCACACAAGTATCAACATCAGGATTTATAGTGGAAACCCAATTTGGGAAAAACCACTTTGTAACATGTTACTATTATGTTCACTCTTCTGAAGTGAGCTCGGTGAAAATCCAACCCTGTCAAAGGTTACAAACACACTGTCAGGTGTGACCCAGTTAAAGGATTTAAACCACTTTTTTAAAAGTGCACCTTGTTATAGGACTTACATACACTCCATTAGAATGCAACCTTGTTCAAAGGATTTATACAAATGACTGTTAGGTCAACCTTTGTTAAAAGGATTTTGACTGATATAATGGTTAGAAAGTAGCAGTAGTATTGATTTGAAAAACATACAACTCACTTTGCAAATATCAGATCCAATTCCGTACACATATGTTGGCTTACTAACTATGAACCTTTACCATCACCATCACTGATCTGCTTGGAACTCTCTTCAAGCAATAACAACACTTCTCCTTTAGCTTTCTCTACTTGTATAGTCAATAACATCAACAATACTTCCAACATCCTCTCTTATGTTAACCTCATGATAAGGTTTCCTTAATACTTCCTCAATTAGGTCAATACATCTTTTGTTGCTTAATCTCCTTCGTAAATCTTAGGGTTAGGTCAGATTCATCAAATCCTTCCTACTTTATGTTCTTTAGCTATCCTTATAGAAATGTCTCAAATCTCTTAATATATTTACAATAAAACATTTTACAATGCATTAAATGCTTTCGTACAATCAATAAATAAAGTCAACACATTTTACATAATCCAAGAATTCAAGAATGTCAGCTAGAAATCTAAATTCTTCCTCAAATGTAAATTACTGATGCTTGTTCAATATAGTGTTTAACTCCTCGGTGTTCATTAGAAAGCTTGGTCACCTCAAAAACTGTTTCCTCAGCTAATACTGATGTTCGGTCAACACTGAATTTACTCGGCATATACTAGCTTGGTCGACACTAACATCACTCGGCTTAAACTAGATTTCTTCACTTTTAATTAGTTAAGCCTACCAGTTTAGTCTTCATTCATACTTAGATAAACAATACATTATCTTATCATTGTGCCACATAATCAAGTACTCATTGAAATATCAAGATAACTCAACCTTTCCTTAGGTGCTATTGTTACCAACCTTGCTTTTCCCTTTCACAACAATCAAATAGATATAGTACTTTCCTAAGTAGTAACAATCTTACCAGTTAAGGTTTGACATCAATGACAATACAAAAATTGCTTCAATTATAGCTTCCAACACCTAGATCTCGAGAAGTATTGAGGGGAAATATGGTGAAATGTGTAGGGAAAAGTGGGAAATCAAGCATAAATGCATAAATTTTCTAGGAGATCACTAAAATGGGGCCTATTAGGTATTTTGAGCTTCCAAATTAATGGGTGATAACTTTTAGGATGGTACATAATGTAATGGGTTTCTTCAATATACTGCTTCAAAGGCTCATTCTCATTAATGCTTCAACTTTTACTAACAATGGAACTTGTAAGAATTTTCCTAAGGAAAAGAATAAAAATGACAAGATCTAGAAGCTCAATTGATAGCACAAGAGAGATAGTAAAAATGACATGATCAATTGATTGATTCAATAATGATCAAATAATAATGGATACAATTGATGTCCAATTAATAAATACAAAGTAGATGTGCCTAAATATATAGGCAATGCATGATAACTAGGAGATATGCAAGTGATAACCTATCAATCACACAAGGTGTACTCACATGTCCACCAAATTTAGATCATCCCACATTGTACAAAAAAGTATGTGCAACATGTACGACAATGAGAGGATGATAATTAGATAGGAGCACTAAAGGTGGATCTCACACATAAAGTGGAATGAGATAGCAACTAACTCTACCTCAATTAGATTTCTCCTACACCATGTGCTAAAATAAAATACAAAATCCTATGTGTCTACATGAAAACTAATATGAGAATGCATTATCCTCAGTAAACTTAAGTAAAGTGTAATTAAGAATATTTAATTACACTGACACCCCCCCTTAATTGCAACTTAGGGGAATGCACTTAATCTTACAAATCTAGATGACAATGCATGATGGGTCCTGGATACTAGGCCATGTTAGGTACTCATGTACAATATGAAAGTAAAAAGCAATGCAATCTCTCATAAAGCGGAGAATGAGGAAAACCTCATGGGAAAAATCCTCCCCCAAAAAGATAGATGAGAAAATAAACAAGATGCATGGATGGATGGATTAATCAAGACCCCCCATTATGACATACATCATGTATATATAATGTATCCCCCCATAGGTATAAAACAAGGAGACATGATATCCCCCCATAATGAATAATGTACTACAAAGATCGTGAGTGCTTGAAGGAAAAATATAGTCCAATGCCTACAAACAATATTTCTCCCCTTAGGAAGAAGATACACCAAGTACAAATGCAAGAAGGCTTCCCATTGTGGATAGGAAGAAGGAAGGGGAATCCAAATGAAATTTGAAGTCTCTAAAGTGTTCTCATGTGTCGTCATGTCCTTGGTTGATGATGATGCTACTAACCAATCAGGAACATACCCAATAGAAGGTGACAAACAAGGAACCAATGGTAACTACTTGTGATCAAACTCCAAAGAAAAAGATGCCTCCTCAAAATAAGTAGGAAGAGAGACAAAGTAGCCCCCCCCCCTCAATGTAGAAGGTATTCCCATAGTAGATTCTCGTAGATCAGTGTAGAAACTACTCCAAGAAAATGGAATGATGTTCCTCCCCTTAGAAAGAAATAATGTCATAGGTGTATCAATGAATCCTCCCCAATCTCCAAGAATATTCCTCAAAATGTATGATGTCTTAGGAAACTAAATAAGAATCTCTAACACACGAGTATGATCAATCATGCAATGTGACATCTCCAATGAAGTTTGAGACTCGTGAATGCCAATCTCCATAGACTCAAATGTATTCTTTGAAGTGAAAGAAGCCTCCTCTAAATATTGTATCAAAGGATCCACAATCACGTCAAACTCAAAAGAAGGATCAAGTGGAGAATGATGAGGGTCAGAGTGTTCCCTTGAAATAGCTAAAGAAGGATCGTCCTCATTAAAAAGAAGATGAAGTTCATCAATGATGTCTCCCAAATCCTCAATGTAGAACTCAACAAACAAACTTGCAATGTCTGTCAAGAAGTCATCCCAAGGAACTATAAATGGAAGAAAAGGAATATTCGACTGCACTAAATCAAAAGAAACTATGGTTGTAGGAATATAAGAATCATCAAGAGAAACAGTAGAAAGGATCTTAATAGGATCTATAGATGGAGATTGTGGATCTTTTGGGAATGGAGGAATATGTGGATCTCTATACATCTCCCAAACAATGGTCCAAAGATGATGAATATTCTTTGTATTCTCATTATCAAGTGAAAGGAGACAATCTAACTTGATGTTGAAATAAATAACTTAAATAAATTTTTGAGAGGACCACCAAAACTAGGATTTTTTTTGCATACAAAAAGGCCAATAGATTATGCTCGCTAAGATGAGCAAGAACTAAATCACTCCATTGCTTATAGTTTCCTTTTGTTGATTTAATTAAACCATCCATGATGTACTTCTCACATGAAATAATGAGATCACCAAATCAATGCACCTCCAAAAAATATAATAAATTAGAGAACCCCCCAAAATAGATGATTTTCGCACTTTATATGTAGTGAATGTACAATTGCCACTTGCTATAATTGGCCAAAGTGGACTTATGATTTTGATAATTATAATAGATAATATGAAACAGTAACATACTCACACAATTAGGATACAAGATCACTAAAGGATCCAATTTGTTAAAAGTACCAAAATAGGTCAAAAGAGACCAAATGATGAAAGTGATATTTTTATCCAATTAAGCCTATATTCTGCTAGAAATTATGGATTCTTCTCAAAAAATATGTACTTTGAATAAAAATGGCACCTTAAATTATGTATGTATGAGCCCGAACGATGCCTCTAAAGTTGCAAAATCAAGGATTGCACAGGTATAGTCATCAAAATCTGAAAATTCTACAAAAACTAGAAAATAATAGTACCACTAAGAACTTTAGGAAATTCTATCCAAAATAATAAAAATTTGCACTTAAAAAGGTGTCAAGATGACCAAGTTATGAAAATTTGAAAATTGCCTTCCAAACTAAAAATGCAATCTGTGAGGGGGTCAAAAATTTTGAAAATTGATGACGTTAGCAGAATAATGTGTTAAATTTGATGGCTTGAAGACCATCAAAAAAAGCTAATAACCCCAAAAATTAAGTTCAAATAACCATGAATTTTTAATCATGAAAAAAATGATGACACCTGATGAGTGTGTGTATGCTAATATAGCATGTCTAGCAACTAGCATGTCTAAGGGGTCTGATGTGGCATAGATTCCACATGGAAGGTTGTGGTTTTCTATTTATCTATATTAACCATATCTATTGGGTGAGTTTGACAGACTTGGAGTAGCTCAGCAAATGCATATTGAGTGAGTTTGACCGGATTTTTACCCGTGTTGACCAAGCCGATCGAATTGGTGAGTTGAAGGATGATGATCTGATTTGATTCAATGAGGAGATGGGTTTGTCTACCACTACATTAGAGGACAAGCCAGCTTGGGCCAAGAATGCAACAAATGTGCCAAGATTATTTTATATGTTGTTCATCTGGGGGTGGTCCCACAATAGTGTGTCCCACTTTTTTAGACATGCTGATTTTTGCTGAAATAACACATTTTTAATTAAATATGATGATTTAAGCCTTGAGAGGTTCCATTTGAAGGAATTAATTACAAATGGTTATCTCAAAGACTCTTAGATTTGTGAAATTACAATAAACTTTAGTTTTATATTATTATTTTTCTTGATTTTTGTATATGATAATCCTTATTCAGACCTGCTGTATATAATTCATCTCAAATACAAAAATATTTATCAATATATATATGTCTTTGCACATAGAAGGAGACGTGACTCATAAATGAGTCACGTCCCTTCAATACCGATGCCCTTTCATAACAAATTACCTTTACTAATAATCGAATATTAAAGACTGCACTTTACATATATTGTAACTACGATATATGTAAAGTGCAGTATCGTATGTTTTTGTATTATATAAGCCACGGGTAACATACTGCACGATATACATATTGTAAGATATGTATACCGTGCAGTATGTTATATGAATTAACAATCATATAACATATTGCATACGATATCCGATATATATATATATAATAGTTGGTATGGTGGCTGATATGCATAACAGTCAATATGGCATCCGATATATATCATAGTCGGTACTTGGTATAGCAGTCGATATTAATTGGTATGTATTATCGTATCAATAATACATATTAACAATATGTATTATTGATATGATAATATCATATCACATCAATAGTGCAGATCGATATATATATAAGGCTTAGTTATATTATTAAATATATATATATATATAAGTATATTGATAATATTAGATATACATAAATATGTAATATTATCAAGTATATATATATTAATATAGAATATTAATATAAAATTATCTAATCATAGCTATTCATTGTTAACAAGATTAAAAAAACATTGATATAACATCTATACTTCTCATTCATACCTACAATGGAGTCTCCTTCGCACCTATTAAAATGTTGACAAAAAATCACTTCGACTTTATGTTTTGGCAAATCAAATGAATCCATTTGAAAAACCTATCTATGTAGTATGATGCTATTCAGAACAAGTTTTATAATGAATATAATTTTAATACATATTGAGTTCATTATCACTTTTAAATATTACTTTAACTAAACATAGGTTGTTTGGTCATTCAACAACCTATCTCTTCAAGGCTTCGGGAAAAATAGTAAATTACAAAAAAAAAATTATGAAAATATGTAGGAAAAGAGTATTTGTGTTACCTTTCTATAAAAAATAAAAAATGAATTTCAACATACATAGATCAAGTTAGAGTGATCCAAGCGACCTTAAGTCTAAATTACAATTACTATCACTTTAGAACTTAATAAACTATGAAATATTGACCCAAAATGAATGAAACCCATTGCATCCTTTAGATATTGAGGTTACAAATATAATATTGAAAGAATTACATCATTATCATTTTTTTTTTTAAAATTATGTTGATCCAAGTGACAGTAACTCTTTAAAAACACAGGTTTTCACACAAACCACTTTTCGAAGGAAAAGGAAAAATAAATTTTAATGAATTTTAATTTTTTAAAAAATATATTTAGAAACTAGAAAGAAAATTCTAAAAGACTCTAGTTTACATTATCTTCAAATTCCTAATATTTTTGCGGCAACAGGTGTTCAAAAGTGAAGTTTTTTCTTAGAATGTTGATCTCTGTGTCAAAGTTGGTCAAAAAGTAGGACACACTATTGTGGGACCACCCCCGGGAGGAGTAATGAGTAGCTTAGTGTGGAAGAGATCTGCATTGGGAGGAACATGACTAATCTAGAAATATCATGTTGAGATTAGATCCATGGAGAAAGAAAACAGACTCCAATGTGTCGCAATGAGGTGCAATTCTCTGATGTTAGCTCAGCAATAATGAGTGCACGATAGGATGTCATCTCGGATTGTGTAGGGAAAAGTGTGGTAAAACGAGCTTGGCAAGTAGAGATGGAATTAGATCTTTCACCATTGACACAACCTATCTTGGATCTGATCCAATCCAAGGTAAAAATTTGATCCTCCCTAGAAGTGAGGAAACACATGATGAATTGGAGGATCTCGCCAGTGCATGCAGATGGAGGTATTGAATGTAGATGAGTGTGGTTTGGAGCTCACATGGGCTCGGGATGTTGGTTTAGATTGTTGCGGCCTAGGAAATGTCAATGCCACCAAGTTGGGCCTTTATTTATATGTAGATCAAATGCCTTCATAATGACTATGTGATAGAGTGTCTCGACAAATCCAAGTCATCAATTTGACTAACAAGCTCAGTTAGGGATGTTTATCCCACATGCGATAGGAAAGGTAAATTTGGATGCTTAAAATCCTCCATGTACCACCATTGGAGTAAAGAGCTTGGTCAGTGGTAGTGACTATGTGCTAAGTGAGGACCAATGAGTGTCATGTTGTAACATTGACCTCTTGATCCACACTGACCTGAATCTTAGTTGTACTATTCTTTGTCACCTCTAGACATGAAGAAACCCATTTACCAACCATCACCTGTAGACTCGTAGAAACCCAAACTACCAAACAAAGGCCTGATAGGCTAAACTTTTGTGCACCAAACAAATATTGACAGAAAATAAAACCATATCCGAAAAAAATTTTGCAATTATTTTTAATAAAAAATAAAATTTGTACCATCAATTTGTAGATATGGTTTCCCAAGCCCGATTTGCAAAAAGATTTTTCCTTCAATTTGACTTTTGTCCAAAATAGGTAAATTTATAGTCAAAATTCACCAGAATGGATACCTAGATGCAATGGTGAGGTCCAATCTTTCTCAAGATGCTCCCACAAGCTATTGATCCTAGATCTAAATCATAGCCCTCCAAATGTTGAAGCAAAAAAGTCTCCAATGGCTAGGCAATCAACACTCCTATGTAGGTAAAGATTGAAAATGTTAAGATCTAGAATCTCAATTGATAGCACGAGAGAGATAGGAAAAATGATATGATTAATTGATTGATTCAATAATGATAAAATAATAATACATACAATTGATGACCAATTGATAAATACAAAGTAGATGTGTCTGAATATATAGACAATGCATGATAACTAGGAGATATACAAGTGATAACCTATCAATCACACAAGGTGTACTCACATGTCCACCAAAGGTGGATCATCCTCCATTGTACAATAAATTATGTGCAAAAATGAAAGGATGATAATATGATAAGATCAGGGTATGTGCAATATCATGGTATACCAAACTAGGCCCTTAAGTGGCAATGAAAATTCCTAGAACGTCAGGTTTAGGAAAGTTGACATAAAAATTTGAACAAGTTATAAATATTATATCAAAAATATGTAAGAAGAGAATCTGTAGAAAATTGAATTTAGTTTCTAAGATACTAGGCCTTTTTTGAAAAATAATTATTTTATATGTTGCAAATTTCAAATTCCAATGTAGTAGTACGGAAATTTTAGGACAAATATAAGAAGTAGGTGTATGTCTGACCACCTTAAACACAATCAAATGATAATTTTGTTTACAAGATTTTAGATATAAGTAGTAGACTCATGTCCAGAGGTCACACATATTTTTTTGTAATTTTTTTCCAAATAAATAATTAATTATGATTTTTCTTCTACAACTTTTCTAGAATACAAAAACTCACGTCTGACCACGTTAACTTATTCTAAACTTTATCAAATTGAAAACTTTTTTTATTTTTCTTGTAGTAGGAAAAGCATAGAATGTGACACATATTTTGGATTTCAAAAATGTTATACCATTTGAAAGTTATAGCTATTTTTTAATGATTCTATCAATTAGGACTAGAAAGATAACAAGTATGTGTATGTCTGACCATATTAAACAAAATCAAATGATGATATATTTTTATAAGATTCTAGATAAAAGTAGTAGACTCATGTCAGGATGTGATGTATATTTTTTTGTAATTTTTTAACAAGTAAATAATTAATTATGATTTTTCTGCTACAAATTTTCTTGAATATAAAAACTCTCGTGCCTGACCACCTTAACTTAGTCTGAACTTCATCAAATTGGAAGAATTGTTTATTATTATTGTATTAGGTGAAGCATAGAATGTGATTTATATTTTAGATTTCAAAAATATTATATTGTTTGAAAGTTATAGTTATTTTTCAAAGAGTCTATCAATCAGGACTTCTTTTTCACATCGCCACTTTTTGGCATACCATGATCCTACACATACCCATCACTAAAGGTGGATCTCACACATAAGTGGAATGAGATAACAACTAAGTCCACTTCAAGTGTATTTCTCCTACACCATGTGCTAAAATGATATGCAAAATCCTATGTGTCTACATGACAACTAATATGAAAATAAAAATGCATTATCCTAAATAAACTTAAGTAAAGTGTAATTAAGAATGTTTAATTACACCAACAAAACTAAACTAAACCTACTCCTAATAACAAAAAGTAAAAATGATTTTGATTTAGAAATTTTCCCATCAAATATACTTGATTACACCCTAGACCAGTGCCTAATTTGATTGTTAATAGAGTTAGAAAACTATGAAATACATTCAAATCAATGAACAATTTTGACTACATTTCAAGATTTAAACCAACCAACAATGCCTTTCATCTACTTAGTCCCACAATATAAATTACCATCACATTCATATTGTATAAAAATAATCACAGTCACCACTTTAAGAAACTTTAATTCTTCCCTTAGAAGAAAACATAAAATGACAAAACACATTCAAAGTTTGAAGAGATGAATCACAAATATGCTTCATATTCTATTCATTTGAAAACAATTCATGTAATGTGAAGACACTAGTACAACTCATGGTATCCTGAAATCCCATCTCTATTGTATCATTAAATATCCTGAACATATCATAGTATTATCCTATGAAACCTTATGGATAGGTACAATGCTATACCTATTTTCTCTTACAAGTAATATTTTTAGAACAAGGACTGCATAATCCTAGGATTCCTTTTATAGAATAAGGAGTGCAACAAGCTTTGGATCATGTACAAAATTACATCCTAACAACCAAATATCTCTATTCCAACTATTCTCAATGAGGCCATGGATGTCTGTGAGATTCTTCTAGCTCTATTATTCTTTAAGGAACCAAAGATATGATTTGAAATTGCTAGAAAGGTTGTTGCAAATTCTAAGTGATGTGTCTCTCACAAGCTACAAGAAAGGAAAATAGAAAAGAAAATAGAGAAAACTTGGGGCACTAGTCATAACCTGTCATCTTCAGATCCATTCTAAGCTCCAATACTTAGTATATGGCACACCTATCACAATACTTAGTACATGGTACATCCATGGCATAAATGAGATGGACAAGGTGTCCATTCTGATAACTACATAACTTCTATGTAGTATGTGTATGACCCTAGCATCGCATAATAAATAAACCTATAACAAATAAAAATAAACAAACAAAATTGAGGAACCTCTTTCTATTTTACTCTTCTTCTTCCTCAACTTGTTCATCCTTCTTCTTGGTGAAAGATTTCCATATCTCCACCTCTCCATCCAACAACCACTTAAAACTCTTCAACTCAACCACCTATGCAATGGAGTCCCTCCACTTGGTATCAATTATCGCATTATAATCATAGATAAACTTCACAAAATTACTTTCAAATTTGAACATTGCATCAATTATCTCATTAAACTCATACACATCAATTTCCTTATTAGCCAACATCATTGTCTCAAAAATTAGATAAATGAAGTCAATTTATCCCATCCAACTATCAACACTTTTTAAATTTCTATCCTCACGTAGAATGTGAAGAACAATGTGATGTTTCAAGCCTAAAACAATTGCACCTTGTCCTTTATTAACTAAAACTTTCCTTCAAATAATGGGAACAATTTATTCAATCTGGTAATTGTGCTCTTAGTTTCCATGATTAAGGATAGAAAAACATCTTTTTAGGTTATCACAATGTTCAACTACCCCATGATCACTACCCTAAAATACCATTTATTGTAAAGGGGCTTTATAAAAGAAACATGATCAACACAAATATTTTTAGATTGAACAAGAGAAGAATAACATTGGTGAACAAGATCAGATTTAGCCTTAATATTCTCAATCCTATGCTAAAGGACCTATTAGTATGCAACTACAATTTTCCTGAGGACCTCCTCCTCCAATTCATTAATTCTTCTAGCATAATCATTTGACTATTTCAATGTATTTTGGAGCATAATAACTTGTTCAGACACTGATTGTTCCATGGTTCCTTCAGGTGTAGGGAGTGCAAGTGGATGTGACTCGACTTAGTTTATAATATTTTGTATTTTGTATTTTTAATGTATAACTCATCACATATTTGAGACATACTCATGATGTCAACATACATTTCTTTCTTCCTTTTCTCCCTTTCTTCTACAATAGCCTGATTCATGAGCACAACATGTGTCTATTGGAAAAATAGTCAATGTTCCCCTCAAGATTTTTGACAAGGGACTAACTACCTTATGTGGATTCTATAAGTCTACTGGTTGTATCAGGTATTGACAAGTTAATTTTTTGGTGCAATGACAACCACACTTGTAATAAGTGGTATCAGAGCTTGGTCATGGGTTTGAATCCCCTCAGGTAATGCTAAGGGGGAGATTATTGACAAAATGGTCAGTTCTCCCCTCAGGATTCATGACAAGGGACTAACTACCTCCTAAGAATTCTATAAGTCTAGTGGTTGCATCGTACATTGATAGGTCAATCTTTGGGTGCAATGGAAACCACACTTATAACAATGTCATCATGTTGGCTATCTCTACTACATATGTGTTTTTCATAGTATTGATTATTGCATTACTTCTCTTTTCCTCATCTATACTGACAACATGAGGCTTGTGAGTAGAAGGTGCTAATGCACATATAGCTAGAGTCTTTAACCTAGGGTCAAATCTAGATCCTCTCAAAAACTCACCAAACTCAAATTCACTAGTAAAAATAGGATCATGTTGGCTCATAATTTGGTCAATAATAAAACAATATTGTAAATCCCACCACTATTAGCAACTAGTTATCTAGCTTCTTAAACTATTATCTTAACTGACCTAGGATCATATGGTTACAAATTGGTAAGGGTAGCCTGATGCTATTGGTCAGAGTCTCCACTTTGTTCTTGTTTCTCCATAATCCTTTTAATCTTCCTTCCTTTAAATTTTACTATAAAAATCATGAATTCATTAATGTCAATAAAATTATCATCTTTGATAAACTCATATGCTACAATCTCTCTTTCATCAATCATTTTGCCTAAGATTTTATCCCTATAAGGCTCCAATCTATCGTTGGGCCCCTGATTACAATTTTCCCTTAATATTTTGGTAGGTTGATCAAACTCATAATCAACACTCTCCTTCATGCCCTCATATGTAGATTAATCCTTTACGAACTCAACTCTTTTCCTTATTTGTGGGTGGCCCTCATGAGTTGGGCTATCACCATGGATAGAGATAGACTCTTCCTCCTCTGAATCAATGATTACCAAACCCTTTCTTTGTTTTTGTATAGGATGCATAAAATTTAGGCTTTTCTTCTTCTATTATTGGCATATTTCCCACCAAATTTTCATAATTATTCATCATTGCCTCAATTCTCAACAATAGTGGAAGGTCTGGATAAATCCAAGAAAACCGTTATCCATTTCCATGAATCTTCTTTCTATAGAAATCAAATTGTTCCATTTTTCTATGATTGCAAGCACCTTGGGCTTGAAAAAAAATTATGATGATATCCTCATCATAAATAACCTCATGAGGAGGAATGTCCTTCCTACTTAAAAACTTGAGCATTGAATCCTTGATAAAACCCTTGGGATCACAAAAACTTATTGGACCAGTTTCTATTTTATACTACTTGAGGAAAATATTCAAGGCATCTAGTGCCCTCTTTCCAAAAGTAAGTTCACCAATGTGAATATGTCTGATTAAGAAAGTGCCCCTTTTCCTCTCTTTTAAACATTCCTTATCAACTAGGAGTTGCTAAAAAATCTCCATAGTAGCAATTCTGTTTGGAACAAATAATGGTAGAAAATGAGGAGGTTGTAGGCATCCATAAACCTTTGAATCAATGTAATTTCATCAAAATAATAAAAGTCCCCCCAATTATGAGTATAAGGCCCTTCCTTAATATTATTTTTCCCTAAGAATCCTAATTATTTATGGGGACAATCTGGGGGAATTTTCCTTCTCGAGTAGCTTCAAGATGGGATAGACAATCTAGTTTTCAAAAAATAGAAAGTTAGGGGATGGATGATTCATATCCCAAGCTCTAGTCCAATACTAAACTAGAAACCTCTCCCCATTATCATTAAGCTTGTAGATTCTCAATTTTTCATCCACTTTATCAAAATTATAATATAGAATTAGATGTAATAGCAAAGAGTAATGCTTGAAATCAATTTTACTAGAGCTTTGTTGAATAGCTACCAGCCCTTCATGTAAGGCATTCACAAAATACCAACATAATCATAATTAATATTTACCTTTGGGTGTTGTATGGCCATTTCCATACACATCATTTCAATGGATACCTTCTCATCAACATCTTTTCCTCAAAATTGACACAATCCATGCACAATGTATATAAAATGGTATTGAAAATCCTTGAGGTAAAAAGGCTCTTGAACATAATCAAGGATAGGGATGGGATTCTTATCAGCCCCTCTATTAGGGTTAGAGGATAGATATCTAACAGCTAAATGTATATTCAATTAATAAAATAAAGGAATAAAAAAAATTGAAACAAGAAGAGACAAATAATTTAATGCAGCTCACCCAATATGGGCTACATCCAGCAATCCACAACAATCCAATCATTTATTATCTTGTGTAAAACTTGCTATAATCTTACCTATTCCTTGGTATATTTTTTCTTCTCAAGGAAGCTTTGTGAGCCTTGTACATCCTTTTTTCTCTTTCAAATTCAATATGTGTGCATGTATCTCCTATAACACCAAAATCCTACACAATACTCTCACTATTTATAGCTACAGTGACTCTATTCCCTAGTCCCTTATTGTCCTTATTCATAGGAAGTATCTATTTTCTAGTTCCCTAAGGAATTGTACATCCATGAAAACATTTGTAACAATTAACTTGGCCAAATTCAAATCCCATGGGTTGAACATCGGCGAGAGATTAACCCTTCGTTGGTAAAAATATTGAAATAAAGCCCACCCTAAGAAAGGTACAATAGGGTTTTTACATGCATGACAAAGATCCTACTATATAGTTTCATTGCCTGCTTGTGCATTGGAAGACCCTGGCAATAACTCCAAGAAATCTTGATAATAGGGAATAGCTTGCCCTTTCTTAGTAGACCCTAACCTAGATAGTCCCTCCCCACACATTTTATATCTAAGACAAAATTATAGACAAAAAAAAGAATCAATTGACCACTCTTGAAACACAAGCTATCACTCTTCATGCATAAATTCAAATTTTAAATTACAGAAAAAGACAAAGAGAGACAAACTTATTGGCTTTACACCCTTTTGTAATTATTTGGCTTCCAATTGTCTCTGTAACCCACTCGTGTGCTCATAACTTGGCCTTCAAGAATTATGATTGCAATTGTAGTTGATTTAATGAATGTGTCACCTTATTTATTTTAGAAACCTTGGAGTAATCTTACCCATCGTTTTGAAATTAAATTCACATGAGTTGATCAATAACTCAACTAGTTGTCCAACTTTATTTGATTTTGAATTTGGGTCATCAATCTTCTCCAAGTTAGCAAGCATGGTTGGTTGAAAAACTTTGACCCATACACATCAACAAAATTCATCTAGCTAAGTTTCACATGTCATAAATGTATTTTTTGAGCCCTATACTAACTATGTATGTCCTTGTTTAGCAGTGGGACAAACCGACATTCTTTTCATTACTAACATTCTCAAAAATGTGTCACCTGCTCACAAATTTTTAAACAATTTAAAGCTTTTCTCTTAACTGCTACAAAGTAGCAAAAACCATTTTGTGTTACCTTCTACAGTTTACAGAAAGTTCACAACATTTTCATTCAAATGCATCTTTGGCTTGCAAAGTAGTGAGATCAGTCTGCAAGGACATACAGAAGAATCAAGTGACTACATAGAAACCAAATGAGTTTGTTCTTTAATACAATGAATCAGAAACCTTATGACATCTTTCATTCCCTTCACATGTCTTATATCTTATTAAAAGATATGTGTGATGGCCACATAGATCCACAAGAACCTATGAACTAATCATCGGTTCCTTGCAATCATGTGAATATGTAAAACCTATCACTTTTATCTATCATTAGGACACATGTCATTTCTTTTCTACCTATCAAGCCAAAATAGTGATCAACACTAACTACTATGAAGTAATGAAAACATTTTATATAACTATCAGCTAACCACTTTACAACTTCGCAAGGTAAACCTGTGGTCATTGATAACTGTTGTTAAGTAGCAAAGACACATTTTTTATTCATTTATCTATATATAATTCTCCATTTTTAACAAGGGACATATAGAAAGTCCTTGCATCCTCACACCCCAACAAGCATTGACATCACTCTCCTTTATGAAGATGTGAAAACCTCTTCACGTGGGCCACTTGCGATAGGTGGCATCACCTCGTCACTCTACACTCTTTAATAACTAACATCCTTAATCATAGAGAATCAAGAATAACACTTCTTAACCACCAATGCTTCCTCAAAACTTTGTAACCATTAATAGCTTCAATCATAAACCATTGCAAAGTAGTGAGAAACTTTTTCCTTTAACTGGTAACAATTGATTGCAACTTCACAACCTTAACGGTTTACCCTAATAAAATTGTTGTGAAGTTACAGAGATATTTTTTCTCACCAATTTGTACATGCATGGATACATGACTAAAAAGGGGTTGTTTTCTAGGAAATACAAAAATAACATGACCAAAATAATCTTAGGACCTTTAGGGAAATTAAAATATATAAAATCGCAAGGTCTAACAATCAAACTGATAACGAATAAAAGGGGATAGTGACATTCACGACTAGGAAGACATAAGTTGCATAACTTAAGACATGGAACTGTGATGACCATTCAATAAAGGATTAGAACATGGGAACGAACCTAAGGCACAATGGCTAACCTGATTTAAAATTTATAAACCTTAAACAACAAAATACACATTAAGACATGAAGAACAATCTTTGAAATCATGTGCATTTTGCAATTCCAACATAAGGCTTCCTTGAAAAATTAGACACATGGTTTCCAAGTGGGAACCCAATCTATATGAACCCTATAAGGATCCATAGAGGACTATAAATATAACATATAAGTTGCAAATACCTAAGTTAATAAAGCAACATCTACTATTCCATGTCTCTAGCTTGGTGAATGCTAATGAACACAAAACTCCACCATAGATAATTTATGAGCTAAACAATAAGGAAGAGTCATTTTGGATCCAGACATGATACCTTAGTTAATAAACAATAATCTCATTCAATGGAAGAAGTTAGTAGTTGAAGATGTCACATAGAAAGATGAATTTATTTTTGAAGAAATACACCTAATTTATTAGCATTGTGGATAATGCTTATTTCAAGAAGAGGCATGCTATGCCTTTAATCTTATATCATGTAATGAGCTATGAGTGGTTAGCTTTAGGCTACCTTAGCTCTTAATTAATTCATATCTCATTATTATATTATTATATAGCTAATAATGATAACACGTGTGTTATATTTTTGTATATAAGTTAGCCAAGGTGATGTCCAAAGAAAAAGTAGGGTTTATATAGGAGGTATTATTTGATCCTCAAATTATGAATTATGTTCTCATTAGATATATTTGAAGGTTTTCTCCCTTCAAGTGGCTAGTTATTCCCCATTATCAAACATTAGTATTATATTTACTATTATGTTCTTCTACTGGGCTAGTTATTTCATTACATTTTAGGTGTCTACAAGATGGTTTCTAGCTTGAATTAAGTTTTGGAAAAGAGATGATTTTCCAAGCATGGGTACTCACATAATAAGTCTATAAGCTAATAGACTTAAAAGTAAACTCTAGAATACATATTTTTTCTTCTCTAAGAATATTTTCTAAAACAAACTGATAACTACTTAACAATATACCTTTTCATATTTTTTCATTATAATAAATAAATAATTTAATAGAATCAAAACTTGTACAATTTTATATCTCTTATGTGTTATATTCAATTACCAATTGAAACAAAGTAATAGATTCTCTAAATGGACATGTTATGCCCTGCATACTCGTATTGATACTTTTGTTTGGCAAATGTTGGGTCCCCCTTTTTATTTCATTTGTTCCTTGCTTGGTACTCCAAAGTCCTCTCCTTTTTTGTTTTTGGTATTTTGGCTAGATCACCGAAACCTCAAAATCCCACAATGCTTACTCAGTTGTTTAACTCTTTGGAGTGTTCAATATCTCAGATTCCTAGTTTCTAGTGTGCTTAGTTCCCCTTATCATCAATGAAGTAAAAAATACATTCAATGCACTCAAGCTGACAAGTTGTAAAATCCCAAAGTGAATCTCATTTATACTCACCAAGTATTCAAGTGAAATACAAAGCTTCTTTATAACCTATCTTCCCCAATGATGAGTTTGTCTATGATTTTTCATGCTAGTGTTCCATCTTCTATTACTTTTTGATGAATTTGAGTGTGTTTTTCCCTCCTATGTTCAAGAAGGTGTTGGGTATTACTAATGCATGGGTGGTGATTAAGACATTTAATATGTTTAATTACTATGTTACTGAATGGGCACTCATACTGTTGGCATTTGTGTTTTGTCACTCATGTCAACATATGCTTGTATGAAGAAACCAGACTGGTAATCACAGTGTACAGAAGGTGTACGGATGTTTCAGATGTTGCGAAGTTAGATGAGGGTTCAAATGGATGTTGTGATCTTATATCTAAGATTGCATCATTAATGGATGCATATTAAGGAAGTTACAGCTATTTTGGTAAAGACTAGTCACTGGACTATGACAGTGAGAATTGATAGAGTTAGTCTTTGAATTTTTGGCATAGATTTTAGAGGGATTGGATTCAAGGTATGTGATCTTGAAGGATGATGGAAGATGTACTGAAGAATGTTCATTGCTCAGTGCAAGGTACGGAATTATTGGTGATGTCATCTAGGGCATGTGCTTTGGTGATGGCTTATTCTGAAGCTGACTCAGGGAATGAAGCGTGTGTTTTGTTTGACAAGCATAATTCAAGGATGTCAATCCTTAATTGTTGTAATGTAATCATTGTAAACTTGTTTTAGATACCAGGTGTATCTTAGAAAGGGCTTATGTAATTTTTTGTAATTAGGAAAGCCTTATGGGTCGACCTGATCTTGGTAAAATGCAATAAGGTATAAATGTAAGGTCTTTTCCTTGGAAAAGATATGGATGAATAGAGGTGATTGAAGAAGGTTGTGAACTTGTGTCTATTGTATGTAGAGCAGAGGATTGTTGGTGGACTTCATTGGAACTGATCAAGCAAAGACAGTTGCTAGCAAACAGTTCAAAAGATTGTGTATTTCTTCATATACACTTGTTGCGAACTAGTGAGTTCAGAAGGTGGACTTAACCTTCTTTGGGTAGTGAGCCCTCTTTGTTCTTGACTCCTAACAGGGTCTATCCTCTAACAAGGACTATGTATTGTAATGTTTCATCAAGCTCCTAATAGGACTATATCTTCTAACAAGGATTACTATAGGGTATGTGCAGGATCATGGTATGCCAAACTAGGCCCTTAAGTGGCAATGAAAATTTAGAAAATCAAGTTTAGGCAAGTTAACATAAAAAATTGAACAAGTTATAAATATTATATCAAAAACATGTAAGAAGATAATCTGTAGAAAATTGAATTTAATTTCTAAGATTCTAGGTGGTTTTTGAAAAATAATTATTCTGTATGTTGAAAATTTCAAATTTCAATGTAGCAGTATGAAAATTTCAGGAACAAATAAGAAGTAGGTGTATGTCTGACCACCTTAAACACAATCAAATGATTTTTATTTTTTACAAGATTCTAGATATAAGTAGTAGACTCAATTCTGGATGTGACGCATATTTTTTTGTAATTTATTTCTAAGTAAATAATTAATTATGATTTTTCTTCTATAACTTTTCCAAAATACAAAAACTCTCATGTTTGACCACGTTAACTTAGTTTAAACTTTATCAAATTGAAAACTTTTTTTATTTTTATTGTAGTAGGAAAATCATAGAATGTGACACATATTTTGGATTTCAAAAATGTTATACAGTTTGAAAGTTATAGCTATTTTTCAATAATTTTATCAATCAAGACTAGAAAGATAACAAGTAGGTGTACGTCCAACCACATTAAACAAAATCAAATGATAATATTTTTTTATAAGATTATATATAAAAGTAGTAGACTCATGTCCAGATGTCATGTATATTTTTTTGTATTTTTTTCCAAGTAAATAATGAATTATGATTTTTCTATTACAAATTTTCCTAAATATAAAAACTCTCATGTCTCACCACCTTAACTTACTCTAAACTTCATCAAATTGAAAGAATTATTTATTATTATTGTACTATGTGAAGTGTAGAATGTGATGTATATTTCAGATTTTAAAAATATTATATTATTTGAAAGTTATAGTTATTTTTTGAAGATTCTATCAATTAGGACTTCTTTTTCACATCGCCACATTTTTCCATACCATGATCCTACACATACCCTATACTCTCAGTACATCATTAGTGGGTGCTAATTCCCACCAGGGTTTTTACCTTTAACAGGGTTTCCCCATAACCAAAATATTATGTTATTGTGTTGGCATTCTTTGTGTTCATTGGATCTGATATTAATAAGCTTAAAAGTTTAAGTTTAATATTCTATAATATAACTGATTCACCCCCCCTCTTAGTTGTATTGTGGACTGTTAATCCTAATAATTGGTATCAGAGCTTGTGGTCCTCGAAGAGAAAGCTTAACAGCTTGAGGTGATCTTGGAAAATGGCATTCTATAGGAAGGATAGTCCTAAGTTTGATCCTGAAAACTTTGACAGTTGGAAAAACAAGATGCGAACACATTTGCTATGTTTGGGCATAGACTACTGGATAATTGTGAAAAAGAAGGAAACTTTGAAGGCTGAGAATGACTTAGGGTCAACTACCGATGATGAAAGGAAACTATTTTCATGCAACATGGTCGCAAGAGAAGCATTGATCATTGCACTATCTGAGGGTGAGTTCACTAAAATTAAATATCTGGATTTGGCACATGATATTTGGAACAGACTAGAGGCACTCTATGAAGGAGACAAATATACCAAACAAGTGAAATTACAAAATTGGAAGACAAAGATGGAGAAGCTGCAAATGAATGAAGATGAAAGCATTAGAGCCCATGTTCAAAGGGATACAGAAGCTATAGTTGGAATCAGAAATTGTGGAGGTACTTATGATGAAGAAGTCATTGCAAAGATTCTCAGATCTCTAACTCCTACTTACAAATTCAAGGCAGTGTCTATTCAAGAAACTATACCCCTGACTCTAAACTTTAGCAGAGAGATGTTGATTGAAAAGTTAACCACTTTTGAAGCTGTGGAATTGGGAGAAGCTGCTCCTAAAATTGAATCTCCATTTAGGGCATTTTCACAGAAGAAAGCATCTGCACTTCCAAGCACAAGCAAAGAAGACCTGAGAGAAGAGCTTGGTGAGTATGCCGAGGAATGGGAAAAAATAATGGAAGAAGAAAAGAAGATGGGAGAACTTGTTGCATTGATTGCAAGAAGAGAGAAAATAGGTAAGGGCAAATTTGAAGGCAAATTACCTTTGAAATGTTTTTCATGCAATAAGGTAGGTCATTTTGCATCTAGATGTCCTACAAGAATTCCTAAATACAAACCTGACTATGCAAAGATTAGAAGAGATAAAGAATGTTATTATGCTAGTGAAGGAATCTCTAATGATGATGATGATTTAGACAATGAAGAGATTGGATTTGTTGCTATTAAAGATGAACCTGTTCATGAAGAGAAAGCACTAGTATCTCATGTTGACAAGAAAATTGAATGGATAATTGATAGTGGATGTTCTCATCACATGACTGGCGATAAGAATAAATTTGTTAAACTAGAAAATTATGATGGAGGTATTGTAAGGTTTGGGGACAATCTCCCAAAATCCATCATAGGAGTAGGATCTATCACTCTGGATGGAAAGACTAATACGGACAATGTACTACTTGTTGAAGGACTAAAACATAACTTGTTGAGTGTTGGACAGTTGATGGACAAGAACTTTCAGTTAAGTTTTGATGATGGTAAGTGCCTTATCAAAAGCAAGGAAGGAAAACTAGTCACTACTGGTTCAAGATCTAGAGGTAATGTATTTGAACTAAACACATCTGGAGCCTCTTGTTTTGTTGTGAAGGTAGATGACAATTGGTTGTGGCATAGAAGATTTTGTCATGTTAACTTTGATAACATTGTGAAAGAAAGTATGGCTAATGTAGTAAGAGATCTGTTGAAGATTGTAAAACCTTCTAACACTGTATGCAGAGAATGTGTTATGGGAAAGAAAACTAAAAATAGTCATAAAAGAAAAGCATTTACATCAAAAGGAAAGTTGGATCTGGTACATATAGATCTATGTGGGCCTACAAGAACAAAGTCATACTATGATGAAAGGTGTTTCATACTCTTTGTTGATGACTTTTCTAGAATGATGTGGGTTACTTATTTAAGAGAGAAATCAGAAGCATTTGACAAATTCAAGTTGTTTAAAGAAAAGGTAGAAAATGAGTTAGGACTAAAAATAAAAATTTTAAGATCAGACAGAGGTGGAGATTTTACATCAGATCAATTTATCTCATACTGTGAAGAGCTTGGAATAAAAAGACAAACATCTGCTCCTAGAACTCCACAACAAAATGGGATAGTAGAGCGAAGAAACAGAACTATACTTGATGTTGCTAGGACAATGATGATTGAAGGAAATGTATCTCATGTGCATTGGAGAGAGGCTATTGGAACAGTAGTGTACACATTAAACCGAATTCAAATTAGAGATGGAATTCTAATAGTAGAAGTATTTGTGGATGACATTATCTTTGGAGGTAATGATGATCTATGTAAAAAATTTGCAAAAGAAATGGAAAGTGAATTTGAAATGTCCATGATAGGTGAAATGAAATTCTTCCTTGGACTGCAAATAACTCAAAATGAGAATGGTATTTTCATTTCTCAGACCAAGTACCTCAAAGAATTACTTAAAAAATTTGGTATGGAAGATTGCAAACCAGTAGGAACACCTATGGTGACTAGAAACAAGTTAACAATTGATGATGAATCAAAATGTGTCTTTCAGACTCTGTATAGATCAATGGTTGGAGGACTACAATATCTGACTCGCACTAGACCAGATATTGCTAATGTTGTTTGAATTGTTGCTAGATATCAGGTAGAACCCAAAGAGACTCATCTAGCTGTTGTGAAAAGGATATTGAGGTATCTCAGAGGAACCATAGACTATAGTTTATGGTATGACAGAAATGATATCTTTGAACTTCATGCTTATACTAATGTTGATTGGGCAGGAAATATTGATGACAGAAAAATTACAAGTGGTGGTGCATTTTTCCTTGGAAAAAATTTGGTTTCTTGGCTAAGTAAGAAACAAGATTGTATAGCACAATCTACTGTTGAATCAGAATATGTTGCTACTACTATAAATTGCACTCAAATTGTTTGGATGAAACAAATTCTGATGAACATTGGAATAAATTTTAATGAGCCTGTGGTTATCCATTGTGATAACACCAGTATAGTCAACATGTCGAAGAATCTGATAATGCACTCTAAACTAAACACATTTCTATCAAGTATGACTTCTTAAGAGACAAAGTGGTAGAAAAAGAAATCAAGCTTGAATATATCAGTACAAAAGAGTAGATTGTGGACATCTTTACAAAGCCACTACCGAAAGATACCTTTGAATATCTCAAAGGTATGTTAGGGGTTCAGGCCCCTCCTAGTCAGAACTAAATGATGTAGAGATGCATCAGTCCAGAAGTGCTCAGAGCCTCATCATTTTTTGGACTGGATGTAGGGATCTACTCCTTAGGGGGAGTGATCATGGAAGAAATTTTATATGTGAAGGAATTTGGCACCCTTTTCCATTGTTGTCAAAGGGGGAGTGATGTTATGATAAAATCCTCACTGTTTGGGGAGGTTGTTTAGTTGAAGGACTTTTGGGTTGATACAACTTTGGGACAAGATTTTACCATATGTTGACATCAATGCCAAAGGGGGAGATTGTTGGATATTGCTAATGCATGGGTGGTGATTAAGACATTTAATATTTTTAATTACTACATTACTAAATGGGCACTCATACTATTGTCATTTATGTTTTGTCACTGATGTCAACATATGCTTGTATGAAGAAACCAAACTGGTAATCACAGTGTATGGAAGGTGTATGGATGTTTTAGATGTTGCAAAGTTAGATGAGGGTTCAAATGGATGTTGTGATCTTATATCTGAGATTGCATCTTTAATGGATTCATATTAAGGAAGTTACAACTATTTTGGTAAAGACTGGTCACTGGACTGTGACAGTGAGAATTGACAAAGTTAGTCTTTGAATTTTTGGCATAGATTTCAGAGGGATTGGATTCAAGGTATGCAATCTGGAAGGATGATGGAAGATGTACTGAAGAATTTTCATTGGTCAGCATAAGGTATGGAATGATTGGTGATGTCATCTGGGGTGTGTGCTTTGGCGATGGCTTATTCTGAAGCCGACTCAGGGAATGAAGTGTGTGTTTTGTTTGACAAGCATAATTCAAGGATGTCAGTCCTTAATTGTTGTAATGTAATCATTGTAAACTTGTTTTAGATACCATGTGTATCTTAGCAAGGGCTTATGTAATTGTTTGTAATTAGGAAAGCCTTATGGGCCGAACTGATCTTGGTAAAATTCAATAAGGTATAAATGTAAGGTCTTTTCCCTGGAAAAGATATGGATGAATAGAGGTGATTGAAGAAGGTTACGAACTTGTGTCTATTGTATGTAGAGAAGAGGATTGTTGGTGTACTTCATTAGAACTGATCAAGCAAAGACATTTGCTAGAAAATAATTCAAAAGATTATATATTTCTTCATATACACTTGTTACGAACTAGTGAGTTTAGAAGGTGGACTTAACCTTCTTTGGGTAGTGAGCCTTGGGTAGTGAGCCTTGGGCAGTGAGCCCTCTTTGTTCTTGACTCCTAACAGGGTCTGTCCTCTAACAAGGACTATGTATTGTAATGTTTCAACAAGCTCCTAATAGGACTATATCTTCTAACAAGGATTACTATACTCTCAGTACATCATTAGTGGGTGCTAATTTCCACTGGGGTTTTTACCTTTAACAAGGTTTCCCCATAACCAAAACATTGTGTTATTGTGTTGGCATTCTTTGTGCTCATTGGATCTGATATTAATAAGTTTAAAAGTTTAAGTTTAATATTCTATCATACAACTGATTCACCCCTCCTCTTAGTTGTATTATGGACTGTTAATCCTAATAGAAGGTAATATTTATTCTCTTCTTTCTTGAGGTTTTTGGTCATTCTTAATGTGTTTTTTAATTTGATTTTCTTTGTGTTGTTCTTACTTTCATAGTTTAGGGTTTACATCTATAGGTTAGATATAAAGTATGTCCTCATGAAATCCCTATCTTAGGTGTCTTAGGGTTCATCATTTATGTTAGTCAATTCATTTATCATGCCCTCAAATTTATATCACAAATTTCATCAATTAAGGTTTTGTGATACCGTACATGTATGCCCTAAGCCATACAAACTGAATTAGGGAGCTCTTTTATAACCCTATTGACAACATTAAATGCAAAAGGCCTCTTGTTCTTAGGTAATATCAGCACCACATATTACCTCATGAAATATGCTCTTCTAGGTGATTCCTTCCTAGGACCCTTCATAAGTAAAATCACTAAACCTATCAGTAGTTGTGAGACATATGTGGTTTTGAGTTCAGAAATATAGTTTTATTCATCCCAAACTAGAACTCCAAATATTTGTGGATTTTTGAACCCTATTTTATGGACCTCTTTCACTGAGATCTCTTAGTCATAGTGAACTATAACGTGAAAATGAGTAGTTAAGGAAAGGGGAAAAAAATTGTACGGATTTCAAAAAATTTCATCTTAAATTCTCATTTCTAGCCTACCTAATTTGGATCAACTATGTCGTAGGTTTCCAAACCCACATGTATAGTCCTTATTCTCTAAAACTAAATCTTAATGCAAGAAGCAATATCTTTAGACTTAGGGTTTTGTGAATCTCATCCCTATAGTCTTGTCTTTAAGCATTCACTATTTTGGAAGCTTGAACCCATTGTTTTGAACCTGCTTTTCCAAAGTCTTCCTACAAAAGGGTAAGATTGTTCATGCCTAATTTTGATATTGATCCTTGTCTTTGAGTTTTATAGGTAAATTCAAGAATATAAATTGCTCCAAGCCATATTCTTCCCTTAAGTTGCTCAAAATTTGGATCTAGTCCTCACATTGGATAGTCATTACTCTAAGGCCACTTGAAAGTGCACAAATGAAGAAGGCCACAAAATTGTGGATTTCACTATGGATGTGATCTACATAATCCTTTTTCTAACAAAGAGAACCAACAACCCTATTATTAATGAGGAGGATGTTGTTTCATAGTAAATGCATAGTGAGGTTGGACACAAGCAATAGCTCATTGAAATTTGGCTCACCTAGGATAGGAAGGATGGGGTAAAAATAGTAGATAGCATCCCCAAAACTAAATTCTAGCCTTCCATCTAGGACATAATCCCTGTGTTGAGGGGGTTATTTGAAAAGGAATATTCCAAACAATACCACCCCTAGCCTTCCATCTAGGGAATAATCCCTTTGTGGAGGGGGGGTATTATTGAATAGCTACCAATGTCGAAGGAAAATAAATTTTTGACAAGGCACAAATTATATTAGACTGCATTCACACTTGGCTAATGCAAGGAAAAAATGTCCACAAGTTTCATATGACTTCCTATGATATATGGCTTACATCAATATTGAAAACATGCCCCTCCCACCTAGACAAATGGATGAAAATGGAAGAGTAAAAGAAGATTCCCTCTTGTGGGAGTTTTGCCTACAATTGTGAATTGAAAATGCTACAACCAATTTCTCATCTATAAATTATGCATTCATTTTTTACAAGGTTAACAAGTTGATGGGATGTTATATTCTAACTCTCCTAATATGCAATGACATTAGTTGAAAAGTGGGGGAATTGATTTGTCTAGTTACAAATCCACACATATATCAAATTAAGCAGCTTCATAGGCAAGACCTTCCTCCTTCCCTGGCACTACTGTGACTAAACTATTTGGATGCATTTTTTCATGAAAGTGTTAGAGTCCAAGGCTCTTCTAATAGATAGTGGCAAACTTATGGTTGGTTTTCCTTTAACAATGGAATATTATAAGTGTCAAACCTTGGTGGATTCCAGGGACACAATTTTTTAATAACAAAGCTTGAACCTATGAGAGTATGGGTACACAAGGGACCCCTATGAATCACAAAGGATAATAAAAAAGATACTCCCAAGCTCTTCTCAAGACTACAAGCTTTCTATTGAGGAATTTTGGGTGGGATTGCAAAATTATTTTGACTAGAGAAGGTAGAGATATTACAAGATGATAGCATCCTAAATGAGGTCTTTTGGCCTTTGGAAGGATGTCCAAAAGGCCTACTCCAATGAAGCTAAGATCCTATACCCCACATTACTTGAAGATAAGGTGGATCATATCCCCCTCTCCCTAATTAACTAGAATGAGTTAGATGACCTAGACATAGATGTCCTCTCTATAAATTTCATTGCACAGAACTATAGGTACCTCCACCTCCTAAAAGAATTACATTAGGCCAAGGCTAAGAGAAAAGGGCCAATAAAGATATATGAAAGGAATAAATATAAGGGAGGAAATAAAATTGGGGACGCAGCTAAAATATAGGTGTACCCCCTTGAAAATGCTTCCTCAGAGATACTAAAGAAAAAGTTAGATGAAAAAATATAATATTTCCAGAAGGTGGCCTTTGTAGTAGAACAAGGGGTTATATTTGGGTTGCTAGCCAAACCATTGACATCAACAGAACCATTGTAAGTTTCCATAGGAACAAGTACTCTAGAGGATTAGATAGTATAAGAGAAGGCCCCATTTCATTCCTCACCAAGGAAGGACATTCTTCATGACACACCTGAATACCAGTCATCATGGTCAACAATAGTGAGGAGACGTCATCTAATGATGATGTTCTAGTCATTGGTTCCTACATCAAAATTTTAGAGGAAAGGAAGGCCCCCGTCCTTGTAGAAGCTAACATTTTAGACCTCCTAGAATAGGTCCCCTTCCCAAATACATTGACTCCCCCATATTGACCACAAGTCCCATCTACCAAGGAGACAATTTTAGGGAAAATAAGGGACTATGAGGGGATTACCTCCATAGAGTCAGAGGACCCAAATATGGTCATAAACCTTAAAGACCATGATGCCCTCCTCTAGGAAGCAGAAGAAATGAAAAGGAATATATAAGAGGAGGAGGAAGATAAAATAAAATAATATGAAGAACTATGTGTAGACATCTAAAAATCCATTTGTCAATTAAAAATATTTTAGTTGATAAAAGTCCTAATGACATCATCATTTATTAATTAATTAATTATTTAATTAATTAATTAATTCTTATTGTCATTATTCCTTCTCCTATTTTAATTAAAGAAATTTAATTAAGAAACCTTAGCTAAAAACATTTAAATCTAATTTACATGTTTATTCCTCTAATTTATTAATTGCTTAATAAATTATGTCTCAAAACCCTTTAAATAAATTAATTATTTATTTAATTCCCAAAAACCCTAGATATCTTTTAGAAACCCCTAAACCTATCCTCACTTGCCTAATCACTCCCTAAACCTTCTTAAGAGGTGTTTCCTAACCCTCTTAGCCTAAACCCTCATCCTTTGACTTTGGGTCAACCCCCTCATTAATGATCCTTACATGTCTATTAATGACCCCTTACACCTTCATTAATGGCTCTTACATCCTCTTAATGAAGACCTATGTCTCTTCTTCCATTTCGGTCCCCTAGCACACTTCCCCAATGTTTCTCACATATGTGTGAGCAAGCCTTCATCCTTATCTCTTTGACCCTAAGGCTTAACCCTTCAACCCTTGGTCCTAAACCCTAACTGTCCTTCCTAACCCAAGCCCTTCCTCAAATCCTATAAATATCCTCCCTTCCAAGATAAATTAGAACCAATTCACATATTATTTTCATATCATTTTTATTATGTTCATTTTCATCTAGACTTAGCATAATTTCTAGTATTGTTAGATTTACCTCATTTTTATGCTTTATAACTCATCCTAGCTTAGATAAATTGGATTAACCTAGTTTATTTCAAGAAATAATAACCATTTTCATTCATATAATATCCACTTTTTTCTTGAAATCAACCTTGCATAGCATTCATTAATCTAGAATCTGCATTTGGCTTCATTTGGACCCTCATAATCATAGGGGCAAAATAGGTGTTCCATACCTAGTTGTGTGCCACTACGGGGTCTTCATGGATTCAAAATGATCCTAATCCTTCCTAAAAATCATTGGTTACATTCTCATTTTGTTTCAAGATCACACCCACATCCCTCCTATAAGAGCAAATCAAACGGTGACAGGGTGCTCTCGTTTCAGCTCAATCTAAGGTGTCCTGCAAATAGTTTTTCTATATTTTGATGAATGTTTAATTTATACTAATGTTTTAGTGTTTTAGAATGATCCTAATAGGTTAGTTTCACATCAATCACATTTTGGCATGCCCCATAGGACCCCACCACGCTCTTCAAACTTCTTTTTAGGATGTTTTGATCAAAAAACTCACTTTTTTTAAAATTTCGTGCATCCTATGAGGAAGACTCATAGGAAAAATATTTCCTATCATGGATTTCCATTTGGTAACCCATGGATTGTCATAAAATACCATGTACAGTGTCATATGAGCTTTTTTACAAGTATTTTGGCCTCTTTACCACTTTCTAGCAATGTTTGTCGTATAGGAACCCCTGTAATGTCGTATGGGACCTTGTATTGACTCGTAAAAAAATGATCCATAAAATAACCTTTTCTAAATTGTCTTATTGGAAATAGAGGGCATGTGTAAGGCCTTAAACTTGGTTTTTGTTTGTTTTTAGGGTTCATTTGGGCCTCCTAGTGCCTCTAGGCTTAAAATTTGCAGTTTCTAACTTGGTTGTTTGCAAGTACTCCTTGGAAGGAAATTTGATCACCAAAATATCAAGTTCCTAAGACCTATTAACTCATTTTTATGTTTAGGAACTAAATCAATCTCCATTTGAGCTTAAAAAGAACCCTTCATTCAATCTCGAGTGCTTAAAATGGACTAATCTACATATATTTCCTAAACGGTTCAAACCCCATCCTAATCAATCCTAAAGTGATCAAAATCACTCATCACACTTTTTTTTGGGTAAAAATGACTTCATCCAAAAAAAACTTGAGTGTTTTAAGGCTTTATGCATTCCTAAAGGCAATCTAGGAGCACCTCAATTGGCTTAAAACTTAACCCTAAAAACACAAAATCTTGAGTGCATGGGTAAAAATGAAATAGAAGACTTCACATCTACTTTGGGCTCTAAAATAAAACATTCAAAATCTTGGAAACTATTAGGAGTATCATTTTGCAAAGTTTCTTTCTTAAAAGGGGAAACCCTAAAACTCAATCTCAAATGAACAAAAGGAAATAACAATCAAAAAAGATGAAACTAATAAATATCAAATCATTTCATTTCAGTCCTCAAAAAATTCAATCTTGGGTGCACAAGGAGAAAAAAAAAAAGCAATTTCATTTTAAAATCAAAGTTCAATTTGGGATCCTAAAGGCAAATTCAATCTTGAATGCTTAGAATAAAACACTTGCAAATCTTATCAAAAGAGATTTTCTATTTTCTAGGAATGAACATTCAAATCCTAAACATATGTGCTTGAAATTCATAGCATAGAACACTTAAGATCATTTGGGAAAATGAACTCTTCATGGTGTGTTTCTAGGAGGTTTTCAAATTTTGCAAATCCTTGTTAAACTAAGTGACATAAAACAATTGAACTAGGACAAGTTCACTTGTTTTAATTCTAGTGAGGCATGTCGAAAGAGAAAAATGCTTCCTATTTTGAGAATGACCTCAAACTGGTACTTCCCCAATCGGTATAGAAACAAAGTGCTGAGAAAACTCTCACTTCATCCCCTCAAACTCAGGTGATGTGTGTTGATGGTAGCCCAGGTAGGTGAATATCCCTACTATTTTGGCATGGTAAACTAGGCTCTTAAGTGAGCCACGCATGTACAAATGGATTGGGAGGATGCCACAAATCAAATTAGACACCTATTGATCAGAGGCTTCCCGATCTACTCTTGAAGGTATCAAAATCTTTGTGCAAGGACTGATCCAAGTGGTTTCCTAGATCACGTTAAGATTACTCACCATTTGTATTCCTTTTGGGGATACCAAGCTATGAGAAAATATTTTGATACTAGCCTATCTTTAGGTAGTTCTTGTTTGATGTGTTTTTGAAGTTTCAGACTTAGTGCAAAACATATGTTGAACATACACAAATGAAGAGTTCTACACAATAATATTTTTCTATATCAACCCAAATCCTCCAAAATACAAAAGTCATCCAATATTTTAGAATCTTGTCATCCTAGGTTCATAATCCTGGTATTCCTTTCATCCCACATATTTTTTTTCCAACACTGTCCTCCTTTCCTCCCCATATCCTAGGTTAGTTGAGTCATCTTAGTCATCCCCCATCCCGTTTCTGTCTTCTTCTAGAGTCATTCTTTTCCTCCTATCCTGAGCTTAATCCAAATCCTAGTCTAAGCTTATCAATCATCCCAATCTGAGCTTTAGTTCCTTCCATCCCCATTCCTTCATCCCCATCCAACTCATTTGTAAATCAGCATGTCTCAAATCTATTATGATGAGTTTGGTTGTCATGTCTTTTCTCCCACTCCATCCTATTCTAATGATGATGATAGTCTTGTTGATCATGATGAATACATTTAAAACCTTAGAAAGCTTTCTCCAAACACCTTTCGGAATCCAATCATTCTGCAAACCTATCCTATCATTTCTCTATACATGCCCACTAATGAACTACAACTGATTTAGAACCTAATTGAAGCTTAGTGATTAGAGATCACCGAGTTTTTGATTAGATATGTAAGATGATTAAATCAGTAATATGTTGTCATTGATGTCAATTAGTTTTGACAACACTTATTGTGTAAGTTACAATACCTAAACATCTATAGAAAGGAGAAAAAGAGATGAAGAACATAATTATCTACATGATAAAGATGTATATGATAGATGAGGATAAGGAATACATTGGGTAACTTATTGATGAGTTTATGACCTTATGTTATTGACTTGATTATGATGCATTCATCTATGATGAGGAAAAGAGAAAAATGACACAAGGTAGTGTGGTCGGTTGATGAAGCATTCCAGTATACACCCAGTAGTGTAGTGTATACTGAGCATAGTATAAATCGAGCTTGTGTTCACCGATGCATTCCTTTATTAACCGAGTATGAACAAAAAGAAAGGAACTAAATGATTAGTTTAGCTAATGGAAGTTGATGAGTTGTAAAGTGTATGATCATGGAGTTGGAGATAATGTTTGTTACGAAGATCGATGGCTAACAAAATTCAAAGAAGATCTAAGGGATGGAAACAAAACATTTTATTGACACATCAGCCGAGGAAGGTTTAAGCAGCAAAATGGACAAAGGAGAATAAGCAGCAAAATCTGATGGATGAAAAGAAAATGGTTTACTTGTCTATTTAAGAGACTAGGGTTTCATTATGAAACTTATGCCAAAAGAAGGAGACTACAAAATTATCATGTGAACAAGCTTCATGCATGTCTGATCAGACTGGTTAAGGCAAACTAAACTGCAGAGATTATTGAGCGTCAGAAAGCTATTACCTAGAGATAGTAAGTCATTGATTATTGTTGAAATAGAATTGATATATTGATCAAAGAATTTGAATGAGCATAATATAGATCTGAATATCTGCAATAGAAGTTTTATTGTAATCAGATCACCTACTGTTACAGTTTAACCATTGTAATTAGATAAATCTCTTAATAGAGTGGACTTATAAGTCTTGTAATGTCATTCATAGAATGTGCATTTGTTATCCTATCAACCCCATAGTGAATGTTGGTTGGATGATAATGCTTAGTGTTAAATCCTCTAACAAGGTCACACCTTACATTGTGTCTTGTAACCTTTAATAGGGTTGGGTCTTCACCGACCTCACTTTAGAAGAGTGAACAATTTTTGGGTTGCTGGTCCCAGGTGGTTTTTCCCTTAACAGAGTTTCCACGTTAAATCTTTTGTGTTATGTGTTGATTGTGGTGATTGGTTGATTGTCATACTTTGCATATTGCATATTGGATTTTATCGATAATCATTATAAGTTATTGACTAGTAATCGATAAAAGCACAAATAGAATATTATTTTATGTTACCAAGCTGCAAAAGTTTAAGTAAATTGTTTTTTATTATACATTTTGAATTGGGACTGTGGATAACTGATTCACCCCCCTCTTAGTTATTCAAAAAATTGGTATCAAAGCATTGGTTGCTAGATACAAGCTACTTGGTTGCTTGGAATAGAGTTTTAAGGACTTTAGCACAAAGATCTCAAAATGTATAAGAGGGAAGTGCCAAAGCTAAACAAGGATAACTTCACAATATGGAAAAGTCGAATGAAGTTGCATGTATCTAGAATTTGGAATTATGCCCTCACTCTAATGGAGAATGGCTACCTTGCACCACCCACTGGACCTTTGACCCTTGATCAGTTAAGAGACAGACATGAGCATAATGTCACTCTGATGGAGATTGTTTCTGCTCTGATAGATGTTGAATTTGAAGATATCAAAGGATGTACTACTGCTAAGCAAATGTGGGATAAACTTGCTCAAGTTTATAGTGGCGATGTAAATGTCAAAAGAGCCAGAGCTGAAAGTTTAAGAGGAAAATTTGATGATATGAAGATGAAGGAAGGTGAAAATATAGTGCAGTACACAAATTGGATAAGGGAAGTTGTTAATGCAATAAGAGGATCTAATGGTGTTATTTATGAAGACACTATGGTAAAAAAAATTCTTAGAACCTTATTACGGGTTTATGCAATTAGAATATTTGCAATCCATGAAATGAGATCTACACATGGTAATGCTCTCACTGTTAACAATCTGATTGGTAAATTAACAACATTTGAGCTTAACAATTATGATAATAGTGTTGTACCGACTGTTGAGTCTACTTTCATGACTTCTCTGAAGATTGGTAAGTCTAGTAGTAAACATGATGATAATAATAGCAATACTGATGATGAGCTTGATGAGCTTGAAGCTCTTATGGCTAGAAGGTTACCTAAAGGTAAAGGTAGATATAAGGGTAAGTTACCTTTAGCGTGCTTTAACTATAAAGAAGTTGGTCAAATTGTTGTTAGATGTCCAAACAAGAAGGAAGAGGATAGAAACAAAGACCAATCTAGTGAAGGGAGCTATGGGAGAAGGAACAACAAAAGTTACCGGCACTACAATAGAGACAACCGAGACAATAGTGATAAAGGTAAAAAGGTAGGTTACATTGCTGAAGAAGATTACACTAACACTGACTCAGATGATGATGTAGAAGTTGTATTTGTTGCTATGAAGGATGATTCTAAAGAAGAAGAGAGGTATGTAAAAATAGAACTGATTTCTAAAGTTAATAAAAATGATACATGGATCATAGATAGTGGTTGTACACATCACATGACTTGTGATGAAGAAAAATTTAATCATCTTGAGCAATACAATGGAGGATCTGTTAAAATGGGTAATGATACACCCTGTATGGTAAGAGGAAAAGGATCCATGATGATAAATGATAGAATAAAATATGAAAATTCTTATTAGGTAGAAGGATTGAACTATAATTTGCTAAGTGTGGCACAACTGAACAATTCAGGTCACTGAGTTGCTTTTGAGAGCAAGAAAGTAAAAATATTTGATGATGGAGGAAGACTAGTTGGAACTGGAGCACAATCGAAAGGTAATATGTTTTATCTTGATAATGATGAGTCTTCTTTCTTGATGGTGAAAAATGAAGATGCTTGGTTGTGGCATAAAAGGTTATGTCATGTGAATTTTGATAACATGATTAAGATCAGTAAAAAGAAGAGTTAGATGTTTGCCTAACTTATCAAAACCTGATCATGTTATGTGTCATGAATGTGAGAAAGGTAAAATGACCAAATCTATTTTCAAAAGCAAAGATTATTCAACAAAGAAGATACTTGATTTGTTTCATACCGACCTATGTGGTCCTATGAGAACTTAAAGTTATTATGGAGATAGATATTTTATTATTTTTGTTGATGATTATACTAGATTAATGACTATCATGTTTCTAAAAGAAAAATCTGAGGCATTCAAGATGTTCAAATGGTATAAAGAAAAAGTAGAGAAAGAGACTAGTAAAGTATTGAAATGCTTAAGATCTGATAGAGGAGGTGAATTTATCTCTGAGGAATTTACTAACTTTTTTAATGAGCATGGTATTAAAAGATAGGTCTCTGCACCGAGGAAACCTCAGTAGAATGGCATTGCTGAAAGGAGGAATAGGTCAATTGTTGAGTGCACAAGGACATTGATGATAGAGAAGAATGTAGCTCAGATATACTAGAGAGAAGTAGTTATCACAGATGTTTATGTTCTTAACCAAGTACAATTGAAGGACACTAACAAAACACCCTATGAGTTATGGTTTGGACACAAACCCACTGTAAGTTACTTCAGAATTTTTGGAAGTAAATGCTTTATTCTGAAAGATGAAAGAAATGGAAAGTTTGAATCAAAAGGTGATGAAGGGATGTTTCTTGGATATTCTAGTAAAAGCAAAGCATACAAGTGTCTAAATAGAGTTACTAATAAAATGATTGAAAGTACTAATGTTTGGGTTGATGAGTTTGATGATAAGAATGCAAAGGAAAGTAGAAAGGAACCAAAAGACTACAATAGATTCACTTACATTGAAAAACTAGAGTATCTACCGAAGCCACATACTGTGACAACCGGTCAGTAGGAAAACAATGTTGAGGAATAGGAAAGAGAAACCAATGAGCAGGAAGGACCTACCGAGCAAGAAAATGAACCTACACAGGATGAACAACAAAGAAGAGATCAAGTACTAGAAATATTTTTCAAAAGACATCATCCTGAGACTCAAATAATTGGAGACAGATAAGTTGGAATGATGACAAGGAGTAAGACAAGACAAGGTACATGTTTAGTTTGTGAATATGAACCGAAGAATGTTAAAGTTGCATTGGAAAATGATGAATGGGTTAATGCAATGAAAGAAGAAATTGGACAGATAGAGAAAAACAAGACATTGACTTTAGTACCTAGACCTAAAGATAAGAATGTTATAGGTACTAAGTGGATATTCAGAAATAAGCTGAATGAAAATGGAGAGGTAACAAGGAATAAAGCTAGATTAGTATGCAAGGGATATGCACAGGAGGAAGGAATAGATTATGGTGAAACTTTTGCACATGTTGCTAAATTAGAAGGAGTTAGAATGTTACTTGCATATGTTGCACACAAGAAGTTCAAATCTTACCAGATGGATGTTAAATTAGCATTTCTGAATGGGATACTTGAAGAAGAAGTCTACATAGAACAACTAGAAGGGTTCATTGATCCAAACAAAAAAGATATGGTATGTAGATTACATAAGGCTTTATATGGTTTAAAGCAAGCATAGAGAGCCTAGTATGAAAGGTTGCATAATTATTTGTTGAGTATTGGATTTGTTAGAACAAGTGAGAATAGCAATCTATATATCAAAGGAAACTCAAATGATACTATCTTGATTGCTGAAATATTTGTGGATGACATAATATTTGGAGGAAAAGATCACATTTGTAAATCATTTTTTGATGAAATGAGAAAATAATTTGAAATATCTATGTTTGGATAGATTAAGTTCTTTTTAGGCTTACAAGTGATTCAACAGAATGATGGTATATTCATCACACAATCCAAATATATCAAGGAAGTACTGAGAACATTTGGCATGGAAGATGCTAAACTTGTTAGAACATCGATGGCTAGTGGTTGCAAGTTGACAAAAGAAGATGAAATTATAGAGGTAAACCAAACAATATACCAATCTATGCTTGGTAAATTAATGTATGTAGTGCATAGTAGACCAAATATAGCACATGTTGTTGGGATAGTTGCTAGATTTTCTGCAAATACTAGGGAGTCACACATGGTTGCTACAAAGAGAATCTTAAGATATCTGAAGAAAATAGAAGATTATGGTTTATAGTATCCTAAGGAAGGAAATTTTAAACTAAGAGTCTACACCGATGCTGATTGGGCTAGAAATGTGGATGACAGAAAAAGTACCACTAGAGGAGCATTTTTCTTTGGTGAAAGACTTGTTACATGGACAAGTAAGAAGCAGTCTTGCATTTCCCAGTCTACAGCTGAAGCAGAGTATGTTGCTGCTACTACAAACTATTCAAATATTACATATATCAAGAAAGTGTTGGAAGGTATGAATGAGGTAATCACTGAGCCAGTGATTATATATTGTGACAACACTAGTGCTATAAACATTTCAAAGAATCCAGTGATGCACTCAAAAACAAAGCACATATCTATTAAGTATCACTACTTAAGAGAACAAGTACAGGAGAAGCAAGTCAGATTAGAATATGTTACATCTAAAGAACAACTTGCAAACATATTTACCAAGCCTCTATCGAAGGATACATTTGAATACTTGAGGACTAGACTTGGGGTCCATCCCCTGTCTACTGGTCACTAATGTGATCTGGATGTTGCATTAGCCTAATCTTATCAGAAGATCATTCATGTTGATGCAGCATAGTTCACACTTTGGATCATGTCTAAAGTTGTGAAAGTTTGAAGAACTAGAACAGATTGGCATAACAGTATATAGAGATACAGTACAGAAACTGGACAATAGAGAGTTACATGGCTACTACAGAGTTGTATGTTTATGTGTTTCTTTGGCATTGTTGTCAAATGGAGAGATAAACAATATGAATTGAGAAGAACATTGGAACAACTATCAAAGGGAGAGAACTGAAATGAAAGGGAGAGCATTGAAGATCAGTTACTAAGAACAGAAGAAGGAATCTGAGAGCTGAAAAGATCATATCTGCAGAAGATAGTCTGCACTTGTAATGTTGTTAAGTAACGTAGTGATTAAACATATTAAGCTAGGGAGATCTTGTATAGCATTTGTATACAGAGTTGTAGAATACATGTTTGTTATGTGTATGGTACACTTCGTATTGCTTGAGTTTCCATCAATGCCAAAGGGAGAGATTGATGAACTACAACTGATTTAGAACCTAATTGAAGATCAGTGATTAGAGATCACCAAGTTGCTAATTAGATATGTAAGATGATTAAATCAGTAATATATTGTCATTGATGTCAACTAGTTTTGATAGCACTTATCTTGTAAGTTACAATACCTAAACATTTGTAGAAAGGAGAAAAAGAGATGAAGAGCATAATTATCTACATGAGAAAGATGTATATGACAGATGAGAATAAGGAATAAATTGGGTAACTTACTGATGAGTCTATGACCTTATGTTATTGACTTGATTATGTTGCATTCATCTATGATGAGGAAAAGAGAAAAATGACACAAGGCAGTGTGGTCGGTTGATGAAGCATTCCAGTATACACCGAGAAGTTTAGTGTATACCGAGAACAGTATAAACCAAGCTTGTTTTCACCGACGCATTCCTTTGTTAACCGAGTATGAACAAAAAGAAAGAAACTAAATGATTAGTTTAGCCAACAGAAGTTGATGAGCTATAAAGTGTATGATCACGGAGTTGGAGATAATGTTTGTTACGAAGATCGATGGCTAACAAAATTCAAAGAAGATCTAAGGGATGGAAACAAAATGTGTTACTGACACATCAGCTGAGGAAGGTTTAAGCAGCAAAATGGACAAAGGAGAATAAGCGGCAAAATATGATGGATGAAAAGAAAACAGTTTACTTGTCTATTTAAGAGACTAGGATTTCATTATGAAACTTATGCTGAAAGAAGGAGACTGCAGAATTATTGCATCAACAAGCTTCATGCATGTCTGATCAGATTGGTTAAGGAGAACCAAACTGCAGAGATTACCAAGTGTCAGAAAGCTATTACCGAGAGACAATAAGTCATTGATTATTGTTGAAATAGAATTGATATATTGATCAGAGGATTTGAATGAGCATAATATAGATCTAAACATCTGCAATAGAAGTTGTATTGTAATCAGATCACCTACTGTTACAGTTTAACCATTGTAATTAGATAAATCTCTTAATAGAGTGGACTTGTAAGTCTTGTAATGTCATTCATAGAATGTGCATTTGTTATCCTATCAACCCCATATTGAATGTTGTTTGGACGATAATGGTTAGTGTTAAATCCTCTAACAAGCTCACACCTTACAATGTGTTTTGTAACCTTTAACAGGGTTGGGTCTTCACCGACCTCACTTCAGAAGAGTGAACAATTTTTGGGTTGCCGGTCCCAAGTGGTTTTTCCCTTAACAGGATTTCCATGTTAAATCTTGTGTTATGTGTTGATTGTGGTGATTGTTTGATTGTCATACTTTGCATATTGCATATTGGATTTGATCGGTAATCATTATAATTTATTTACTAGTAATCGGTAAAAGCACAGACATAATAGTATTTTATGTTACCAAGCTGCAGAAGTTTAAGTAAAAAAAAAATTATTATACATTTTGAATTGGGACTATAGATAACTGATTCACCCCCCTTTCAGTTATTCTAACAGCCCACTAGTTCTCCTTATCATACCTTTGACAAGGGAAATCCTTTATCCACACCTTCTTCCTATGATGTACCTACATATCCCCCACATACATCCTTCCTACCTCCATCTTCTCCCATATTCATATCCCAATCAAGACCTTTCTACAGTGAACCTACAAGATACATCCCTTATCCTCATCCATCATCTCCTTATCGTCCAACCCATTTTCAAATCCAAGATCCTAGTCTTCTAATCCATTACCCTGATCCCCCATGCTATCTCGATCTACCATCTACTATATCATATCTCTCTACTCCATCCATTATATCCTATCTCTTTACTTCTGTAGACACAGAAAATTGGCAAAGGCTTAAATCAATCAAAAGGTGCATCAAATCATCAAAATAGCACTAAAAATCAATAAATGGAACAAAGGCAATTCGAATCAGAGGAAAATTCAATTAAATGATTAAATGATTAAATAAAGCTTGAAAAGGGGAAAAAACTAAGAAATTGATTAAATTCAATTAATGACATAGTTGTTGAAATGAAAAATCAAAATGAACCTCTTACCCTTCATGGCTAAATTTAATTACTTTAATTAATTAATAAATATGAAATTCTCTCAACAAAGGAAAAAGGAGACAAAATGGACACAAATCACTCACTTTTGTTGAAATGGTCCAGCCTTTTGAAACCATTTAAATGTTTGTCCCCCAATTTAGGGACAAAGCAAAGCCAATTGACCTTACCCAAGCATAACCATGGTTATCTCACTCTACCCCCTACCCTTGGGAAAATCTTATAAATAGAAGGCATTTTGAGGCATTATTCATCCACTCCATATCTTTGAATTGTAGCAAAGCTCTTGCAATTTACATCCACATCACTCACTTAGCATTTTCATTGATAATTAGCTTAAATTGTTGATCATTTTAGAAATTTTCTTATCAAATAGAGCTAGAATTTGATAATTAGATCTAGTTTGCATATCATTCTTAGTTCAATTCTCATAATTAGAGTGTCACTAGTGAGGATTTGCAGCTGAGAGCCTCACTTACTACTTCAATTTAGAGAACCATGAGATATTTAGATTAATTTGTGCATTATTTAGATTAGTTTGCTTTGAATAGTGTAAATTCTCTTTAAATCTTGTTATTTCATGAAGGTGTAAATCACTCACACACAAATGGTGCCCACCGTGGGGCTCTAGGCCTCAAATTTATCATAATTTCCACGTTATTTGCAAAATTTAGGCTAGAATTGCATGATTTTGCTCACTGTTTGCAGGTTATAGGAAAGAAATCACACCTGCCGGTAAAGAAATCACGCCTACAGCAAAGAGATGTCACTTCCGAAAATTTAAATGTCGCCTAGAGTCTGAACTCTCGCGCTTCTTAGCCTTCAGAGTCACGCTTCTGGAGAAAGAAATCACACCTGAGGAAATTAAATTGTCACCTCACTGAGAAGCATCTGATGCCTTTGGCTATTTAGATGTCGCCTGGAAAGAATTAAAAGCCGCTGCCGAGGAATGATTTTCCACCTGGTGTAAAGGGAGTTTATTGCATTTCGCATTTAATTTGTCGCTTTAAGTATTTTAAATGTCGCTCTCATTTAATTAAATGTCGCTTCTCTGATTTAATTTGTCGCTTGAGATAAAGAATTCACGCGGACATTTAATTGATATCGCGCTTAATTACTTTAATCTTGCTTGAGCCCCTTTTGGTGACGCTCACGACTAAAGTAATTACGCCTTTATTAAATTAGATCTCGCCTTTAGCATGGAAAATGTCACCTAATTTAGCATTGATATTATAGCAGAGCAATTACTGTTGTCGCATGTATTAAAGATTTCACGCGTTTGCAAAATTTAATATCGCACTTGACTATTTTAATCTCGCTTGAGCCCCTTTTGGTGATGCTTGCAGTTAAAGTAGTCACGTCTTCATTAAATTTAATCTCGCCTGTAGTCTGGATAATGTCGCCTGACTGTATTTTCTCTATTTTGTCAAAATAAGGACTATATGCTAACTTCACTGTCATTTTTTTTAATCTCAGGAGCATGGTCTGTCATAAGAAAGTGCAAAAACCAAAGAAAAGGCACAACTTAGAGGAGAAATTGATCTCTAAAAGGATAAGGAAAGAAAATCGGGTACATTCTACCTTTGTTCTCAAATAATTTAGAGAAAGAAGTAGAATTACATGCTAAATACATTGCTGTTGTAGATGCTTACAAATGAAAATATGTCTCATTGAATTGGGAATTTAGTCCTTAAATTTGTAAGAATTTTGCAAGTATTTTGGGTAAAAAGAATCAAAAGCATAATCAATTATATCATTTTTAGCTTTGATTTTGGTTTCCCCTCACTTTGTTTGTATTGTGCTGACTAACTTGTTGGTGGAGGGAACGTTTTGCTAAGGTAAGAGAAGGATTTGGAGAGAAAATAAAAAATCTACTACTTAAAAATGTGCCTAGCCTTTGCTAGCATCATTTGAGGTATTTTTCTCATCAAGCTTGCACTTCCCTTAAATTGTGGTATTTTCAAAGTTCAAAACATAGTTTAATCATAAAAGAAAAAAATAAACACTTCAATTCTAAGAACCCCTTTGTCACGGGGTTGAAAAAGAACCAAATTTGATTGTGAGTGTTTGGGATAAGGGAAAAGCAATAGGGATATGCTCTTCACTCTTTGAGTGAATCAAATTCCCAAACTTGCTCTACCAAATCCACTTTTCATACTTTTAAATGAACATGTTTAAAACTTAGTGGGCTCGCCTCCCGAGATTGCCTTAGAAGGGCCGATGAGAGGGACAGCCCAAAGTGGGATACACTTGCTTTTTCCATGAGAATCTGACCCACTATAAAATGAAATGCGGGTATCCTTAATGGGGTACACGACAAAAGGATTTTAGCTCTTTCGAACTTCCTCTAGTAGTCCTAACGGATTGCGCAAAATCATGCTTTTGTGCGTGTGGGAAGCCCCTTAACATAGTTGGGGGATGAAAAGCTAAGATCTCTTTTGAACGGAAAACTTACTACATAATGGTAAAATAGCAAAACTACCTATTAGAGCCATGTTTACGAACCAATTATGTGCTAGGTAGATTGTGTGGAAGCTATTCTTGTGTTAAACCTATGAAAACGTTCAAAAATATACACATTAGAGCATTCTAGGGATATGGTACCCAATTGATGTGTGTGTTGAGATTGTTTTTATTTTCAAACAAGATATTCCAAAGTTATTGATCAAAACACCATTAAAATTTTAAACCATTCAAAATTGATCAAAAACTTTTACCTTATTCCAAAAACAGCTTATCAAGAGAAGAAAGTCAACATACCCTTAAAGTTTGTTCATGCATGTTATTACAAGGTCACTCTCTATAAGGAAAGCATTACAAACAGACGGGACCTACAACGGAGAAGAGCTCCCATTTCCAAAGAACACTTTCATTACTTCACAAGTGACTGAAAAACCCACTAAGGCAAAGGACATTAACAAGATGTTTAGTGGTACCCTAGGAAATATCGATCCCAATAACCAAGATCCTAATAACAACCAAGGGAACAATATGAATGGGGGTATGGATCTTAACAACAATCAAGGAAATTCTAATAATGGAGGAAGAGATCCTAATTCTCAAGAGGCAAATTCACAAGGCAACAACTTATTTCCTCCTCATAATACAAACTTACCCCCAACTGCAGAAGAAGCCACGATTGAAAGAGCATTAGAGGCAAGACAATGTCCTTATTTCATAGAACTAATGAAAAAGACCATGCTTATGGATAAAGAAAAACACTTCATGGACTTAATACAAACGGGGGTAAAGCTACCTAAAAATTTTGACATAGAGCAATTAAAGCCCAAGGAAATAGAAGACCCTATGGAAGCAATGAGGGAACAATTCAAGGCATTACAAATGGAAATTGACAGTTTGAAACAAAATGGGGCTCCTAAGCCTTTCTCTATTGAAACATTATGTCCTTTTCCATTTGATAAGAGTTTGGTCATGGTGCCTTTTCCCATTAATGTAACATTTCCTAAATATGAGAGGTATGAAGGAACATCTGACCCACATGATCATCTTCGGGGGTTTTGTGCATTGAGTCTTGAATTCATGCATGAATCAACCTATTTAATGAGACTATTCCCAAGAAGCTTGGGAGGAACAGCCATGGATTGGTTTTCAAAACTACCATCCGGCATAAAATCCTTTGAAGAGTTAGCATCTAAATTCATGACTCATTACTCTTATAACATCAAACATGAGGTCACCATGATAACGTTATGTAACATGAAGCAACAAGATGGAGAAGCCTTTCTCACATTCTTGCAAAGATGGAGGACTGCATTTGCTAGATATCCAAGAAGTGTACCGGAGAAAGAAAAAATGGATATCTTTATTAACGGTTTAAGAAGCGAGCTGAATTATAGACTAAGGATGCAATGTCCCAAAACCTTTCAAGATTTAATTGATAACGGAATTACAACGGAAGAAGTGTTGATTAAGAGTGGAGAGTTGAAATTGTACAAGGAAAATAAGAATAACTCTAACTCCAATACCAACAATAACAACAATCCAAATAAAAGTTGGTACAACAACAATAGCCATTATGCTGCAAAGAATAACAACAAAGGTATTGTTAATGATGGTGTAGTGGAATCCAGCAACTTGAAGGTGATTCCATTTTCCCTTACAAAGACACCAAATCAAGTGAATAATGCTAATCAAGCATATAATGCACCTTCCAACAACAACAACAATGCCAACAAGAATAATCAAGGAAACAAGGATCAAAATAGCAAGTATGATAAGTATTTGAAGCCCACTCCTGCAAGACACTTTACACCCTTGGGAGAACCACTTGAAACTGCATTAAAGGCTCTCATAGCTAACAATGTTATTGCATTACCCGCTATTAAGCCTTATGAACCAGACCACAAGCCGGGTTGGTGGGATGCTAAGCATCATTGTGAATATCATAGGATTCGGGGGCACCCTACAAATGAATGTCTACAATTAAAGAATGTGGTGCAAGACTTGATAGATAATAACATAATCACTGTTGATGGACCCCAAAATAATGAAGATCATACGGCCTTCAAACAACCTTTTTACAAACATGATAAAGGTGAGTCATCAAATGGCAAGAAACAAAGTGCCAATAATCTCAACTTTGCGCCATCATATGATCATATTGTTAATGCTATCATCATTAATGAACAGCCTCAAAAGGAAGCAACAAATGTCATTACAAGAGAGCAGAATTCTAGAATGACTTTACAAGGGATAGTCCCCCAAAATACCAATATCCCACCATCCAACATTGTGGTCAAACAACCTTCTACAGCAGCAAGACCCTATAGTTTGGTGGACCAATTGCAACGTACTCCAGCACAAATCTCAATCTTAGAGTTATTGAAGTTGTCACCAAATCATAAAGAGATTTTGGAAAAAGCTTTGGAAGAGACACATGTTTCTACTACCTTAGGGGAAGAAAAATTTCAAAATATGGTAGGACATCTTGTGGCTCCTCATTGTCTTTCATTTTCAGATCAAGATGACATGTCTATAACTCATCCTCAAAATTTGCCATTACATATAGAGGTTTTGATCGAAAGGCATAGAGTCAAAAGAGCCCTTATTGATGGAGGGGCTGGCCTTAACATATGCACATTGAGTCTTGTAAAATCCTTAGGTCTATCCAAGTCTTGCATTGACCCTACAAAGAAAATCACCATAAAAGCTTATGATGAGGCTGAAAGAGCTTCTAAAGGCATGATTGTGTTGCCCATCCAAGTGGGACCAGTTAAGAAGGAAACCAAATGTCAAGTGTTGGACATGAAATTAACCTATAACATCTTATTGGGAAGACCCTGGATTCGTGAGATGCAAGCTGTCCCCTCCACATACCACCAATGCATCAAGTTCCCATACATGGGTGAAGAAATCACAGTTGGAGGAGACTCAAATCCATTTCAATATTGTAATGCACTCAAACCTCTGCATGAATTATACATTCCACATAATCATGAAGGAGTTGTTCCAAGAATCACCAATGAAGATGCACAAAATCCTCTTCAAGCTAGCTCAACTACATCAACTAAGGGCAAGGAAAAAGTGAGCTACGAGGGTCCAAATGTGATGGAAAGTCCATATGTGGCACCTAAATTGGAAATAGTGATCTACAAACCTACTAAAGAGGAAAAAGAACAAGCTAAAGAAGATCATTACCAATACATGAGTGAGATGATGAACAAATTTGACAAACAATGCAAGATTAGTTCAAAAGGGGTAGGAGAATATTTAGTTTCTCTATTTGACATGCCCATGTCCCCCAAATCACATGGAAAACCCTCAAAAGAACATCTTCCACATAAGTATAATTCTTATTTTGTGAGGGAAGATAGCAAAGCAACATGGGATAAGGAAGAGGATGATGTCCTCCAATGGCTTTATCATGATGAGGATGGTACCCTAGACACTCCCATGGAAAGAATTCAGCATGTCAATATACAAACAGAACAATATGGGAAAGGATTTGATATTATGCAAAAGATGGGATACAAAGGAAGAGGACCCCTAGGCCAAAGAAATAGAGGATTATTAGAACCTATTGAACCTGTTTGGAGGGCAAGTCATGAAAAATCCGGAGTAGGTTTTCAATATAAGGGAGAAAGTTCAAGTCCAATGCATGATTTTCATCCTCAAATAAATGCATTAGAATCCGAAGGAGATAGTGATGACTCTAGGGATTATGAATGGGATACTTTATCAGATGAGTCATGTCAAGATAAAGAAGTCATTGCTATACATACTTATGCAAAAATCCCAAAACAAGATGCTCCAATTAATGAAGAATCTCCTATTCAAAGGCCTAATATAGAACAAGCATCTAGTAGTGGAGCATGGATAGAAACATTTTGGACACCTTCAGAGGAGGGAAATTCAAACATTAGTTTTAGCCCGCTTGTGGCTTTTCCCACATTGTTTCCTGTAGAGGTCGACGAGGATTCAAGCGAAGGGGACTTTGACCCTGCTTCCATGGATCATCTTGAGGAAGCGCACATCATAGATCTAAACGATACAATGTATGAACCCTCAAATGAAGTCATGTCCATAAATCCTATTGATGATACCTTACCCAATAATTCCTTAATTTTGATACATCCAGACCTCATTTATTGGGATCAAACTGAACCACATGACTTATTTTACTTCCCAAATGACCAAGCAACAAACCAATACCTCAATGCGGTTGAACCCTCTTTCACCAACGAACTCAATACGGACATGATGACAACAGCAAGGGTCCAATCTCTTAGTCAAAAAAATGAAAAAATGAAAAAAAATAAAAAAATGAAAAGTTCTATTGGTGAAAACCCAACTGTGGCACCATTAGAACCAAAAACAATGAAAATAAAAGACGTTTCTTTTGGTGAAAACCCAACTGTGGCACCATTAGAAGAGAGATTGGACACTTTGCCTAAACATGAAGAAGAACGGTCATCTATTCTTATAGAACCAACAGAAAAAGTTAACATTGGTACAGAACTAGAGCCAAAGGTTGTACACTTGGCTGCATCACTTACATCTCTTGAAAGAGAGGACTTTATCAAATTCTTCCAAGAACAATAAGTAAATTTTGCATGGTCATATGCCGATATGCCTAGATTGGATCCTGATTTCATAATGCATCATCTGAATGTTAGACCCAGAGTTAAACCTGTGAAGCAAAAACTAAGGAAAATGCACCCACATGTGGCTCTTCTAGTCAAGGCAGAATTGGAAAAATTGTTAAAGGTGGGATTCATAAGAACAATAGCATATGCTGATTGGATCTCTAACATTGTGCCGGTTACTAAGCATGATAAATCTATCCGTGTGTGTACGGATTTCAGAGATTTAAACCTTGCATGTCCCAAAGATGACTTCCCATTGCCAAGCATTGATACCATAGTGGATTTGACAGTAGGTCACGCAATGTACTCATTAATGGATGGATTTAGTGGCTACAACCAAATCAAGATTGCTCTCGAAGACCAAGAAAAGACAACATTTACTTGCCCTTGGGGTACTTTTTGTTGGAATGTCATGCCCTTCGGTTTAAAAAATGCTGGAGCTACATATCAAAGGGCCATGACAACTATTTTCCATGACATGATGCATACTTTTTTAGAAGATTATGTGGACGACATTCTAGCAAAATCCCACAATAGAGAAGAGCATTTACAAATCCTAAGAAAAATATTCATTCGGTTAGAACAATTTAAAGTTAGACTAAACCCAAAGAAGTGTGCCTTTGGTGTCCAATCTGGCAAGTTATTGGGTTATATAGTGTCAGCAAAAGGCATTGAAGTTGATCCTAAAAAAGTACAAGCAATTCTAGAAATCGAGATTCCAAGAAATATTAGCCAAATGAGGTCACTACAAGGAAAGATTCAATCAATAAGGAGATTTATCTCTCAATTAGCAGAAAAGTGTCACTCCTTCACCAGATTGTTACACAAGGACACTACATTTATGTGGGATGAAGAATGTGATAAGGCCTTTGCTACTTTGAAGACTTATTTGATAAACCCACCTATTCTTATGTCACCTATCAAAGGTAAAGAACTGTTGTTATACATATCAGCCACAGAAAGGTCTCTAGGCATATTGTTGGCACAAGAAGATGAGCAAGGAAAAGAAAGGGCAATCTACTATCTTAGTAGAACCTTAATAAAATATGAACTCAATTATTCATTCATGGAAAGAGCATGTCTAGCAGTGGTTTTTGCATCTCAAAAACTAAGACATTATATGTTGATGCATAAGATCAAATTAATTGCCAAGATTGATCCTCTCAAATATTTGCTAAGTAAAACTGCCTTAACAGGAAGAATAGCAAAATGGGTCATGATCCTAAGTGAATTTGACATTGAATATGTTGATAGAAGAGCAATTAAAGGACAAGTGATAGCAGATCACTTAGCAGATAACCCAATGGAGTCTACACAAACCATGCAAATTGAATTTCCAGATGCAAAAATTGTCAACATAGAAGCAAAGACATGGAAATTATATTTTGATGGATCTTACACACAAGGAGGTTCTGGAGCAGGTATATTATTGGTTACTCCTCAAGGATACACCATTCCAAAGTCCTATAAACTCTTATTTCCATGCACCAATAACATAGCGGAATATGAGGCATTAGTCATTGGCATCAAATGGCTTTAGAATGGAATATTACAGAATTACAAGTGTATGGAGATTCCCAACTCATAATCAATCAGGTTAATAATGAATACAATACCAAGGACATAACATTGATGAAATATAAAACCTTGATTGATGGATGGAAGAAGTACTTTGCTTTGATCACATTTGAACAGATTCCAAGAGAAAAGAATAGAGTAGCAGATGCCATGGCTACCTTGGCTTCATTGTTACAAAAACCAGATCAAAATGAGAAGTATGAGTTCTTGGTGGAGGAGTTGGTAAAACTGGCATTCAACCTTCCTGACACCCAAATTGTGGCTCTTTTACATGGACATGACTCTCCTTGGTATGGACCCATCTATACTTACCTTAAAGACCAAGTACTCCCCATAGACCAAACTCGTGCCCAAAAATGTAACTTCATATGCCAAGCCGCCCATTACCTAATCCTTTCAGACACATTGTATCATAAGGGTCATGATGGGACATTACTTAGATGTCTAGAGGAAGAAGAGTCTAAGTTAGCTTTACGCGAGGTCCACGAAGGCATTTGCGGGTCACACTCAAGCGGTCTTAATCTAGCTAAGAAAATCCTTCGTCTAGGGTACTTTTTGACAACATTAGAAAAGGATGCTTGTCAATTTGTGAAGACATGCAGCAAATGTCAATATCATGGTAATATGATACATGCACCGGCTCAAGAATTACACCCATTCATTACACCATGGCCTTTTTATCAATGGGGTTTTGACTTGATTGGAATCATATATCCTACATCTTCAAATGGACACAAGTATATCATCACAGCAATAGAATACTTCACCAAATGGGTGGAAGCAGTTCCATTAACAACAGCAACTGGAAAACAAATTTCAATGTTCATTTTGAACCACATAATTTTCCGCTATGGTATTCCACATGCCATTATCACAGATAATGGGAAACAATTCAAAATCAAGATATTAATGAACTTTGCATGACATTTCACATTACACATCATTCATCATCCATTTATTATCCACAAGGCAATGGACAAGCTGAAGCAACAAACAAAAATATCCTCAAAATATTAAAAAGATCAGTTAACAAATCAGGAAGAGATTGGCACGTGCAAATAAATCCCGCACTATGGGCTTACAGAACTAGTATCAGAACACCTACAGGAGCCACCCCATTCTCTTTGGTCTATGGAACCGAAGCAGTTCTACCATTAGAAGTTGAAATTCCATCTCTACGGGTTTCATTAAGAGGATTGATCACTGATGAGGATTATAGGATTGCTAGACTACAACAATTGGAATTGTTAGAGGAACACCAGACTCAAGCTTATGAGCATTTAAAATTTTATCAAAATAGGATTGCACACAATTACAACAAACACATCAAACCAAGAACTTTTCAAGTAGGAGACTTGGTACTAAGAGAAAATCCCAAAAATCAAGCTGAAAGGGAAAAGAAAGGAAAGTGGGAAGCTAATTGGATAGGCCCATTTGTGATAGTGTCATCCTTTGGAACTGGAACATATAAGCTATCAGATTGTAATGGTGAAGAATTACAAGAACCCATAAATAGCATTCATTTGAAGAGATTCTACACCTAAAGCAGATGAAAGAGTATAAAGAGTATCAGATGAGAGAGCATCATAATTATTGTACATAGTTGAAAAGGGATCTTGAAAATACCAAAAACATTTGAAAATGGAAAATCCAAAAACATTGGAAAAGAAGAAAGATCAAAAACAGTGAAAAATTGAGCCTGAAGAAAGCAAAAACATTTGAAAAACTATCTCTTGGTGAAAACCTAGCAAATAGGCGCCAAGGTGATAAAGAAAAATACAAAAAAAATGAAAAAAAAAAAAAAAAAAGAGAGAATACCCAAAGGTGAAAACTTGGCAACAAGCACTTTTGGTTCCCTTAAGTCATTTCCTTCCTAGCCACATGTGTACATAATGCATCTCATCATCCCATTTGTCTAAACCTTCATTGCATCCGTCATTTGTACATAGTCATAATAACAGTTTGTAGCATCATCCTTTGCACTGCCTAAAGTTGTCAAAATTGATACATCAAAATACTTGGGGGCAGCATAAACGGATTGGAAAGTGGGTACCTCAAAAAGGATTCATATGAACAACATTCAGTCACAAGCAGAAAGGGATCAACATTTTCAGAAGAGAGATCAGATTTTTTTAAACCTTTGATTGATAACCAAGAAGTTGACTACCACAACAAAATCCTTGAGCCTTATTATTCAGGATTAAAAATCAAAAATCATGTCATGATCAAACACTTGGAAATATATTTTGTTGAAGATCAGAAAACAATGCAAAACACTTAGATAGATTCTTTTGAAAAGTTGGTTAAAAATCTATTTACTTACATTCATTCAATTTGTATCAAGTCTTTTTAGCTCATTAATGATGTTTCGACTAGATTGGCAATGATGGAGACATGATATTTTTCTTGACTATGAAGTGACTGTTTGGAGGAAGATTCATTGCCTTATGAGAATTCATCTAAAGACATGGTCATCAAAGAACCATCGAGGATTATCTTATAAAACAATGAGTTAACCTTTGTTTGTTTACACAACCGGATACCTTGGATATTTAGATTCTTCATATCTAAATGACAAAATCCACTTGCAACATAGAATCCGACAAAATCGGTATTCGTACTCTCATGATTGTTTGAAATCAGTGATAGTCGTATCGATGAGACCGATGGGAAAGCAAAACAGAGGTTACCATATGAGCAGTAAATAAAAAGCGATATTCATATCATCATGTCAGTGGGCAGTGGTGATTGTATCGACTTTCCGGTCCCAAGTGCTCAATGATGAAAATATATCCTCAAGGCATTTATTTGCTAAAAGCTAGTGACACTTAGCTGCATTCATAAAAAGGTTAAATGCATTCTCATGTTAGATTAATTGCATGTGCATTTTTCCCAAGGGTTTTATTTTCACATCAAAAAGGGGGTACATGACATCATTAACAGGGTTAAATTAGCAAGGACAACATCACTTCAACATCATCTTTTCTACAATAAAAACATGAGATTATACTTTTTGCATTCATTCCATATCATTAATCATTACATCGATACATTATCAAGAAACGAAGGAAATAATCATTTACATGTGCATACATATAGATTGCATACATGAGACATAACATATCAAAACTGCATCCATACATGAAAAAGAAATGCATCCATCTATCTATATCATACATAAGATACGTTGCATCCATAGACAATATCCATCCAAAAACAAATGCATTAGATAAACACATATAGCAGCATCTAAAGGAAATCTCATATATCATCAAGTAAAAGCAGGAAAGATCATAAATGTCCTCATGTCACACGTCTACTCATAACTCAATACATCAAGTATAACAATGATATCATAAAAATCAACTCTATAATCGCCCATCAACAGGGGCATCAATGTCAAATAAGTGTCAAAGTACAATTGGAAAGGTGACATCAAGGTCACAAGACTATGGTACAATATCAAGTATCTCAGCATCAGTACATAAATGATCAATAAGAGCACTCATAGCTCAACTCTCGTCACCACTGGGAGGAGGTCCTAGAGGAGGCTGTGGAGGAGGCTGTGATGGAGGCTGCTGAGGAGGCGTCTGACCAACCATAGCAACAAGGAGAGGAACCAAGGGAGCCAAACCTGATACCAACTGTTGAATCATAGATGACATCTGTGACACCTCTATCCGTAATGTTCCCACATCTGCTCGTAGCTGGGTAGTACTAGAACTCTCTCCAACCTCATAGGTACTCTGAGGATCACCTGTATCTATAGGAGCTTTTTCCTGATCACGGGAAAAAGCTGTTGGCATCTGCTGTGCACCTGTATCCTGACCATCCATGGTAGCTTGCTGTAATCTTGCTCCCGTATCCTGTCCTCTACCTGGATCCTATCTAGCAGCCCTCACATGATCCTGATGATCTATCCTCTGTCTTTGTGCTACTGCAGGACGAGGAGGAGGAGGTGGTGCCTGTACCTGTGCATCTCTCACTCATCCTCTGAGCCTAATCACTGCCCTACCTTGGGGTCTACCTCTGCATCTCCTCCCACCACTGACATCATCACCATCATCATCTCACCCAGGTACTGGCTCTGCAGGGTCTGTAAATCGAGGCATCGGATGCTCCATCAACCAAGCTAGATACTCCTGCGTGACTCCGGCATCTCTGATGTGTAACCTTATGTCCCAATCCATATAACCCAGTAGTGATATCTTCTCTATAGCATCATCATATGAAGGCATGTGACCCCAAGTAGCCCACTCTGCACTAGAACGAGCATATACTACAAATCCCTGAGGCATAGGCTGAATCCGCCCAAACTGTCGTAGCACTCTCCCTGCCAAGAATCTCTCAAGAACAGAGTCGATCCTGCCGATCATCCATCGAGGAGAAAACATATATGGTAACTCCAAGCTATCCTCTCTCCAATCCTCGACCTCAACATATGGTCTCCAATAGACCTCATCCATGTCATCAATCTGTCGTCGCCAATACTCCAAGTGACCCAAGTGATGCTGTGTCACCATACCAGTATACTGCCATGCAAAAGGATATCCTAGAGGATGATCTCGATCTGATATAGGATGACTGACTGGTAAGTGCTCCCATATCCACAACTGTAAAATATGAATCCCAGCAGATAATGAGGCTGATCTCCTGTAAACCACCTCATGAAGATCGTGATAAAGCTGTGCCAGCACACATGATCCCCAGTCAAAGCGTCGAGGCTGATGTAGCAAATCCTTGATAATCCTGCCCCATCTCACTGAAAATCCGTGAACTCGCCGATCAGGTAATAAAACACCACCAATGATAGCACCTAATAATGCTGGTAAAACAAGAAATGAGGCAAATTGAGGCCATAAGATACAATCATCACCTATAGATGGATCTCGAAATACTCATCGACAATATGTCCCGTCATAGACTGCATCATAATATACTATCTCTCCATGAGTCAGGATCCGTAGCAATCTGTAAACATCCTCAAGTGTAATAGTCATCTCACCCTGTGGTAGCCAAAATGTGTTTGTCTCAGAGTGCCAACGCTCTGCGACAGCGGTAATCAAACCTCGGTTCATCTGGAACCGAGGAAGCTCTAGTACGCATAGTAAACCGCAGCGCCTAATCACTCGCCTCTCGGCGTCAGTCAACTGTGCCCTAAGCTCCATCACCCAGTGTGGTACAGTCTGAAGGTACAGCACAGGGACATCCTCCTGTTTAATCAAAGCAAGGGAATCACATGAGTAACTTACTATCAGGAAATCAAACAATCAATCATAGTCATCAATTTAAATATACCTATCAAACTTACCAATCCTAACTCTAAGCATTGAGGAAGGATGATCCTAGTTTTATGTCTCTAAGCATTTGAGCATAAAATGAATGGACGTTTAGATCCATGACCTATCATTCGTGATGAAGATTGATTAACCTTATTCTTTGATATTATAGTTACCTATGTCCTAATTCGTTGTTGAAATCAAACAAAGAGAATACCCTAACTAAACATTCGATTGAATTCATTGATGTGATCGATATCAATCAAGTTGACGTAATCGAGCAATCAGACGTCCTAGAAAAGTCTCAAATAAACAAAATTTTTTTTACTTACGTGACTTTTCTTTCTGGCGTCATTTTTTTTACCAGAGGTGACATTTCTTTATTCATACGCATGATTTTATTTATCCGCGTGACTTAATTTCATGGAGGCGGTATAAGATTTTCCTCAGGTGACATTTTATTATCACGCGACACATGATTAAAATGATTAAACCCTAAGCGACATTAAATTATCCTTAGGCAATACAAGATTTTCTAAATGCGTGAGAAAACCTAAGGGAGGCGACATCAAATTTACTGAAGGCGACATTTTAAATTTTCAGGCAATATTAAAATGCATGGAGGCGACATTTCTTTTCACGAACGCAGAATTAAAATTTTTAAAAGCATTAAATGAGGTCATAAATGCAACTTTAAAAACATGAGGAAAATTTGAATGACATATCGGAGGACCATCAGTCGCTCTCTGACTGAACCGGCGCGCTCTCTCAAACTAATGCTCGCGATGTGGGACCACCATCGTCTCAAAAAGGCTAAAATCAGAGCTCAAATCTCAAGAAGGAACGGTGCAAATGAATAGTAAAATGAGGGGTTTTACCCTATTTAAGGTGAAATTGGTCCTCATAAACACTTAAAAAGGCACTTTGGATCTATTATAGGACATTTTCATTAATCGGGGCATGAATCAAACTTGATTGTTTCTTTCAAACGGTATCAGAAATCAAAACATATTCCAACTACTTAAAAATCTTTCAAATCAAGGACTCAATATGTTTTATTTCTGAGGGGGCATCAGAGTATCAAATGGGCATCACATCAAAAACATTCATCAGTGGGGCATATCATATCATATCAAGTATCATATCATAGCAGTATCATATCAAGATATCAAGTATCATATCATATCAATTTCATATTAGGAGGCAAATCAATTGCATATCAGTTTCATATCAAATCTGTCATCATATCAAACATATCAACATATCAGCAATCAATCAACCCAAGACCTTTATCAATCAACCCAAGACCTTTATCAATTAACCCAAGACCTTTATCAATTAACCCAGGACCTTTATCAGTGAACCCAGGACCTATCATCAAACCAGGACCCATATCAGAGGCATCAGAATCATATCAGCACCATCATCAGAGGGACATCATCGTCATCAGGAAGTACATCAATCAGAACTATCAGAGGGATCAGAGGCATATCAGAACCAGGACCTGAATCAGATCATCATACTAAGGGAATCTTTGAATCGGTGTTCTTCGCACATCGACTCAAAGAGGGGCATTTGTAGACACAAAAAATTGGCAAAGGCTTAAATCAATCAAAAGGTGCATCAAATCATCAAAATAGCACTAAAAATCAATAAATGGAACAAAGGCAATTCGAATCAGAGGAAAATTCAATTAAATGATTAAATAAAGCTTGAAAAGGGGAAAAACACTAAGAAATTGATTAAATTCAATTAATGACATAGTTGTTGAAATGAAAAATCAAAATGAACCTCTTACCCTTCATGGCTAAATTTAATTACTTTAATTAATTAATAAATATGAAATTCTCTCAACAAAGGAAAAAGGAGACAAAATGGACACAAATCACTCACTTTTGTTGAAATGGTCCAGCCTTTTGAAACCATTTAAATGTTTGTCCCCCAATTTAGGGACAAAGCAAAGCCAATTGACCTTACCCAAGCATAACCATGGTTATCTCACTCTACCCCCTACCCTTGGGAAAATCTTATAAATAGAAGGCATTTTGAGGCATTATTCATCCACTCCATATCTTTGAATTGCAGCAAAGCTCTTGCAATTTGCATCCACATCACTCACTTAGCATTTTCATTGATAATTAGCTTAAATTGTTGATCATTTTAGAGATTTTCTTATCAAATAGAGCTAGAATTTGATAATTAGATCTAGTTTGCATATCATTCTTAGTTCAATTCTCATAATTAGAGTGTCACTAGTGAGAATTTGCAGCTGAGAGCCTCACTTACTACTTCAATTTAGAGAACCATGAGATATTTAGATTAATTTGTGCATTATTTAGATTAGTTTGCTTTGAATAGTGTAAATTCTCTTTAAATCTTGCTATTTCATGAAGGTGTAAATCACTCACACACAACTTCATCCCCTCCATCCTGTCTCAATCCATCATCTCCCATTACTACCTACATTTCCACAAATCCCCTTCCACAAGAAGATTGCATCCCTCAATCCATCACCCCTATCCCAGCAATCATCCAATCTAGTTCACAAGCTTCCTATATGCCTACTTATGTGAACTATCTAGCCATGCCATCCTCCAGCTCCTCTTCTAAAGAGTCATCCCATCAACCAAGCTCACAATCCACCATCTCACATTCATGTGTGGACTATCCTAGCTCCTCATCTTCTACACATTCTAATCCCTCATCCCAAACTCCATCACGAAAGTATCCAAGGAGTTTCACAAGGAATCCATCAAAAAATCCCTCTCCTAAAGTTGATGATCCATGTCATCTCACTCCCTCATGTGAAGACACTGTTGGAGCTCAAAAAAATTGAGTATGTTTTTGAGTCCATATCTCTAAAATTTCTCTAAATGTCAAAATTGTGCTTTGAAAGTCTTTGAGAGAGGTCGAGTTTGAAGGCATTGAAAATGGAGCCTATTGATTTTCATGAGAAGTCACTTGGATAGGGTGTTCATCACCTATCATTTGACATTTGTAATAGGTTTTAGGTCCCGGGCTTCAGTTCTGATATGTTTTTGAAGTGGTCATTTAAAGGTGTTCCCAAAATCTACATATGGTGTGTTTCCTGATTTTCACTAAGTGGCCCACTTTGGGTGATTGTATCTTTTTCCCAGTGATTGATCATTGCATGACAGTTGTTGCATCATACTATAGGAATGGGAGAGAGTCATCATGCCAATTTTTAGCTCCCCATGTGCCCGTTTAGACTCTTTGCCAAAGCCATTTCATTTGCAGATTGTTAAGTTTCTCTAAGTGTACCTTGTGCAATTTTGAAGTAGCCTACTTTGAGGTCATGAAAATTGCATCCAGTTAGTGATCAGAAGGAATTGAAGGTTGATTTATGTTTTAGACATGTAAATGTTGCCCCTTGGAAATTTTTAGACCTTGGTCAATCCATTTGACCACCTTGCCCATTCGATTCCAAATCAGAATTTTGCATTATTACTACGTTTGGGTTCAAAAGGTGTCTAAGTGCTGACTTTGAAAATTAATATTGGTTGATCACTTCATCATCAAAGCTAGCTACTTGAAGTTTTGTATTCCCTATGTGAAAGTAAATCTATGTCTAAGGTTTCCAATCTCGAGGTGTACATTTGGTGGGTTTGTGAAGGCAAATCCAAAAGCAATTTTCTCCAGATTGACAGTGCTAAGCAAAATTATTTTTGCAAAGTTGTTATTTTGAGAAGAGTTATACTTTTTTGCTGATGAAATCCTAAAAAATTTTGAGTTATTGTGTTTGGGTTACCTCAATCCCATGTGGAAACATAGGCAAACAAATGCAAAGTGGGAGAATGTGGAAGATGCTAGATCTCTGCACTGAATAATGAAGGATGAGTGAAGTTTTTTTTTAAAACCCTCAAGTAAATGATGACTTCATGAGAGATTATTTTCAGATTTATGCAAGATGTGGAATCATAGACAAATGCAAAGCATGTGGAGAAGAAGAAGATTAAAAAAAAAGGTTGAATGCAAGAGCCAGTCGAATGCAAAACATGTGAATGCACATCCAGTCACTTTTTTAGTCCTATCTCAAAAAATACGAACTGGGTTGGGCTGAATTTTACATATGTTTGAGACGACTATGTGTGCACTCTATAGAAAAAATTTCAGAAAACACCTAGTTGAAAATCAAAAGTTATGGTCCTCTGAGTACTGGCAGAAATAAAAAATCACCGATGCCTTCAAAATATTAGTCCCACATTGCTCAAGAAATGACCATTTCAAGTATTTAAAATATATACCACTCACATATTGAAATGAAGAAAGAGAAGGAGGATCTCAAGAGTGTGCACAATTAGTGAATTGGGATGCGTGCCAAAAATTAGAAAGCACTAAATTTTGCAGAAAAGTGTAAGTCACTAACATTCAGAGATTAAGAGAATGCTTCAGTCTCCCAATCTCTAAATGCTAGTGGTTAAAGAGATAACATTCAAAGATTAAGAGAATGCCTCGGTCTCTAAATCTCCAAATGCTAGAGGTTAGTGAAGTAACATCTAGAGATTCAAAGAATGAGCTTGGTCGTCCAATCTCCAAATAGAGCCGTGGTTAAGAAATGCATTTTGAGATTCAGAGATAGAGGAATTCGCATGATCTATAGATATAACCACAGTTAGGAGTTCATTCAGAGATTAGGAGAATAGTGCTATTAGCCTAGTCTCCAAACTCAGGGGTCAAAGACCAGGGTTAGTCTCATCCAATCACAACATGACAAGTGTCAAGTTCTGGTGCCTCCTGGATATAAAGTGCATAAATGATTTAAAAAGTGCATATTTCAAAAGATTTAAAAGATAACATAGTTTGCACATTAGGGAAAAATTCAAAAAAATTAAATGATGAACATGCTCATGGAAAAGGGGCCTGGAGATTGAATTTTTATCAGAACATGGACATGTTATATGTTTTTTGAAATGGCAAAAGATGAGGAATCTTTTGGAAATCATTATTTTCAGTTTTAGAGAAGTGGGAGAGAGCAGTATGAGCTGGCAATTTTGGGATCAGAATCAGTTTGTTGGAAAATGATTGCAGGCATTAGGATCAGTTGAAGAAGAATCAGTTGCAGATCAGGTGAGAGGAATATTGGAGATATTTTGATGCTAAGTGGACAGATGTCAGTTCTGTGTAATTGACCTCCTTTTCCTATATCTTTTGTTTTTCTCTCAATTGTAAGGGATGTTGAAAATTTTACTGTAAGGAGAAGGCTTAGACTCCATTGTTGAACATCTTGGGATGTTTTTCAGATTTGGAAATGTATTGACACAATGAAATTCTACTGGAATACAATAGAATTCCCTTGCATATCTATGTTGTCTTTTTGTCTAAATTCTAATGCTCTTGTGTGTTGAATCTGTCAGTTAGTTTTAGTGCACCATTACAAGGTATCTATGATTTTAATCTTTAGTTCCTTTCAAGGAAAGGGTAAAATCTTTAGGTTAATCTCTGATAGCTCAGGGTTTTTGCAAGAATTTGATGATCAAATGTGTTTAAGAGAGGGTGATTTGTAAGGCATTTCATCTGGGGTTTGTTTGTGTTTTACTTCGAAGATTTTTGTAGATGTATGTTTTCTTTGTCTGACTCTCTGCCCTAGGATAAGGCACTGGTCTATCCTCAATTTGCAGGATTTCCTCATCATAAAACTTAAAAGATTATTTACTTTTCATGTATGTTTGAAAGAGTTGATAAGAATATGTTTGTATCAAGGATATAAACTAGTGTTATGATCCTTTGAAGAAGTAGATCTGAGATAGGTACACCCACCTGTAGCCAAGAGCTCAAAGTGTAGAAGGACTTGGTCCTTGTTAATTAGTATTTTTCTTGTATGAGTCAGGAGTCAAGGAATCTTAGAATTCTATCTAAGCACTCAGGGTTGTGTTTTAGGATTCGGCAAGAAAATGCACTAATAGACACCATAGATGATTCCCATCTACATCCTTCATCCACCATTCATCTTCAGTCTATCCCATCTATTGATCCTCTTCCATCTCCTAGTATCATTGAGTCCTTCCCATTTGCTGACTCCATCCAATCCCCATCCACATCTCCTTCTCCTAGCCTTAGCCAAGCCAGATTAGATGACCCTCATGAGCTTGCCCTTCTTCCCACCATCACAATTGCAAAATCTCCAATCCTTTCATCTATACCATCTAAAGAGTCCATCCATAAACCCCCCATCATTCTATCCACACCAATCCTATCCAATCAAGATCTTGTCCAAAAGCATATTGAAATATCCATCGACCTAAATCAAGATCCTATCCCTTCACTTCCTTAGTTGCATGATCCATTTCTTCCATCACCCCCAATCCAAGATCCTACCATCCCAATTCCCACAATACAAGATCCTATCATCCCAATTCCTCTAATTCAAGATCCTACCATCCCAATTTCTCCATCTCAAGATCCATCACCATCCCCCAATCCCCATCAAGATCCTATCATCCAATCCTCTCCACTTGATGATCCTCCAATCCAAACTATCCCACTTCCATCTCTCTATGCTCTTGGTCCACTTACATTTTTCAATAGTGGCCCACTAAAAGCAAAAGAAATGAGTCTCATATCTTTCACCACGATTCCTAATACTGGATGTTTATCTTATTCCCCAAGTATGAAGTATCCTTTCTTGGATAAAATTCTCAATAAGTGGAATTATCAAGGCAAAGGCTTATGTGCTCATGAACAAGGAACTTTGGAGCCCATACAAGACAAGAAACATCCACGATCATGTGGTATTGGTCACACATCTGAAGAAAATTCCTCAAGAAATGTTGGTATAGCTAAAGCCAAATTCAAGAATCCTTCCAAAAACACCATTGCATCTTCCCATTGTCCCTCAAAATCATACAATGAAATTCCTCCTCCTCCATCATTGCAAACTAACACAACCTATCACATTCCTCCTTCATCCTCTAAATCCATTTTGGGTCCCTATATCCCAAAATCCTCCAACACATATCCTTCACATACCAAATCCATTTTGGGGACTTACATCCCAAAATATCATCCCCCATCTTATCCTACTCAATCCTTCATCCAAAATCTAAACATTCCTATTTATGATCAACAAAGGCACATTCTCACATCTCCTATCTACCAATCTCCTTCCATATCTCCATCCATATCTCCTCCATCCAGTGCACCTCCTCATATTCCTTCCAATGCTCCTCACAATAAGTTGGATGCCATATCCAAGATTCATAAAGGCAGCTATCCACAAAGATCCAAATATTTCCATGTCCACTCTAAAAGACATTCTCAAGCAAAGAAAATTCCAATCAAAAGATCTAAATCCAAATGGCCACAAAGGCCCATCAAAGAAAAATAAAAATCCACTAAATTCCAAAGGCCACAAAGGCCCACCAAATCAAAAGCAAAAACTATGTGGATCCCAAAGAAAAAAGATGAAATGCATCTAAAAGAAACATCCATAATTGCATCCAAAGTTGAAAATCCTATAGCTAATCATTCCTATTCTCCATCTCCTAAATCTTTTTTGGGTCCTTATGTCCCAAGATCTCTTATCATAGTTCCTCCATCACATATACATGTACCCTCCACATCCCATCCACTTCATCCACCTACCTCACAACATGTGCCAATGTTGGTCCTAATAATATCCCCCTACCCTGCTCACTTTCCATCATCCCATCCAAACACTTTCTACCACCATGTCTCTCATTCCATGCATATCCACTACCTCCCCCATCTTATCCATGCCTTTGCATAATCAATCCATCCTAATAAGGTTGTACCACCATCCAGTCAAAAAAAGTCAATGAAAAAGTCAAAAAATGTCAAAAAAATAAGAAAAATATCAAAAAAAAGAAAAGAAAAAAAAACATTCATCCAATGGTGAAAACTTAGCAATTCAAGCACCTTGGACAAGTACCATGATGAAAACCTGGCAAATAGACATCATGCATAATCCCTCTATCTAGTTCCTCTCTACAATTGGGGGTAATTTCCTTCTAGCACATCCTATCCAACATCTCATCCATCCCATTTGTCTCTTGCCTCAACCATCCTCCTTCGGATCTTGATGATAAAATAGAGACCCCCAAGTATACATTATTTTGGGCACCTTTCAGCATCCATCTTCCTATCACAAATTGCAGCCACACTATCCTCTATCCATCCATTTCCCCATTTCCAATCCTCTATCCACCTATCCTACATCTATCCATCTATATCCCTTATCATCTTGTCATCTTATCTTCCATCTTACCATACCCCCTCCTAATGCCTCTAAATGCATAAACTATCCTAAGCAGGGGCATCTTATTCCTTGGTGATATATTCCTTGGAGACTTTATCACATCCATCTTCCAATCCATATCTTTCTCCATCTCCAAATCCCTCAGCATTCCTCCATCCCAATCCTTCATCATTCCTCTATCCAAATACCTAAGCATCCCTCTATCCAAATCCTCTAGCATTCAAATACTAAGCAATCCTCCATCCTAATTTCTCAGCATTCCTCTATCCAAATTCTCAGCTTTTCTCCATCCAATCCCTCAACATCCTCAATCCAGCATCCCTCAGTGAATCCTCAATCTAGCATCCCTCAGCAAATCCTCTATCCACATCCCTCAGTATTTCCTCCATCTTTCCATTACCTGGTGCTTCCCTTGTCATTGGTATCTAGCTATAGGCTACCCTCCATCCACCATCAATCTGACCATCCAATCACATCCTTAGTCTTGTTCCTATTCTTGTGGCAAGCCTTGATCTCAATCCAATCATCATCATCGGGATGTGTCCTTCCCAAATCCTTGTGTCATTTCAAGGCACATCATCCATCATCATTCTATCCACCATCAGTCTATCTTATCTTTCTAGCCCAACTAGGGCATCATCTTGCATATCTTTACAACATTTGCTTCATCCTCAGGTCCCTTGTATATGATGAACTACAACTAATTGAATACTTCAATGACTTGAAAATCAGTGATTAGAGATCACCGAGTACTGAAATGGTATGTAAGATGATTAAATCAGTCATTATGTTGTCATTGATGTCAACTAGTTTTGACAATACTTATCATGCTAGTTGCAAACATCTAAACATATGTGAAGAGGAGAGAAAAGATGAAGAACTGAGATATCTACATGGAGAAATATGGATATGACAAATGAGGATAAGGAATACTTTGGGTAACTTATTGATGAGTCTATGACCTTATATTGTTGACTTGATTATGTTGCATTAATCTATTATGAAGGAGGAAGCAAAATATACAAGGCAATGTGGTTGGTAAATGAAGCACTTCAGTATACACTAAGCCAGTGTAGTGTATACCGAGCAACAATATTAACCAAGCTTATGTTCGCCGATGCATTTCTTTGTTAACCAAGTATGGATGAAAGTATTAAATGCTTAAGTTTAGCCGACAGAAATTGATGAGCTGGAAATTGTTATGATTTTGAGATTGAGGATAAAGTTTGTTATGAGATCCATGGCTGACAAAATTTGGAGAAGATCTAAAGGATGGAATTGAAACTTGTTATTGACACATCTACAGAGGAAGGTTTAAGAGGAAAAATCAACGAAGGAGAATAAGCGGCAAAATTTGATGGTTAATATTAAAATGATTTATATATCTATATAAGAGATATGAGTTTCTTTATTGAAACATGCCAGAATAAAGAAGACTACAAAGATTTTGTGTGAATATAGTTTCATGCATGCTTGATCAGACTGGTTGAAGAAGAACCGAACTGCAGAATAGTACTGAGTGTCAGAGAGCTATTATCGAGTAAAATTAAGTTGAGGAAGTTAATTGATATATTGATCAGAGGATTTTTATGGGCTTAGAATAAATCTAAACATTTTCAAATTGAGTTGTATTGTAATCAGATCAACTACTATTTTAGTTTAACCATTGATACAAAAAAATCTCTTAACTGAGTGGACTTAATTGTCTTATGTTATGCCCCTATGTCATTTAATGAATGTACATTGTTATCCTATCAACTCCATAGTGAATGTTGGTTGAATGATAATTGTTATTCTTAAATCCTCTAACAAGGTTACACCTAACAGTGTGTTTGTAACCTTTAACAGGATTGGCTCTTCACTGAGCTCACTTCATAAGAGTGAAAATTATTTTGGGTTACCGGTCCCAAGTGGTTTTTCCCTTAACAGGGTTTCCATGTTAAATCATTGTGTTATGTGTTTATGTGATGATTGTTTTATTGTCATACTTTACATACTGCATATTTGATTTGGTTAGTAATCACTGAGTTAATTAACTGGTAATTGTTAAAGGCACAGATAGTTTAGTAGTTTATGTTACCGAGCTGCAAAATTTATTGAAATTATTTAAAGTGTTACATCTTTGTATTTGGGACTGTAGGATAATTGATCTAACTGATTCACCCCCCCCCCCCTCTCAGTTATTCTAATAGTATATCCTATCCTAAGTCGTGTACCCTTGTGTCATTCATGTCTCCACCTAAGCTCATTTGTACATATGTGTCTTTAGGTCCCATCCTCTTTGATAGTTAGCCCTTGCATCGTCATGACCTTTGACCTATCCATCTAATCGCTTCAACAATCAACCCTTGGTCCCTTTGGGGTTCAAGTATCTTACCTATCTCTTGTCATAGGAATCCTAGTTCAGCAATCCATCATCGGTCTTTGTAGAATGTATCCTTCCTCATATCAAACCAATCAAATCAATCATCATCAAATAAATCCTCATCCATCATCCTACCTATGGAAAAAGATGTGTGAGATACTTGTTATTTCATTGGTTCTTTTGGATCTTTGCTTATCTTTTGAGCTCCTTTGTAAATATCTCCCTGCCCTTTGTACATATCGTCGCATCTTGTTGTACATATCCTCATCAGTCCTGTAGTAGCTTTGATTAGATAACTTTTCCCACCTAGCCTCGTACTTCAGTAACATCTTTTGTTGACTATCCTTAATCATGTGATTCTCCTTGATTCTTATTTTCCAGTAATAGCACAATATTCTCCTCATCAAATGGGTCCTTGCAGGATGTATCCTTCCTCATGTCTGACCTAATCTTCCATTAATAAAATGGGTTCATGTAGGATGTATCCTTTCTCATGTTCTAACCTAAACTCCCCCATCAATCCATCAATATTTCTTCTTGGCAAAGGATGTCTTTTGGAGTTATCATTTTAATCTTGGATTTTGTCCTTTGGATCTTGTTTATCTTTTATAGCTTCTCATTGTCCTCTACTCAAAGTCACCACAATCTTTTATATCATGGTGCGTAGTGAATGAGGACAATCTAGGGCAAGGTCTTTTGATCATCTTTTTTCTTGCGCGTCATTTGTCTATTTGTGGTTTCTCCAGCATCGTTTCCACCATGCCTCCTCCAAGTTTCATGTGTGATGTTGGGGAAACCCTTTGCATGCTTTTTTTTGTGTCAGTCCTACGCAATGTTGGTGACAAGGCCTTGAGTTCCCAGTAACCTTGGTAGGTCTCTAGCATTGCTATATCAAACTAGGTTGTGCTCTCAAAAATATCCAACACAGTGAGCTCCCCAAATCCCCATCCCCGCATATAGATTTATATTGCATCATTCATATAGCTTCATCATGTATCTTGCATCTCATCTCATATTTCATTCATCCATCTTTTCTCTTGAAAGGACGTATGTTTATCCCCCTCTTTCCATTCTTTCCCTTATTTTTTGTGTTTTTTAAAGAAAATTCCACAAAGTTTCCTCTTTGTGTTATTTTCTTGAGGGGCCACAACCCCTTATCTTCTATTCTAGCCTGGGGCATCTTATTTTCTTATCTTTGACACAACACCACTTGCGGCATCGCATCAAAGAGGGGAAAAATGTAGACACCTGAAAATCCATTTGTCAATTAAAAATATTTTAGTTGATAAAAGTCATGATGACATCATCATTTGTTGATTAATTAATTAATTAATTATTATTGTCATTATCCCTTCTCCTATTTTAATTAAATACATTTAATTAAGAAACCTTAGCCAAAAACATTTAAATCCAATTTACATGTTTATTCCTCCAATTTATTAATTGTTTAATAAATTATGTCTCAAAACCCTTTAAATAAATTAATTATTTATTTATTTAATTCCCCAAAACCTTAGATATCTTCTAGAAAATCCTAAACCTATCCTCACTTTCCTAATCACTCCCTAAACCTCCTTAAGAGGTGTTTCCTAACCCTCTTAGCCTAAACCCTCATCCTTTGACTTTGGGTCAATCCCCTCATTAATGAGCCTTACATGCTAATTAATGACCCTTTACACCTTCATTAATGGCTCTTACAACCTCTTAATGAAGACATGTGTCTCTTCTTCCATCTTGGTCCCCCAGCACACTTCCCTAGTGATGCTCACACATGTGTGAGCAACCCTTCATCCTTATCCCTTTGACCCTAAGGCTTAACCCTTGGTCCTAAATGCCAACCCTTGGTCCTAAACCCTAACTTCCCTTCCCAACCCAAGCCCTTCCTCAAATACTATAAATATCCTACCTTCCAAGAGCAATTATAACCAATTCACATATCATTTTCATAGCATTGTTATTATGTTCATTTTCATCTAGACTTAGCATAATTTCTAGTATTATTAGATTTACCTCATTTTTATGCTTTATAGCTCATCCTAGCTTAGATAAATTGGATTAACCTATTTTATTTAAATAAATACTAACCATTTTTATTCATATCATATCCATCTTTTGGTTAAAATTAACCTTCCATATCATTTATTAATCTAGAATCTGCATTTGGCTTCATTTGGACCCTCAGAATCCTAGGGGCAAAACAGGTCCTCCATACCTATTTTTGTGCCACTATGGGGTCTTCATGGCTTCCAAATCATCCTAATCCTTCCTAAACAGCATTGGGGACATTCTCATTGTGTTTTGAGAGCACACCCACATCCCTTCGATAAGAGCAAATCAAACGGCGATAAGGTGCTCCTGTTTCATCTCAATTTGAGGTGTCCTACGAATAGTTTTTCTATATGTTGATGCAGGTTTAACTTAGACTAATGTTTGAGTGTTTTAGCATGCTCCTGATAGGTTAGGTTCTCATCGATGACACTATGTTATGCCTACGCAACCTGAGTACAAGCCAAGAAAGAATGCTTGCAAAAGTTACGAGAAGAGGAATAGTTAGAGGGTAGAAAAGGTGCACCTCCTAGAAGAGGAGAATAAATAAAAAGAGAAAGAGATCCTTTGAAAGACATAGAAGGAAATCATATAAAAGAGGAAATAATATGAGTTCCACCTATTTATATTGGAGGTAGGAGAGAAGAGAAGGAAAAAATATCTTGCAAAGAAGCGGGAGGGTCTTAGAAAATAGTGGGAGGTGGAAGTAAAAAAGGAGAAATAGGAGTTGGTTAGGGATTAGGTGGAGGTGCGTTCCATTGTTACATAACTAAGAGGGGGGTGAATCATTTATGTTCAATTATCCTACACTCCCAAATTCCTCTCTGATGTATAATATCAACTTGAACAAATAAACTCAACAGCTCAGTAATAACTTGTGTATGACTTGTTGATCAATTAACCAACGGTCAGATAATGTAAACCAAATAGTAGTTAACATATATTGATCTAACCAGTTACTATAATGTGTAAAGTAAAATATCAAAACTTCACATACACATTTAACACTTGATTTTTAACGTGGAAACCCTGTTAAGAGAAAAACCACCTAGGATCGATAACCCAAAATATTTTTACTCTTCTGAAGTGAGCTCGGTTAAGAGATTTTGACTATAGCAATGTTTAGAAAGAAACAATATATGATTTGATTCAAATGCAACTTCTTTTTCTTGTATTCAAATCTATTCTAAGCTCAATATCATTATGGTTGTCATCATCTCTATATTCTCCTTCTTTCTCTTACTCTATTCTGCTTGGTTATCTCCTTCTATTACTCGGTTTGGTCTATAGAATCACTTGGTTCTCACTTCAACCTGCCTAACTAGCTTCACATGTATGCACCAGAAATTTGCATAGGGATACAATCTCTTTCCCTCCTTTCTAGTGTTTCTTTTCTCCTTATATAGATATGTAAACCATTTTAATTTTAGCCATAGATTTTGTCTCTTAATCTCCATCGTTATTTTTGTCTCTTTAACCTTCCTTGAAACTTGTGCCTTAAATTATTTTCAATCTTCATCATTCGATCATCCTTGAGTTTTTTCAGCCATAAATCTTCATAAAAAACTTTGTCTTTATCCTTAGAATCTTTTAGATTCATCCAACTCATCATCTCATGTCGGCAATCACACGTTCCTCCTTATTTCTCCTACTCAGTCAATACTGTGATATGTCAGTTTCTTCCTACTCATTCAATATAGTGATATGTCATTTTCTTCCTACTTGATTAATGCCACACTCAGCGTATACTACATCTACTTGGTGTACACTAAGTTCTTCATATCAACCAAAATAAATTGTACACTCTTGATCTTCAATGCTTAGAAGAATCATGTAAGTCAATCAAATCACTATCATACTTTCATAGACTCATCAATAAGTTTCCTAATGAATACCTTAATCATAACTTACTCATACATCTCATCTTCATGCTAATATCTCCTTTCCTTTATCAACATCACCTCCTTCATATGTTTGCAACTATCATGATAAGTAAAGTCAAAACTAGTTGACATCAATGACAATATAAAAAGTGATCTAATGTCTCACATATACCTTAGTAGCTCGGCGATCATCTTCACATTCTCCCATTTAGTTCTCAAGGTAGTCTATCATGTGTAGTTCTAACAGCTATAGTGGAAAACATCATTTTGTTATCTTCAAGTCTAACACCTCCTCTTCCACAATCTCCTCCTCTGTAGTAGCATACACCAAAGGCACCTGGTATATCTTCTCCTCCATCAATAAAAGCACCAATAAGGATAATGGATACCTCTAGAGATATTTTGACAATTGAGCTCAATTCCTTCACTCCACCAAAATGGTTGGAAGTTAGCTTTAAAAGGAAATAGTGGCCAAAACATGATTAAATATATCTACAAGATGTAATGGTTGAGATTTCTCCTTCTCAAAAGGAAAATAAGGGAAAAATAGTATATTCCACAAGTTATACTTCCCAAGGGGAGACTATTGTAGAGGTTTTCATCCAACCCTAAGATTGAGTCCAAGTCTAGGTAACTCTAATAGACTTGTAAGTCACCTAGGTACCCCAAGGAAAACAAGGTAAATGGGGAGACTTGACTCCCTTAACTATTTCAATAGTACCATAAGGAAAAGAGTGGAGAATGAGCACAAAACAAAGCAATATCTCAAGCGAAAAATAGTCCAATACAAAAATTCATCTAGGAATTGGCTTCTCCTTTTGCCTCCCATTGTCCTAGTGTGTCAACCCGGGACTTCATTCCTCAAAAGGAGATGGTTAACATGTAGATAATAAATATAAAATCTCTTATTTGGATCAATGAATCTCCAAGAAAGTGGAGAATATTTTAGGCTTTTTCTCCAAGTCACTAAATTTGTACTTGATGCCATTAGAGTAGAAAGGAACATCCAAGAAAATGTAAGTATTTGGGATGTTGTTGTGCCCAAGTATTGGGAATAGATTGTGGACCTAGAAGAAATAAAAGGCCTTTGTTGAGATGAGATGATTATAATGCACATCCTTGGTGATGAGGGTGAAGATTTTGTAGATTTATCTCCTGAAGCTTCAGTTCAAAATTTATATCGTTGAGATTTTTTGGAAGACAGTAATGGTGCACCCTTTGTTGGTGCGAAAGAAAACCTTGACCATCACTTCTTTTGTGTATCATATGGTGGACTCCCATACCAAAACCATCAAAGTCCAAAAAATTTTGGATTCTTTATTGTTGAAGTTTGAGGAAAATATGGAGGATAAGTTTGGTCCCTCCCAAAATTTTAATAAATAGGTTATGGATGAGTGCATTCAATTAATTATTTCAATATCTTATGCTAAGAAGATGATAGTTCATACAAAAAAAGTGAAAGATATATTGCAAGACACTTGATTCTAGATTGAATGGGTGGAAAACCCAAATGAGGAGTCTTTGGAGACTTGCCTTTAAAAAATTAAAATATATAAGGAAGTTTCCTTGTGGTGATTGGTCCTTATATTATTCCATTTATTACTTATTCATTGAGTATAAAGGGACTCTGAGACCCCAGGTTTTCTTATTCTGGAATTCTTTTGAAGTGAGCTTTCCAAGTGTCACATTTAGATGGATCTACCATAGAAAATATTCAACAACCCACATTTAAACACTCCAAAATATAGGTATGGCTCCTAACCACAAGGGTAAAATAAATTTTTTCAGTTGAAGTGATAAGTAAAAGTGTGTTCTACAAGTTCCACCTATCATACTAATAGGATATCATTTTTACATTAAATACAAGGTACAGGTTCCTGATAGAATGACATACCATTAATCCAACATTAAGGACAAAGATATGGGTTCTAGGAGAGGTGAAAGATACATAAGAATAATTACATGCTATCTTCTTCCTTAGGATTTGGACTTCATGGTTCTCTTCTCCTCTCTTTCTCTATCTTTCTTCTTGGGATCTAAAATGAAGTGACGTGTTCCCTATAAATTTGATATTTTGGGTCATTGTTGTGGTTCATAAAATTGATGATTTTGAGGTTCCTTAAGAGGATAATAGAATATTTTCTTAATCCTTGCACTTTCCTTCTTAGTGTTAGCTTGAATGCTTAATCCCTTGGAGAAGTATTTGAAGAACCAATTATTTATGATATATTATTAACAATCAATGCAAAGAATAGTTCAATACTTAGCTTCCATGAGTATGCTTGTTTGTCAATGAATAGTTTCTTTTTTATTTCATATTTTCCTTTATCTAATAATGTCCTAAGTTATTTGTGTTAGTATGTTAATGGGTTTATTATGGAATGAATTTTTTTTCCTTAATATATAACGATTGATAATCATATAAGTTAATGGTGAATGTGTTATGGTTTTCTTTTATTGAATCTCATGATTTGACATTGTAAAGAGGTAAATGTTATTATTTCAACTTCTTTCTAACATTGTAGTATTTTTTTATGTTTCTTTATAATTTTTTGAGGTCTGTGTTGTTGAAGTTTTCTCTTAATATCTACAATTTCAAAGCATCCAACCAACATGCCCCTTGAAAAAATAACTGTGTCCACAAGTCTATCCAAAACAATCATGGCCTAATATTAGGGTGATTGGGAGAATAAGGTATCCTAGTCCCTTACCCTCTTTAAGGAAGAGTTGGTTGCTAACACCTAACTCATCTCATGTTGGTTCGTGCTTAAAATCCCCATCAATAGAAATTGGCACTTGAAGGAGGGCTTGATGGTTTAGATTTCCCCTCTAATGAGTTCTCTAAGAGTGAGATCCCAAGTAGTGAGATTTTTCATTTATGGTTGTCCCCCTTCATTAGATTAGACAGAATCCTTAGGTTGACCCCTGACAAAGGAGAGTTCATAGAGTTAGGACCTCTGGTCTAAGCTAAGAAGAGCAATAGAAAAGGAGGATATTCCACCTATGGACCATATTTTTCCCCTAGATCTATAGATCACCTCAAATAGTTTCCCCTATAACCGAATTCCCAATATAACTAATTCATAACCCTTCAATGCCAGCCTACTTTAATAAGAACCATTTCCTACTTGGGAACATTCTAGGTGGAATGAATGGCCTCCTCTGCAACCCTAAAATACTTTTTCTTAGATTTTAATTTGGTAGTCTCTGGACCACTAAATAACATATACAAGTGTTTAAAGATGTTGTGGTTCAACATTAGATATATCATAAGGATGTGGTGTGTAGTTTCTTACCATATTCCTTAGGAGAGAATGAACTAAATTAGTACCTCTCAAATCCTGCCAACTCAATCCATGATTGGAAAAATTTGGAGAACACTCACCTCTTATACTTTAGGATATATGTTGATCCTCCCAATCTATACCATCAATTTGTGTCCCTAAGGAAATAACCTAATGAACCCTTAATGATCTTTAACACCAACTTTCAAAAGGAATTCCAATAGTTGGTAGTGCTTTATGCAACTTTTAAGGTTATTTCCATCCAGTCATACTTTAGGGCCATAAACCCTCAGGTCTCCATGTTCATCCAAATGAACCACCCCATAGGGGAAATTGATACCCTCACTAAGGTTTACGTAATATCTCTTAAGATGAAACAAGAGAAAAACTACACTCTATGGGCTATATGAAATAACTCATTGCTAATGTTGCAACCAAGTGCATGTCACTATATGGCTGGATATAGTCCCAACACAACCATAGGTGCCCCAATGATGAATCTAACACCCTCATATATGCCTAATCCCATGGCATAATTTTCTTAGAATCCAAAATTTTCATGGCAAGAATAGACACTAGTTGAACCCTATGGACATAATCACTCTTACTTCCAATGCACAATTGATATAGGAGCATCCTTGGGTTATTGGCAATCTTGCATCACCCCAAAAAAAAAAAATCCTTTTAATTTGATCCAGTTTTCTATGTTTTGTTGTGTTTCTTCAATTTGGATCATTTATAGTTGTGAACCTCAAGGTTGTTTATGGAAACATATTTGACTTACACCCTAGTTTGCACCTTATTTGGATACTTCATAGTAGAGTTATCTTGGATTTACATTTGGGCTAGTGTGTTCTTCAAGTTCTGATAGTTACTGTAGTTTTCTAATCTTGCAAAGTAATTTCCTGATCGTTGAAGCTTTGTAGCACATATCACAATGATTTTTGATCTTTTCCCAATGTTCCTCTTGGATTACACTTTATTTCAATAACTTTGCATTGAGATCCTTATGATTTGGATCCTAGCCTATATTCCTATATTACATTTTCTTGTTATTGGAAAATGTGATAGATCTTGGCTAACATATGTGATGTGAAGTTTCTATAAATTGATGCATTTGATCTTTGTTTAGGAATATCAGAGGAAGTTAGTCTTTTCAAGGTTAACATCTAGCTTGGATCTAGATTGTGTTCTAATCAGGCATGTATGTCAAAATTTTGTAAGCTACATGTTGCAGTCCAATATGATGTAAATATTTGAATAGCTATGGATGATGAAAATATGGGATTTTGCATGTTTCCAATTCATTATTGAATTATGTATGATCTTGAGTTATTGGTTTCCACTATGTGACTCATGTTACATGGTTTAGACCATCTCCATTGGGGAAACTCTGACCATGACTGAATCATTTAGTATTAAAGCAAGGTTGATGTTCATGTGTTAGCTAATATGAGCTCCCAAGTTTGTGAAGCCCTGAACAAGTTTAATATAGGTTGGAAGAGTATGGATTTGACTTGCAATCATAGAGGACTTACACAAGGGTATCACAAAGGAGTTGTTTTTGGTTAGTAACCTAATTGGGTTGTTAGGAATCCCAAAGGTAAATAGATCATCGAGAGAGAGAGAGAGAGAGAGAGAGAGGGGGGGGGGGATTGGGAAAGATACCATCTAGGAGGATGAACCCTAGAAGGTTAGAACAAAAATTAAATGAGGAATGAGATTCATAATGCATTGATTGGATTGTGAAGGAATCCTGAGAGTGAGGAGGAATATGAGGAAGTTGTTGAATATCTTGAGAATGTAGACACCAAGGTACCTGTAGATGAAGAAAGATTGTTGAGGGCTATGGAACAAGTAAAAGTCATAGGATGGAGGTTTCTAATTTTTCTAGTTCACTACATCCTAAGGATTTGATAGACTAGTTTGGTGAATTGGAAGATTACTTTGAGCTTGAAGATATCAGAGATCCAAAAAGGGTTAGGCTAGCATAGACTCAGGTGAAGGGTCATGTTGTCTTATGGTGGAAGGAATTGCAGAAGGATAGGGATGAGCATGGAAAAATAAAGATCACTAGATGGAGAGTGATGGTTTCTAGATTAAAGGCTAAATTCATACCTGGGGATTATAAATTGGAATTATTTAAAAAAGTTGCAGAATTTGAAGTAGAAAGATAGCGTGTGAATGAATGCACTGAGGAGTTTTACAAGATCACAGATAGATCTAAACACCAGGAAACATCTAAGGAGAAGGTGGCTAGGTACATTAATGGTTTGAGATTTAATATTTAAGATGAGTTGAGTATGTTACAGATTTCTACAAAGGAGTATGCTTATCAGTATGTATTAAAGGCATAAGATAAGTTAAAGAGGAGATCGAGTAATCCTAGATTAAAGGAGAAGAAAGTAAGTAGTAATGGAAAAGAGAAGAAAACTATTGAGGAAGGACCTAATTAGAAGACACTTAGGAGAGGAAATGGTAACAAGGAATTCAAAGGTACTTGTTTCAAATGTGGTGGCATAGGATATAAATTTTTTCAGTATCCTAAGGGATCTAGTAAAAGATTGGATAAATAAAATCTTGTCACACATGAGGATCAGACTCCTATTGAACTTGTGTAAATTATGGAAGAATATAAGATGAGAGAATATCTTATTCTTAGGAGAGTCATGTTGAGTAAGAAGGAAGTTGAACCTATATAGAGGAGAAATTTATTAGACTATATGCAAATCAGGAGGTAAATTTAGAACAAAGAGGGGGGGTGAATCAGTTGTTCTCAGGTCTAGATGTATAAAACAAACTTTACAACTCTTCAACAAATCAGATCTAACAATCAACAACTACTCGATCATTACTGATTGCATAATAGAAACATATAACATTGCATTCCACTACCCAGTTGTATCTAACTTGTAAAACACAAAAAAATTTAAACCAAAACATTCACACAAGTATTGACACTAGGATTTATAGTGGAAACCCAATTTGGGAAAAACCACTTTGTAACATGCTACTATTATTTTCACTCTTCTGAAGTGAGCTCAGTTAAAACCCAATCCTGTCAAAGGTTACAAACACACTGTTAGGTGTGACTCGGTTAAAGGATTTAAACCACTCTGTTAAAAGTGTGCCTTGTTATAGGACTTACATACACTCCATTAGAATGCAACCTTGTTCCAAGGATTTAACATATGATTGTTATGTCAACCTCTATTAAAAGGATTTTGACTATTACAATGATTAGAAAGTAGCAGTAATAATGATCTGAAAACATACGACTCACTTTGCAAATATCAAATCCAATTCTATACACATATACTGGTTTATTGACTATGAATCTTTTCCATCACCATCACTGATCTACTTGATATTCTCCTCAAGCAATCATAACTCTTCTCCTTTAGCCTTTTCTACGTGTATATTCAATAACACCTCCAGTATCCTCTCTTACATTCAGCCTCTTACTTAGGTTTCCTAAATATAACTTTATTTAGGTCAATACATCTTTTTTCGCTTGATCTCTTTCGTAGATCTTAGGGTTAGGTCAGATTTATTGAATCTACCCACTTTATGTTCTTCATCTTCTTTTCAAGAAACATCTCAAATATCTTAAAGATTTACAATAAAATGTTTTACAGTGCATTAAATGCTTCCATACAATCAATAAATAAAGTCAACACATTTTCCATAATCCAAGAATTCAACGATGTTGGCTGGAAATCTAAATTCCCTTCAAATATAAAAATATTGATGCTCAGTCAATACTGTGTTCAACTTCTCAGTCTATACTGGAAAGCTCGGTCAATACTAAAAACTATTTCCTTGGCTAACACTGTCTTTCTCAGCAATTAACTGATGTTCGGTCAACACTAGATTTTCTCGGCATACACTAACTTAGTCGACACTAACATCACTTAGCTTAAACTAGATTTCTCCTCTTTTGCTCGATTAAGCCTACCAGTTTAGTCTTCATTCTCACTGAGATAAACAATACATTATCTTATCATTGTGCAACATAATCAAGTACTCATTGTAGTATCAAGATAACTCAACCTTTCCTTAGGTGCAATTGTTACCAACCTTGCCTATTCCCTTCTCATCAATCAAATAGATATAGTACTTTCCTAAGTAGTAACAGTCTTACCAGTTAAGGTTTGACATCAATGACAATACAATAATTGCTTCAATTGCAGTTTCCAACAATCTCCCTCTTTGGCATTAATGGCAACACCATATGATATCACATGAATAACACATGGATTACCAACCAATCCAAGAAACTTATTTGTCAATCAAAAATATTTGCAATATCCTTAGCTTCATTTTGATTTAGAATCTATTAGCCTTGCTTCTATGACCATCCATAAAAATCCAAATCTCCCTCTATCCTGATCCTTCATCTTTGTTCATCTTCCTCAGGTTACTTTCCTTTTCAGTGTCATTATCATCTCTATCATGTGTAATATCATCTCTGTTCATCTCCCTCTTTGACAAAAATGCCAAAGCAACAACTAAAACATACATCCTCCAGATGTAGATATTATCTATTTAGTTCAGTATTTCTCCCTCTGTCATCTTTCTTATGATTGATTCTTGGCTTTTCTCTTCTTTTCACAACTCTAGGCCAGTCCTAAAGTGTGACCTTCTTCTGCATCAACTTGTCAGATATTCTTTGCAGCACATTTGATGCAGTGCTCCTAGCTTGACTAGGTAGCCTCGGTTAGGGGAAGGACCCCTAATTGACTTCTCAGATATTCATGCACTTCTTTAGGTAATGCCTTAGTGAATATGTCAACTAATTGTTCCTTTGTGTTCACATATTCCATTTGGACCTTTTTATCTTATACCAGCTCTCTCAAGTAGTGATACTTGATTGCAATGTGTTTGGTCTTTGTGTGCATCACTGGATTCTTAGAGATGTTGATATCACTTGTGTTATTATAGAAGATAACAACTGGTTCAGTGATTTCTTCTTTCATACCCATCAACAATTGCTTTATCCATATCAAATTTGAATAGTTAACAGCAACAGCAACATACTCGGCTTCAACAATAGATTGGGAAATGCAATTTTGTTTCTTGCTTGTCCAGGAAACTAATCTTTGTCAAGAAATAAAGCTCCACCACTAGTACTCTTTCTATCATCTACATTTCCTACCCAATCAGCATCTGTGTAAACTCTCAGTTCAAATATTTCATCCTTCTTGTAATATAATCCATAATCAGCAGTTCCTTTCAAGTATCTCATTATTCTCTTCACAGCCATCATGTGTGTTTCCTTAGGATTAGCAGAGAATCTCACCAAAATCCCAATAGCTAGTGCAATATCTGGTCTACTATGTATAGCATACTATAATTTTCCAATCATAGATCTATACAAAGTTTGGTTTACTTCTGCAGCTTCATCATTTTTAGACAACTTTTGTCCAGTAGCCATAGGAGTACTCACTGGTCTAGAATCTTCCATTCCAAAAGTTTTCAGTATCTCATGAATATATTTAGACTGTGTAATGAAAATTCCTTTTTCCATCTGATATACTTGTAAACCAACAAAAAATTTGATCTCACCAAACATGCTCATTTCAAATTCAATTTGCATTTCATGTGAAAATCTCTTACACAAGGCATCTTGTCCACCAAAGAATATATCATCAACAAAAAATTTTGCCAACAAGATTCCTTTACCTTCTTCATCTTTCATGTAAAAATTGTTAGGAATGAATGTTGAATGCTTGGCAGTCATTCTATAGCAGTTGTTGTTGCATTCATGACTATGATTGTCATTGATGTCAACACGGTGATCTTCTGGAGACTTGTAGAGAAGCAGATAGTATTTTGATTAGCGCACGTGGTATATTGTAGTTGGAGCTATGCAATGTTGAGGATATACTCTTTGATATTTTATTTGTTTATGGTTAAGAGCACAAATAGTAATTCATTTATTCATGGAAGTTATAAGCATTTTGGTGGAAGCAGTATTCAGGCAGTGTTCCTGAGTAGTAGTTTGTGGAAATCAGATGATATCTCCTAATCAGGATGGAATCTGGTTTTGCACAGTTAAAGGGAAGCTAGAGACACATTGATAGTGATGTGGATGATAGTGTAAACTTTGAGGTCACATGAGTAAAGAGTTATTGTATTTGGAAGCCGACAATTTTGTGTAATTTTGATGTAGCGTGTGGAAACTTTTATTTTGTAATTGTATGCCGACTCATTTGTAATTATTTGAGTGTGGTATAAAGGAAGGAATTTTTTTCCTTGTTGTAATGTAGAAGGATATGGTTGATTATGATTGAATGCAAATGTATGCATGAAGTGAAGAAAAGAGCCAATGAAGTTGTGAAAGTGAAATTGTGAAGGAAGACATGCAAAGTACAGAGATCTGAAATTGAGATCTGGTGTAGCAGTGAGTGTAGTTTGGCATAGTGAGGAGGTAACATATTTGATATTATTCTATTGAATAATCTTAAGGTCAGGTGGACAGTGTGTTTAGTGATCTTGCCATTGAAGCTGTTTGGGCAGTGGGTCCTTCTGTCTTCCATAACTCTTAACAGGGTTAGAATCTTTTAACAGGGATTCAAAATATCCTAATAGGGATTCATATGTACTAAATGTATTTCTTAAGACTCCTAACAGAGTCCATCCTTTCACAAGGAATATTCATATTAGTGCATCTTTTGTGGGCATCATTCCCACCGGGGTTTACTCTTTGATCAAGAGGTTCCCTAGTCAACATATCTTATGTTATTGTGTCATTGTGTATGAATATCTTTCTTTGGTTGGTAATTATATTATTTACATGGTTAGATGTTGTTGAAGTTGATAAAATTTATAATTATCTGATAATTGATTCACCCCCCCCCCCTCTTAGTTATCTTGGTGGACTTTACTTTCTAACAAGTGGTATCATAGCAGCAGGTCCTTGAAAAGAAAGTTTAATAGCTTAAGAAGATCCATGGTGAATTTTAGGAAAGAAAGCCCTAAGTTTGATGGAGTAAATTTTGACAGCTGGAAAGAGAAGATGAAGACACATCTACTATGTTTAGGACCATGTTATTGGTTGATTACAAAGAATGATAAGAATATCATTGGAGAAGACAATCTTGAGACATGTTCTAGCAATGAGAGAGATCTATTCATATGTAACATACTTGCAAGAGAAGCACTTTTGACAGCACTTCCAGAGAATGAGTACAGTCAGGTAAAATGTTTGAAGAAATCTTATGAAATTTGGAAAGCTTTACACTCTACTTTTGAAGTTGATGAACATGCAAAGAAAGCTAGGTTACATAATTAGATATGTGTATTTGAAGATATAAGAATGATGGAAGATGATCTGTTAGAAGCTATATTGGTAGAATGTCAAAAATTGTTGCAGGAATAAAATCTTGTTGAGGAACAAAGATAGAAAATGAAGTGATACGGAAAATTCTGAGGACATTGACTCCTATATTTAAGTAGATAACATAGATGATTGAACAAGTTATACCTTGTACTATGAACTTTACAAGAGAGACTCTTCTTGGAAGATTGGAAGCAGTAGAAATGAACCTGAGGTTATCAGGAGACTTACCTAGAATAGAGACAGCATTCAATGCTCTTAGTGTTCACCCTACTTTGTCAAGAAGCATCAGTGTGAGTGGAGATTATGCTGGCAGTAGAAAATCTAGAAATGAAGAAGACAAAAATATTGAAGAAGGTATTGCCTTGCTTGTGAAAAGAGAACCAGACGGTAAGAAAAATTTTAAATGTTGGACTTGTCAAGAATATGGTCATTTTTCATCTAAATGTCCTAAGAGATTTTAAAAGTACAGAAATAATTTCAATCCTAGAAGATCTAAGGAATGTTATTATGCTAATGATGAAGATCTTGAAGCTAGTATAGAAAGAACTTTGAGTGAAAGTGATACTGAGAACAATGATGACATAGGATTTGTAGCAATTAAAGAAGAGAATCATGAAACCAATGTTACGGAAGAAAAAGCCTTAGTTTCCCAAGTTGAAAAGAAATTTGATTGGATTATAGACAATGGTTGTTCACATCATATGACTGGAGACATGAAGAAGTTCATAAAGTTTAACAATTATGATGGAGGAGTTGTGAGAGTTTGAAACAATGCACCTTGTTTGATTAAAGGTATAGGATCTATTACTCTTGATGGAAAGACTAATACTGATGATGTTTACTTTGTGGATGGATTGAAACATAATCTTTTGATTTTTGGACAGTTAGTTGATAAGGGATATCAAGTTTGGTTTACTGAGAAAACTTGTGTGATAAAGGATAAAGATGGAAATCTGATTGGAACTGGATCTAGAACTAGAAGTAATGTATTTCAGTTGAATCCTACTGAGATGACACATTTGATTACTAAGATTGATGATAGTTGGTTATGGCATAGAAGATTTTGTCATATAAACTTTGACAACATTGTGAAAGTGAGTACTACACTTGCGGTAAGGGATTTGCCTAAAATTATGAAGCCTACTAACATGATTTGCAAGGAATGTGTGATGGCTAAGCAGAAGAGAAGTTCATTTCCTAGTAAGAAGTTCACATCGGCAGAGAAGTTGGAGATTGTTCATATAGACTTGAGCGGTCCTACCAAGACTAGAGGATTCTATGGAGAAAGGTATTTTATGATTCTTGTTGATGATTTTACAAGAATGATGTGGATTGCATTTTTTAAAGAAAAATCTGAAGCATTTGATAAATTTAAGATCATTAAGAATAAAGTTGAGAATAAATCTAGAATGAAGATTAAATGTTTGAGATCAGATAGAGGTGGTGAATTTACTTCTAGAGATTTTAACACTTTTTTTGAAGTGAATGGTATTAAGAGATAGTTTTCAGCCCCTAGAACACCTGAACAAAATGGTATTGCAGAAAGAAGAAACAGATCAGTAACTGAAGCAGCAAGAGCTATGTTATTTGAGAATGATTTGGTGAAGCTATTCTAAAGAGAAGCAGTGAATACAGCAGTATATACAATGAACAGAGTACAAATCAGAGCAGACACAGACAAGACACCTTATGAATTATGGTTTGGACATGCACCCTCAGTTAAGTACTTTAGAATTTTTGGAAGCAAATGTTATATAAAGAGAGATGATGATATTGGAAAGTTTGATCCTAGAAGAGATGAAGGTATTTTTCTTGGATATTCTTTGAAGAGAAAAGCATATAGATGTTACAATAAGAGAACTAAAACTATTGTTGAGAGAGAAAATGTTAAAGTTGATGAAAATTTCAAAATTTAGGAAAGAATGCTTGATTATGAATCTGATGAAGAAGCTCATCCTAAGCCTAACACTGAAACTACTGAGTTATTCTATGAGACTGACAATGAATTGTTGAATGAGATTCATGCTGAAGAAACCAAAGAGGAATCTAGCGAATAATCTATAATTGAAGCAAGATCTGAGACTATGACACCAAACAAGTATCTATCAAGGCATCATCCTGTTGAACAAGTTATTGGAAGTTTGGACATAGGATTTCTGACTCAGAATAAGTTACATTTATGTTTGATTTCTCAAATTGAACCTAAATCTACTAGTGAAGCTTGTAAAGATGAACATTGGGTTAATGCTATGAGAGAAGAACTAGATTAGATTGAAAAGAACAAGACATGGGAATTGGTCCCTAGACCTAAAGACAAGAATATGATTGGAACTCAATGGGTATTCAGAAACAAGATGAATGAACAAGGAGAAGTAGTAAGAAACAAAGCAAGATTTGTATGTAAGGGATACTCACAGCAAGAAGGAATTGACTATGAAGAAACTTTTGCACCAATAGCAAGAATTGAAGCAATAAGAATGTTTTTTGCCTATGAAAATTTTAAGAAATTGAAAGTATATCAGATGGATGTGAAGTCTGCATTTTTGAATGGTGAATTGGAAGAAGAAGTCTACATTGAGCAGCCTAAAGGTTTTCCTTTGACTCAAGAAGGAGACATGGTATGTAAGCTAAAGAAAGCATTATATGGACTAAAGCAAGCACCTAGAACCTGGTATGCAAGACTGGATAAGTATTTGTTAAAATTAGGATTTACTAAAGGAACAACTGATAGCAATTTGTACATAAAAGAAATTGAAAATGGTATGTTGGTTATAGTTATTTTTGTTGATGACATTATTTTTAGAGGAGAAGATGAAGCTAGTGACAAATTTGCTGATGAAATGAAGATGAAATTTGAAATGAGTATGATTGGTGAGATGAAATACTTTTTTGGATTACAGATAACACAGAACAATGATAGTATCTTTGTAAGTCAGAAAAAGTACTTGAATGATTTTTTGAAAAGATTTGGAATGGAGAATTGTAAACTAGTTGGAACACCTATGGTTACAGAAAATAAACTATCTAGCACAGATGAAACACCGGCAGTTGAACAGAAGAAATATAGATCTATGATTGGAGGATTGCAGTACTTGACACACACAAGACCAGATATAGCACATTCAGTTGGAATTGTAGCAAGAATTCAAGTTGAACCTAGAGAATCACATTATGCAGCAATAAAGAGGATATTGAGATATTTAAGAGGCACAATGGACTATGGATTGTGGTATGAAAAATCTGATGATTTTACCCTATGTGCATATACAGATGTTGATTGGGGAGGCAGTGTTGATGATAAGAAAAGCACCAGTGGTGGAGCCTTTTTTCTTGGAGGAAGATTGGTTTCTTGGCTAAGCAAGAAGTAGAATTGTATCTCACAGAGCACAGCAGAAGCAGAGTATGTAGCAGTAGCAAACAATTGTAACTAGATAATTTGGATGAAACAAATGCTGAAGGATATTGGAATTAAGTTTGTTGAACCTATTGTCATGCATTGTGACAACACTAGCACAATTAGTATGTCTAAGAATCTTATATTACATTCTAAGACAAAGCATATACAAATCAAGTATCATGTTATAAGAGAGAAAGAAGTTGAGAAAGAAGTTAGATTGGAGTACATAACCACAAAAGAGCAGATAGCTGACATATTTACTAAGCCTTTGCCTAAGGATACATTTGAGTATCTGAGAGGTATGCTTAGGGTTATGCCCCAACCTAGTTTTGAGTAATGATGCAGTTGGTTGCATCCATCCAGTGGTATATGAGCCTTATTCTTCTTCTGGACTAGATGTTGGTACTTCCTCTATGGCGGAGTATGTGTATCTGAGCTAAGTAATGAGGACTCTTGTGAATGTATTTTTTGAATAGTGTCTTTTGACATTGGAGTTATTGTTGACATAATGATGAAATTTCTATCATTGATGTCAATGGGGGAGAAGTGTACATGAAAAACCATTTGTACCAGTTGCACCATTTGTTGGAGGGAACTGAATAGGAAAATGAAGCAAGATTTGATTAATGAAGAGGACTTGAAGCATTTTCAGAGCAGCAGTGTTGCGGTATTGGATTTTTGGAATATTGGATGTTTTTCATCTATGGTGCCATCAATGCCAATGGGGGAGATTGTTAGGAATGAATGTTTAATGCTTGGCAGTCATTCTGTAGCAGTTGTTGTTGCATTCATGACTATGATTGTCATTGATGTCAACACAGTGATCTTCTGGAGACTTGCAGAGAAGCAGATAGTATTTTGATTAACACATGTGGTATATTGAAATTGGAGCTATATGATGTTGAGGATATACTCTTTGATATGTTATATGTTTATGGTTAAGATCGCAGATAGTAATTCTTTTATTCATGGAAGTTATGAGCATTTTGGTGGAAGCAGTATTCAGGCAGTGTTCCTGAGTAGTGGTTTGTGGAAATCAGATGATATCTCCTAATTGGGATGGAATCTAGTTTTCCACAGTTAAAGTGAAGCTAGAGACACATTGATAGTGACATGGATGATAGCACAAACTTTGAGGTCACATGATTAAAGAGTTATTGTATTTGGAAGCTGACAATTTTGTGTAATTTTGATGTAGCGTGTGGAAACTTTTATTTTATAATTGTATGTCGACTCATTTGTAATTATTTGAGTGTGGTATAAAGGAAGGAATTTTTTTCCTTGTTGTAATGTAGAAGGATATGGTTGATTATTATTGAATGTGAATGTATGCATGAAGTAAAGAAAAGAGCCAATGAAGTTGTGAAAGGGAAATTGTGAAGGAAGACATGCGAAGTACAGAGATTTGAAATTGAGATCTAGTGTAGCAGTGAGTGTAGTTTGGAATAGTGAGGAGGTAACATATTTGATATTATTTTTTTGAATAATCTTAAGTTCGGTTGGACAGTGTGTTCAGTGATCTTGCCATTGAAGCTATTTGGGCAGTGGGTCCTTCTGTCTTCCATAACTCTTAATAGGGTTAGAATCTTTTAACAGGGATTCAAAATCTCCTAACAGGGATTCATATGTACTAAATGCATTTCATAAGACTCCTAACATAGTCCATCCTTTCACAAGGAATATTCATATTAGTGCATCTTTTGTGGGCATCATTCCCACCGGGGTTTACTCTTTGATCAAGAGGTTCCCTAGTCAACATATCTTGTGTTATTGTGTCATTGTGTATGAATATATTTCTTTGGTTGGTAATTATATTGCTTACATGGTTAGATTCTGTTGAAGTTGATAAAAGTTATAATTATCTGATAATTGATTCACCCTTCCCCCTCTTAGTTATCTTGGTGGACTTTACTTTCTAACACAAATTGCTTGTATCATTTGTCCTTGAGAATCCAATCTTTATTAAGTAGTTATGCAATCTCTCATACCATGCTCTGGGAGCTTTCTTTAATCCATATAGTGCTTTGTTCATTTTGCAAACCATGTGTCTTCTATGTGGGTCAACAAAACCTTTTGGTTGTTCAATGAACACTTCTTCTAATATACCATTTAAAAATGCAGACTTTACATCCATTTGGTATACCTTGAAATCTTTATAAGCAGCATATGCAAGCAAAGTCCTTACTCCTTCCAATCTACCTACAAGGGCAAATGTCTCCCCATAATCTATTCCTTCTTCTTGTGTGTAGCCTTTGCATACCAGCCTAGCTTTGTTTCTTGTGATTTCACCATGCTCATTCAACTTATTTTGGAATACCCATTTTGTCCCAATGACATTTTTATTTTCAGGTCTCGGTACCAAAGTCCAGGTATCATTCTTCTCTATCTGGTCTATCTCTTCATTCATTGCTTATATCTATTCTTCATTCTCCAATGCCTCCTTTGTTGTCTTAGGCTTGAATTCACATAGTAAACATGTTGGATCCTTTGTCTTGCTTCTGGTCAGAAATCCAGTATCTTTGTCTCCAATTATCTATTTAGGCTTGTGATGTCTCCTTACATATTTTGCCAAAATAGGTTTGGCTCTCCTTTCCTCTAATTTATCAAGTTCCCCAACAGGATTATTAGATTCAACTTCTGAATGCTTGGCAATCTCTTCCTAATACTCGACATGTTCTTCTTCTCTCTCGGCACTATTTTCCCGATGCTTGGTATTGCTTACCTGAGACTTGGCATCAGGTGCAAGTTTGTCACTTGCCTCTTCTTCCTCTATATACACAAAAGATCTATAATCTTCTTGTTCTCTTTTACTATCAGCTTCATTTCTTTCTGCATACTCATCAATCTTGACATTCACACTTTCCACAATTTTGTTAGTGTTAGAGTTTAAACACTTATAAGCTTTACTTTTTGTGGAATAGCCTAGGAATATACCTTCATCACTTTTAGCATCAAATTTTCCATTCCTATTTTCCTTTAGTATGTAACATTTGCTTCCAAAGATTCTAAAGTATTTTACATTTGGTGCATACCCATACCATAACTCATAAGGTGTTAGATTTGTACCTTTCTTTATCTATACTCAGTTAAGAGTGTAAATAGCTATACTTACAGCTTCCTTCCAGTACTTTTGTGCCACATTCTTTTCAATCAACAATGTCCTTGCACAATCCAAGATAGATATGTTCCTCCTTTCTTCTATACCATTTTGTGGAGGAGTCCTTAGTGCATACATCTATCTTTTGATCCCTCTATCATTGCAAAATAGATTAAATTCATTGGATATAAATTCTCCACCTCGATCAAATCTCAAACACTTCAAGTTTCTTCCTATCTTCTTTTTAACCTTAGCCAAATACCACTTAAAGAATTGAAAAGCATCATATTTTTCTTTTAAGAACATTACATGCATCATCCTGGTATGATCATCAACAAACAAAATAAAATATCTAGCACCAC